>CM054116.1:27848972-28189353 GCA_028673005.1 Tanypteryx hageni
TCCTCGGAAAGGATGCTACGATAAAATATGTGCATTGAATTATTCAATTAAAATCATTTTTGGATATCTCTAGGACGACATGACATAATCCAATACCTAGAAAAACTAATAATGGGATTCCAGTTACTCCAACCATTACGAGTAAAATTAAATCAAACTATATAGTAGTACCAAAATATTATCATAAATGATCAAGATAGATTTAATGCACATCGCAATGCAGAAACAGAATTGAATGGGAGACTGATTGAAATGAGCATATAATTGGGAAATAAGATCAAAAGGAAGGTTTGAAATTTTGACTTTGAAACAACTTTCTTAGAATATGACAACTTTAAAGAAAATGTAAATATGCGAAAATACCATAATTGTTTTTAAAGCGAAATGGCTATTTCCTTCAGTTATTATCAATTTATACATCGCACATCACAATGATTATTAGTCATGTTAGATAAGACCCATAGAAAATGTATCGCCTTAGATTTATTGCTAAACATATGATTCAGCACGTACCAGAGCGAAAAAGTTGCGATTTCGTGCAATATACACTCAATCACAAAAGTCTTCATACAACTCAGAAAATAGGAATTTTTAAGGATTTAAAGGCTACTGAATAATAAAACATCCCCTAAAGTAACATGTTATGTATTTGAACTCTTTTTTGTACAAAAACAAAAGATATATTCCCAAGAATATTCCTAAGAAAATATTTTTTTACAAAAATCTGAGATCGCAGAAGTCTTAATGCACTGAACTTAAAGCCAGTATATTTTTGCAATAAATTCCATCTTAGTAACTGGTCGGCCCTCCATTTGCTTCAATAACTGCCTTTAACCTTGTAGGCATTGAAAGAATAAGATTTTCTGTGAAATCAGGAGAAATTTCGCTCCAGGCCCATTGTAAAGGCTTCCTTCAGTGTTTCACGGCTTGTTATGGGATGTTTCCGGATTCGCCTTTTAAGATCGATATGTTCGATAGGATTGAGATCCGGTGACTGGGGAGGGGAATGAAGTTGTTTCGGAACGGTATATTCCTTAACTTTGATTGCTGTCTGCTTTGGGTCATTATCTTGCTAGAAAATGCATTGAGGCTTAAGCCCTAAGCACTTAACATTGGCCTTCAAAATTGTCACGTAATATGTTTAAATACGTATTCTGATCCATATTTCCTTCAATGAAAACGGGTTTCCCTACCATAAACTCCGCTATGGAATCCCACACCATAACACTGCCCCCTTCGTTTTATTCCGTAGGAACAATATTTTCTGTTTTAAGCTCTTCGTTTGCTCTGCACCAAACTTTTCCTCTTCCATCGGCTTCGAAAATATTAAATTTACTCTCGTTTGTAAAGAGAACGCTTCTCCAAAATTCCGCGCCCTTGTTTTTGTGCTGTTTTGCAAACTCTAGTCGTTTTTGTTGATTCCTCTTAGAAAAAAGGGGCTACTTTCTCGGAGCTCTCCCATGGTAACCATCTGATCTCAAAACACTGCGAATATTTTTCGGATATACTGTATTTCCCTTGGCTGATTCGTCCTCTTCCGCCATCTTCGATGCACTTTTTTAGGATCGACCCTAACTTGCTTCATCAAGACCCTAACATCGCGATCATTTAGCACTCTCGGTCGACCGGAACGACGTCTGTTCAGCACACTACCCGTTTCATTATACTTTCTTAGTATCGACTGAACTGCTGCACGACTCCTCTTTACTATTGCATACATCTCACTCAACGATTTGTTTTCTTCTTTCAACTTGACGATAACATTTCCACGCTTGTCTCCGTTCTCCGCCAGGCCATTTAGACACGCGTTAATGTTAGTTATGAAATATCACGATGTTCACCTGTCAGCGTTCTGCCTATAACTACTGAGCTCATTGACTTTAACAGAAAATAAATGAAGGCGGAGATTTTGGCGCATCTTCTAAGAAAGCAAAGGGTGTATGAAGGCTTTTGTGATGCCCATTTCTTTATTTATTTTCAATTTTAAAACTATTTTGTAATTGTTTTTGTCTCTTTCACTGAAAATAACTGAGATATGGAAAGCATTAATCCAAATACAGTTTTTCTCTTCAAACAGTTGTATATTTCGAGATTTTCATATTTAGGAGAGTGTATGAAGACTATTGTGACTGTATATATACGATATATAAAACCACTTTAAATGATCTTGAGAAATACTATTGGAGATAGAGGCAGAACTCGTACGCCTCAATTAAACTTTTAAACCGAGAAAATCCTTCTTTCGTGAAAAAGAAGAAAACGAGAATCGAAAGTAAATCACTCGGAAGTGGCAATCAATACGCCGAACGCAAAGAAACAAAGAAGAGTTGAGACGGTCTGGGCGGTGCGAGGGGAATGGGAGGGAGGGGTAGAAGTAATCGGGCAAGAAGATAGAGGGGAAGGAATGAGGAGTGGCGTGCCGGACCGAAAAAAATGAAAAACACTTCCCGACCTCTCCGTAATTCCTCTTACTAAGGAAATTTAATCTCCTACACACTATTCCACTGAGCTCAGCTGTTTTCTCTGCCTAATTCACACCCGTATTTTTCGGAATTATTTTTAACCCTTCTTCCGTCACCCCCTATCTCTCCTCCTCTCTCTTCTCCTCTAGTCGACATATACTCTTCCAGAACTATTCCACACCTCCTATGTGCCCTCCAAAAAAGGCATCACTCTCATTCAAAAACCTCCCCGCCTTATATTTGATTCCATTCTTGGTCCTAATCTTACCTTCACCTCTTTAAACATTATCTAATCTAATTGCCCCAAAAGCCATGTTTCTCATGCCGCCACCCTCTCCCTCTTTTGCTATCGTGTAATCTTGCTAGGTGCAGGCATAAGAACGGGTTTTCAGTTTGCTGATCGCTATCAAACAATTTAACGTCCTTGCACGTATCTTCAATCTAAATGCAGAAATGCATATTTGTTGTTAAATCTTTCATTAGGTGTTAATGTCAGCGATACATTATAAAAACTATATGAACTGCCACCTGAACTTTTAGAAGTTATTTTAACAAATAGAAAATGCTATAGATAATAAATGAATCATAAGAGAAAAATTTTAAAATTTCCATAATTATCCTAAAATTTCCGCTAAGTTTTTACTATTTTAAACTTTTCATTTAAAATTGATTTTTTATTAGAAGGGCCATTAACATTGACATTTGCATTACTTTTGTTAAATCTCAATTTTGCATTATGATCAATGAACTGCAAATAAATACAAGTTAATATTCCTTAGCTGTTAGACTTTCGCTTTCAAAAGGCTGTGCACTGGCGTAGAACACCGTTATAATGAGATTTGTGACTTAAGTTAAATATGACATCAACCAGGCACAAACGAATAATTATTTCATTTGTCTTTGAAGAAGAAATTGATTCCTTTGAATGTTTCACTTTCACGTTGGACATTTATTACTGAGTCATTTGTTCGCTCAGGTAAAACACTTGTATAAAACAAAACAAAGACTTCTAGTTGAGTAAAGGATTGCCGTGATTCACTCTAATAACCTAAGAGACACGCAATAAAGAAAACAGAATGAGCAATAGATATTATCATCTCCATTACGTCGAACTCAGACTTCATTATCGCCCCTTTTCCTCTCTTTCTCCTCCTTCCCCATGGCCGCCAAAGGAGGCCGCCCTCAGCTCAATCCCATTATTCCAACACGCCCTCTTCCCCTTTCCGTGGTTGAGAGCGGTCAACATAACGTCTCGTCCCACAAAGGAGCTAACTTCTTCTCCACTCAATTAAAAGCCCCGTCCGAGCAGCAGCAGCCAGCGTGCAATCCGCCGCCAATCCCCTCCTCCCTTTTATTTTTTCCCCGCCGCAGAGAAACTCCTTCCCTTCACACGTCAGATTCGTGTCCTGCCTCTTTCTCTATACCTCCATTTCTCCCGGCGCCCCCCGAAGGGCAGCTGCCGAAATGGCACGCGATACTGGATCCGTAGACACGCACGAGTTGTAAGAGTCGCGAGATTTTTAGAACAAAAAGAGCGCAGCCAGCCGTGCCTGGCATCACTGATTCCTCGGCCTCTCGCGTTCGTCGGGATCTCTATATTACGCCTTCTCCACTACGATAACCTCATTCACACCCGCCCGTTGCTTTTCACACGATGGCCAAAGGATTTCCTTCAAATTACAACGAGAATTCCTTTCGAGGAAGCCCATCCACTTACGTTATAAGGAGAGTGCAATTCCTTTCAGATACGCCGTGCCATGTGAATCTACGACACTTTCGGCGATGCGTAAAATCCAAATCGTAGCGTTACAGTTTTGAAAATTTGTTTTTCAAAAATTATATTATTTAAAAAATAATCTTTTCTTAATTTATGGAGTTTAGCAATTAATTAACCTGTTAGACAACAGTCTTTCTTTCTTAGACATTCTGCCACGGTTTATTTTCATAGTGTATTAACTATTCGAAGTTAATTCCAACGGAATTATCCTAATAACATGGTTAAGTTGAGATAACAACAGACTTGGTCAACATAGGGTCATTATGTTGCCATAGAAGCTGTTTATTTTGGTCTTTAAATCGCAATACAAAATCGATCTTCAGTTGTCCAGAAAGACAGTAAGTATAATTGACAAGCGGTGGGATCAATTTCACTTTTAACTGAGCTAACATCCAGTACCTTAATTCTCTGTTAACTCTCACCCCTTATGCTACCTCTACAGATAAACACTTGACACGAGAGAAAGATTTTTTACACCAATTACGATCAAAGCATCGTCACCATCATGGACGGGCGAGGGGAAGATAGAAAGAGAAAGAATTCCTTAATGGAAATAGATTTCTCCAGACGAACAGCGTCTTTCCCCACAACACTCTCTCTCTCTCATTTCTTTTCCTGAAAGATCGCTTGAAAGGTTAGTCTTGGGAGGAATTCCTGAGCGTTTCAAGCGATGCGCGAGAAGCATGAAGATATATGTGAGCAGAAGAAATGAGAAAGGAATGGAAGGGACTAAAACCATGGAATGGTCCATAAAGGATGTAATGGGAAGAGCATGGAATGGATAGAGAACGGTAGAGGGTGCATTTCCTGGCATGGCATCATACCTTATATGAGTAAGAGAGGGTTGAAGAAGAGAATAAAAAAGGAGACGAAAAAATGGAGAGGTTAAACAGAAAACAAGAGTCCCCTTTTATTGTCGCGACCGGAAAAAGAATAATAATAAGAAGAAGCTGTTTCACCCTTCCCCTCTTTCCATCCCCATGGTTACCACGCGGCCGAGCAGGAACCTTTAAGGAAGCGCTGAGACACGGTTATTTTTTATAAATATATATGCATACGCCTTCTTCCTCCCTCTTTTCCTCCTTTTCCATTCCACGCGTGCGAAATTCCACTTGCCCACTGGCAAGTCACCTGCACTTCCTTCCCACGGAGTCCCCTAACTCAACGCCTCCACCCTCTCTCTCTCTCTATCTCTCTCTCCCTATCTCTCTCCCCTTCTCTCTCTCCCATCCTCTCTCTGCCCCTCTCTCTCCCCCTCTCTCTGCCCGTCTCTCTCCCCCTCTATTCTCTCTCCCTTTCTCTCCCTCTCCCTACCTCTATCTCTCTCTCCCCCTCTCGCATTCCCTTTCCCCCTTACAACGCGTCTTACTTCCGCAGCGGCTGTCTCAAGCTTCTTGCCGCACTTCCGACACTTTTTTGCGTTTTTTACTACCACTCCGATCTCTGAAATATCTTCTACTTTGTGTTAGCATATTTCCAACTTCCGCCTGCATGGTTAATGAATATTACATTTCCTATTCTCAGGCAGGTCCTTTTCATACAGATTATGTAGAAATGTGTCTTTTTGCCAGGCCTGATTTATTCTTTAAATAGATAGGTTTACAAAATATTACAATTTTTAATTGTCATTTTCTTCTGAAAGAGGCCGGTTGCATCCCTAGAGCTTGCAATTCCTGCCCAAGATTGTAATGTTTTTGAGATTCATGGCCACATAATATGATGCAGTTTCTTTCACTGGAAATTAATTCGAGTTAAATAACTATATTTTAAAAGTGATTCCATCTTTTGTTTACTATGATTATTTGATAAAAAATACAGTCGCCAAATTTGTCGATAAAGGATACGGAAAAATTTTATTTATTTGGGGAAAAGATGGGAAGAAAAGAAATATTGCATATCATTAAACATTTCAATAAAAATTAACTTGGTTTCATTACTTGGTTTTATTCTCAAATCTTACTCAATATTTTTGTCTTGACTTAAAAACCCGAGCAACGCCGGATACTTTCAACTAGTTTATTAATAAATTCAGTTTCTTTAGGTACTGTTCTCAGAAAACTTTTCAATGATGGGTGTACTCAAAGATTGTAATTTTTTAAGCATTAAAATTACTTATAAATAATATAATCAGGTGGAGAGAATCTTCAAGTCGTGATAGCCTTGATTCCGCTCAAACGAATAATTTACCTCCAATCCTATGTTTTGCTTAAGAGTTAGAATTCATGTTGCAGCAATAAATAATGCAATAACTACCGAGACGACGCAATAAAAAATACGACCATCTCGAACGTAAAAAAATAATTCATTTCATTTCTGGAAGTCGTATAAATGAGTCTTATTTACTTTTTTCACTCATAACATAAGAAGAGGGAGCTATAAAGTAAATTCATCCTCGCTCTTCCTCTTCCCTCCTTTTTTGGCAAGTAATTTCAAAGGAATTCCCCGATATTCTCCTTATTTTTTTTAAACAGTCTGTTCCGCTCTCCTTTGGTCTTCTTTTGCACCCTCGCCGCTTCTTCTATCTCTTTGTGCCGCGCGCACACACACATGCGCATGCGCACTCAGTAAATTCCCCTCCTCTCCTCTCCATCTCTCCCGTCTACTCTCTATATTTCACTTTTTCTCCTTTCCGGATTACCGTCCTGCTTGTACCCTAGGCCGTTTAATAGGATGGGACAATCCGGTTGGTCGTAAAGAGCGTCTCCTTGCCGTACCGTGCCATAAAACCCTTAAGGGGTTGAGTTCGTTCCTGAGGAATTGAAGAAAAGCGGGAAGAGGATATCTTTGCGAAGGGAAGAGAATGAAGAAGGTGAGAGGAAGAGAGCGAGAGGGAAAAAGGAGGAAAGAATGGACAGATGGGAGAAACGGGCATATAGAGTTTGGGGGAGGAAGAGAAGAGGGTGAAATAAAGGTGAGGGTGGAAGATGGAGATATGTGCGAGCGGTGGCAACTAAAGCATGGAAAGAGGAAGTTTAAGATGGGTTGTGGGTGGTGGACGGGTGTAGTGGGGTAGAATGGGGGTGGTCAACGAATGGATAAGAAAGAAGAGAGGAGGCGGAATGTGAAATAAGTTGAGCAGGAAAGTCTTCCTTCTCCCCCATCCCTCCCTCCCTCCCTCCCCCCCCCTCTCTCTCTCTCTCTTCCATTCGTTTCTGGAAAGGATGTGCTTCTCTGAATAGTGAGTAGCTCCGGAGCATGATTAAATTGTGTTCATGAGATTGTAAACTTGGACTTTCATGCGCCTCTTAAATAAAATAAAACAGGTCGAATGAAAAGTAAGAGTTTTTTTCTTGTTGGGGTATATTGAAAGCTTATAAAGCATCAAATTTAAGTTTCCTCTTTAAATATACGCTAGACTTAATATTCTGAGATAAACTGATGCGGAAAATATGAAATTTTGGATTTCGAGAGAAACTTGAATGAATTTCCATGTCTGTATGACTTTTATGGTTATTTTAGTGCGCTCGACTTCAGAGCTCACGAGATGAGTAAATTGTATAACAGATATTATTCCTGCAGTTATTAATATTTTACTCAATATCTTGGATGGAAGCTTATTAGAAAAGGTGAGTCGTTCAAAAAAATTATCATATTTAGTCAATAAGGAAGAAATCCTCAAAGTGGTCAAAAATTACTTTCAGAATTTAATGAAAAAAATGGATAGCTATACGCAGGATACGAAACATTTCTTTCCATATTTTTAGCTACACACATCCATTCTAAACATATCTTTATCCCCACAAAGCTATAAACTATCCTCTGTGACAACTAATCTAGCGATTGACGGACACGAATTTAAAGGTAACCTCAATACCCAAAACGACGTACTTTAGTGACCTCCTGTAGAGTAAAATTACGTCGCTCTGTTGCTTTTCAGGAGGCCGGGCAGAAGGAAATAAAACAGCCGCGAAGGAAAATATAAAAACGACGGAGGTCCTTTAACTTTTTTATGCGAGAGTGGATGAAAGAGTTAAGACCAAATGCCCAGCGTTTACGGATGTCCAAGACATTCGTTGGATCCCCGGTCGGGTTCCGTTCCTATAAAGGGAAGAGAGATTGACGGTGGGGCGGAGAGATGAGGTTAGAGGGACTAGGAGCGGTGGACACCCCAGGGTCGAGGCCACGGGGAACGCCGAGAGAAAGGGAACATATGACTGAATCCCAGCTATTTCTACGTCAAGGCCGGACGCCGAATAGGAGATGAATTGAGACCACAAAGCGACATAATGTCAAATTATATAAAAATATGAAACATATACAGTGAAAGTTCTCCTGGCGACCAATCCTGTCAGGCCGGCAATTTTTCTTAGAACCGAGTTCATAAAAGTAATGTCATTTTCTCCGATTCAGAGAACAACACTCTAAACCAGTGGTTCTCAACCTGTGGTACGTGAGCCAGTGCAATGTGGTAAGCGAAAAAAAATAAAACGCATGGTTTTGCCTATAGCTTAAATATTGTTATATTATATTTACGTAATTCAATTACAAATTTACATGCACGAATTTTGACATTACATTTTTATAATATTTGAATTTAAATTGCCTTCAATCTCACTATGGTGGTACGAGAACATTTTCATTTTTGATTTGGTGGTACGAACATAAAAAGTTTGAGAGCCTCCGCTCTATATAATAGGACTCTGCGAATCACAAAATGTTATTCGAATCAATCAAGAATCGAATCGACCGTACAGCTATAGTTATAGGATAAATGGGCGAAATTGGATTTAAAATCAAACAGAAAATGGTTAATTCATAAATTCATGAATATTAACAATTAACAACAAATTAGTATGTGTGTAGTATTGAAGAGTCTGATTATAACATCGACAAGTAGTCGATTTCAAACGACTGCTTATTAAAAATCCTAACCCAAGCATGCTGATATTAGCAATTGAAACTCAAGGTGATGAAAAACATAAGGAACTTAGAATAAGAGTGTTTACTAAATATGTTAGGGTTAGGATTTTTAATAGAAAAACGATAGAAAAAGAGATCTAAGGTGAATAAAAGGGGTGGCGGAGTGGTTAGAGCGTTGGCTTTCCACGCAGTGATTTGAGAAGACCGCGCAAGTTAAGCAGTTGGCTCCCTTAGTGCTCTTCGTTAAGAGTAGGCTAATACTGGCACCTTGTTTCCCTCCTCCCTTGTCTATGTGTTTAGTGTGGAATGAGTACTGGCTATAATAATCCAAAAGGTTGATTAGTCAGAATTTGCATGCAAACAAATAAGGTGAATAAAAATCCAAGATACCAGAAAAACAAATTATGATACAGGCTACAGTAATTCACAACTAGTATTTTAACCTTTGGTCTTTCCATAATATTTCACTAAATCCTTAAAGGAAAACTGTAAGTAAAAAGAGAAAGTGATATGGAAACGAGATGGATAAGTAAACTCCATAAATGGAATACACAGAGATTTCAAAGGCGTTCTTAATGGTAAATACATATGGATCGCTATCGAAAGATTAGGCGATTCTCGAATTTTTATCCCCGAAACTAGTCTCGGGGATTATCTTGCAGTAAATGTTGTTCTCTATCCAAATAAATTTTTTAATCTTTACCTCACAGATAATATAAGAGAATGGGAGAGAAATATATGGATTTTTAATTGTTGTTTGCTGAGAGAACCGTCTTCGTGATCAATGTAAACAAAATATGCGATGTTTTGCTAGGGATTTTCTCGAATTTTTATCTCGAAAACTATAAGTCGTAATTACGATACGTAGTCTCTGGACCATTTTTTAGTAAGTGTTGTTCTCTATCCGAATAAATTTTTTAATCTATACCTCGCAGATCATATAAGAGAATGGGAGAGAAATATATGGATTTTTAGTTGTTGTTTGCTGAGAAAACCGTCTTAGAGATCGATGTAAACAAAATGTGAGATGTTTTTCTGGGAATTTTCTCAAATTTTTATCTCCAAAGTCATAACTTGTGATTACGTGGCCTCACAGAATTTCTTGTGGTAAATGTAGTTCTCTATCCGAATAATTTTTTAAATCTATACCTTACAGATCATATAAGATCTAGGAAGATAAAATTTTGATTTTTCATTGCTGCTTGACGGATGCAATTTAACGAGATATGAGTATAAGTTTATTAATGTAATTATGTAAAGTGAAAGTTATAATTGACGGATTCAGTTGAAAATCACCCTGGGTGATAAATTATAATAAAGATCACTCACACCTAATTAAATTAAAATCCGCACAGCGGTTTATGAGATGAAAGTTATGACGGACGGACCAGACGTGACCATAAGGCGTTCCGCTATTGCAGCTTCGCAGGTAAAGAAGCCTAAAAAGGAAGACGTTAAGGAAAAATAGAAAGGGGTAGGGAAAGTTTTCAGCTGATAGACGACTTTAAAGGGAATGAAAGCTATCAAGACATGAAGACTCAGGAAAATAGGAGCACGTAGAAAATCAGGTTTAACCAAGAATAATCACGGATGTCTACGGACAGATTACCTGTGATGATAGTGATATAGTGATGGTGATGATATTATATAGTATATAGATATGTATAACATCGTCATCAGCCATTTTCAATCCAGTTTTCCCTATCAACTGCCTCCCTCCTCCAATTTGGCGCTAAGAACTTCATAAGCCCTCTGTCCTATCTGTCTTACGGTCTTCTTTTCTCTTGATATTTCTTTGGATCTATTCGATGACACTAGACATCCAACGCTTATCATTTCATCTAATAATCTGATCGGTCTTTGCCACTTTAGCGCATTTACTGTACCAATAACGTCACAGACCCGTCTTTTGTGCGATATCTTCGGTTTATTCATAGGATACATCTCTCTATGCTCCTCTGCGTTGTTTGTAAGCGCTGGACTGCTTTGGCACATGCTTCACATTCATATGTTAAAAGAGGCAGAATATATTGGTCATAGAATGCATTTTTCAAATAGATTAAGATATCTGATGTGAAGATGCGTACATTCCTTCCAAACTCAATCTATGCCGTCTTCACTTTCCTGTTGATCTCTTCAAAAAGTGATCCGTCCGTGGTGATGAGCTGAACTAAGTAAACATAACTCGCCATTTCCTTGAGTTCTGCTTCGTTGATATTTCTCTTCTCTGAGATTGTGAAGGAATTGCACACGAACTGTTTTACAGAATGGTTTTCAAAGGAAACAGCCTTATGAAATGGTCCTGTCTGTGTATGTGTCCCCCTATTAACAACTTTTGCATCAACGGATCGATTTTCATGAAACTTGGTATAAGGCTCGTGCTGCCAGGACCCACCTCCAAACTATTATTTTATTCGGCGAATATTGAAGCCCCAGGTTCGATTCCAGGAACGTTTTTTCCTATTTGTTTTACATAGGAAGTCTCAAATACATCGTTTAGATATGTTTTCGTTAATACTTAAAAATATCTTAAAATTGTGATATCGGAGCAACGTTTGTACTGTTCTAAGGGAAAAAGAATGTAAACTATAATTCTTATCTCAGAGTGTTGGTAATTGATAGTACTTTCTTGAATTTCTACTAAAACATAGCATTTTTGCGTTTTAAATCTTATTTTATTGGATTGTTGCCATGGATACGATTATTACCAAACTCGGCTTGAACATAGACGAGTGAACAAATGGGTTACTTTATTTTCCGCTCGACTACTCTTCAGCAATGGACAGTTGATCCATAAATATTAGCGTATAAACAGTAAAATTTATTAAATTCGTTTATTTAAAAAAATGCATGCAAAATTCGAATATAATGCCAGAAAGAGAATTTGACATTGTTTTTAGTATTTTAAACCTGATAATGCCCTATTAATTTGTTTTCCAATTTTATCTATCATAGATAAACTATGAACAACAAGTGGTATTTATGGTATGATAGCTCCTTGGAATGACTATCACATACTGAGACATTTCCTGTCAGTATAAGTAATCAATTCGGGACGTCAACTTTGGGAAACCAGCCTGCATTAGTCCTGGTTTGGACTTTTTGTTATTGAGATTAATTTTTACAGTCTACCTATTCGGCTTGCTCATTCCAATTCCTCAGTTCTTCTATGAAGCTCCTCTGGGTAAATCGTACTTGTTAATCCGACTGACTTTCTCTCTAACTACTTGAATATGGTCCATCGTATTATACCCACTACGAAACCTAGCTTGTTTTCTGTGTTGGACTAAATCAACATGGTTTTGAAGCCGCATAGAGAGTATTTTGGTGAATATTTTTTAAAATGCTGGGAGTAGGCTGTTTGATCTGTGGTTATTAAAATCTTTTTTAGAGCCTATCTTGAGCAAAAGGATGACGCTTACGTGGTTCCACACATTTGGAATCTCCTTCTTCCTCAGGCACGATTAAATCATCTTGGCTAGGATGTTGTCCATATAGTTCCTCGTTATCTTGAATACTTCTGCTATAATACGTACTATCAACTCCATACCATTCTTAATGCTTCTGATTGCGTGTCCCACGTCTTCTGGAAGTATATCCGAAACCTCATCGGTGGTCATATTTCCATATTCATATACTTCCTCATTGACTAGCGGATCTTAGTATAACTAAGTATAGAATTCTTGTACCCGTTTTAGAATAAATTTTCTGTGTTATCAAGTCACCTCATAGCATCAATGCCTCAAACTCTCCTACCAATCGAGAGATATTCTTATTATTTCTGTTTTTCTATAGTTTCCTCGATTAACTCATAATTATGCTTCTTCACATCTTCTTTGATGGTTTCCCTTATAGGTTTGTTAAGCTCTGCGAAATGGGTAATTACTCTGGGATCGCTTGTTAATTAAATTTTCCTTCTTTTTTGTATCAGCGGTCCGGTTTTTTCAGTCAACTTTTAATGCCTTGAACCGTTCCACTTATTTCTTCAGCAGTTTCCCTGAGTATCTCTATTAATTTTGATTCAACTTGTTGGCCCTCAATCATACTGAATGGACTTTGGTGTTTATGCTTAAATTCTTCCTTTCGTCTTTTTAACTCGTGTGTTGATAATAGACTTACTAGTAGGCTTCTTTATAAGCTTCAATCTTTCCAACATCGAATTGAACTTTATTCTGCATTGAACCAATCGATGGTCGCTTTCAGTTTTAAACTTGTTGAGGCAGAACAGTTTTTTACCACACGCCTTTTATTTAATACTGTGTAGTCAATTTCCGTTCTTAATGCCATTGGGTCTCCTCCAGGTTTGTTTTCTATTGGGGCTATCCTTGTGCATTATATAGAGGGTTTTACATTCAGGAAAACTCTACTAATCGGTTTCCTCGTTCGTTTCTGCCCCTAAAACTAAAATGTTGGCACGTAAACTTGGACTATTTGAAATTCATACCTCTTACTTATTTGAAGCACTAGTCTAGCTGTTCGCTCGGATGAACTTTCTATTCCCACGATGTTGCTTTTAAAATTTTTGTTGACGAAGAATCAAACTCCTGTGTCAGTTTCCTGTAATAAAAAAGATTTCACTCCTCAGTTTTAAAAGGCCTTCTCCTTCTTCTTACCTAACTTAACCCTAAAATGTCCCACTTGATCTTCATCACATCTTCTTGGAGATCTTGGAGTTTATCTTCTCTGGACAAAGTCCGACAATTCAAAGTAGTTAGCTTGAGTTTAAATGAATTGGGGAAGGGTGAGAAACAAAGGATATAGGTGTTTAACCTTTGGGGATTCTTAGCACCCTCTGCCTTCTTCATGCCTTGTTATTGACCACTGCCACGGTCAGGGCTAATCCAGCCTCCGGAGAATGAGGGCCGTTTTTTTATGGTCGTACATATCATGGATTTGTCATAGGGGGTTTTTGGCCATAAAACACCACGACGGCCCAGAGCGGATTGGTGAGTTCCTTTTTCACTATGGCCGGAGATATTGCAGAAAGATTTCACAGCATGGTTTAGCCTGCTATATAAACTAAAAATATGCTAAAACTTCTTTATGCAATTCTATATAGTACTTCTAACTTTGATGTTATTCTGCATTAACTTGGTTCTGGCATAGTTCCTAAAATACTGATGAGGAACCGTATTACAACCAAATAATGGCACGCCGTCATAATAATCGGCAATAACTTCAAGTCACAGAATTATCCGTAGACTCGTTAAAGCTTCTTCCACTTACATATGAGATAAAACGTTTATTTAGACAATTCTTATTTTTATTAAGGTAGCATAACATGTTTTTTATCATGTTAATTTTGAAACAATGGATGGAATAAGGGGAGACAAGTGAAACAGAGGGGATGTGAGGATAGACGAAACAGAGGGCGCTTTCGACGAGGGGATACGGAGAGGAATTAGAGCCGAGAGATAGGAACGAGATAAGAGAGAAGTAGGGACGAGGGTTGGAGTGTGCGGAAAAGAATTAATAGGAGGGAGAAAAGGGGTTTGCGAGGTGGAGATACAGCTCGAAGGAAAGGGGTTAAGTCGTAGGGCATAGGATGGCTGGTCGTGGAGGGAGGGAGGACCATCGGCGGAGAGAGAGAGAGAAGGATTTGGGAATGAGGTGTCGGAATACCTTCAAGGGGTCAGGGCTAGATGGAGGACGCAAGAGTTTGAGTGAAGGGGGATTTCGCGGGCGACTTTAGGGGCTCTGTAGGGGGCCCTCTCCTGATGTGAACGAGGGGTGGTGGGGGTAAGAGGAGAGCGAATGAGAGAGGGAGAAAGGGGAAGGGAGTTAGTAGGAATAGAGGGAGGTGGGCGGTGTACGTTTAAGACAGAGCGAGAGGGAGGAGTAAGATTTTCGGGAGAACGTTCCCGGAGAGGGATGGAAGAGGTTTGGGAAGTGCTGTACGAGAGATAAGCCGGCAGAGGGTGCTGCAAAGGGATTTCATTCCCACGCCACCTCACTAGGCATGCCTTCTACGACGCATGAAAGGGAAGAGAGAGATGGAAAGGGGTCGTGGGAGGAAGATGAAGGGAAGACTGGAAAAGAAAGTTGGCAGAAAAGGACTAAAGTGCAGAAATGGAAAAGAAAGAAACAAAGATGGAAAGAGAGAGAGGAAAAATAAACGAATTAAAAACATTCGTTTGCGAAAGTACCCCGTGCATTCATTCCTTTTCCCTCCTCTTCACCTTCTCCTCTTCCCTTTTATTTTCCGTCCCCTCATCTTTCCTCCCCTTCTTTCTTCCTCCCTCCCTCTCTCCTACTCACCTTCTCCTGCCTTCCTGTTCTACATACAACGCTCCCAACTTCGGCGGACTCATTTTCATCTCCCGCCTCCAGATGCGCTTGTTTTCCGTCAACTCATTTTATTTTCTTTCCTCCGTCTTTCTCTTATTTCCAGTCCCTCTTTTCCTCTTCTCTTCTTCGTTTAATGAACCCAGAAGGAGAGTCTAATGGAAAAATGGAAGATTCCGTTCGAGCCGAGGGGAGGAAGGGAATGTTTTTTTCGAGTATCGGACGAGTGCTCTTTTTTGTAGAAAAGATAGAGCGCAAAAACTTGCCTATTCGCCCCTTGTAGTGCTTCTGCGAAAAAGAAGTTGTTATATTTCCGGTTTTAGAGAATTAGGAGTGGAGAGAAGAAGTGACAAAGGGCGTGGTGACCAGCCTCCGAGTCGCCTCTTGGTGAGGCTTAACGTGATTTCTGGACATGAGACACCTCTTGGTGGTTGTCGGAAGCATTAATGGGGTTTCCGTTGGAGGCAGTGATACTAGGCCATGTCATCGTGGCGATGGAAACATTTTTCCGACAATAATAAGCCATTTCACGCCTATCTTTCTTCTCAGTCCCAACGCCCTTTCCCTGTCTTCCTTTAAGTGTCGTGCTGTGAGGTCCTTTCCTCCTACCAGCGAAGAAGTTCCAGTATCTTATTCTCACATCCCTCGCTTTGCAAGGTGCATGCGTTTCTGGAAAAGACGGAGTAAAGCAAAATCGCTCAAAGTGGGGAAGGTTTTTCCATAGGAATACACAAGGATATATTTCATCGCTTCCTGATCTCAAAAAGCAACTATTTAGTTACATAGTATTCAGCATTGCTTCCTTTATTGTTTCTTATAAACTCTGAGTCGAACTGAAGCATTTTACGATTTCTAATGCTCAACGACAGTACCGAAACCGTGCTCCAAAACGAAGATCGTGATAAACCGAAAAAGTGTAGAATGAAACCTTGAAACTCGAGAAGCCAAGCGACGTACTAGTTTTCCACGTATAGGATTTTTTGCATAATTGTATACTTAGAGGAAACAGGGCATGCATCCTATTATTTCTCCCATGGGTGCTGAAAGAAAAATAAAAACAAAGAAGAGTGTAGGTCCGGCCTTAATATTAGCTGCATTCGAGTAGAGTAAATAAAATGTCTGCGGATAGGTGAAAGGAGAGAAAAAGCTATGCTTATCTTACGTTTCCTCGAGTGCGAGGCAACGCGGACGTGGCGACCATAGCGCCAAGGGGATCTCATCCCCGGGAAGGAGGGTGAATTAGAAGAAGTGGGAGGTGTGGAGGTCGAGAGGCGGATAAGAGGTTGCAGGGCGGCGGGGGAGGAGCGGAGGGAGATAGAAGGTGGGCCTCCTTACGCCGCTTCCTCATAATCTCCCCACTCCTAAACTTTGCACTGCTTCTCTTTCCCACAGCTTCCCTGCCGACGGGCGAAGTAATAATTTCCAAGGAGGTGGAATTTCAGGATTAAACCACGTGACGTCTGCACTGAGAGTTTCCCCTCCAACCCACCACATTCCTCGCCCCCTCCCCACACCATCTCCCTTCCCTCCTTTTCCCTGTCCCTTCCATTCTCTCTGTCTCTCTGCTCTCCCCCCCCCAGACTATTTCTTTGCACTTGTCTCAACACCGCCTTGCAATATTACCCGTCGTGGGGATCATATCCAACTTATGGAATAGTTTCTATAGGTCTGTAGCGTGGCGTTAAGGTTATGTACACCTTAAATGCTCGCATTAATGTTTATGGCGAAGATCAATTGCCGGAATTCCGTTTCATCTCTCTACTGCAATGACTTTTTTGTCGCATCGTTTTTTTCTCGATTGCTCTTTCATTTTTTTCGCGGGCGTTAAAAACGGCAAGGGCGCTGCAGCGGATACGTCATTCTCTACATTTGAAAAAGGCGACCCTTTGCGAGCGAACGTTCCAGGGCGGAATTTTATCCAGATTTTCGGGGCGATTCCTTTCATCACTCTACCTCACGAAGGTAGCATTATAACGCCCCTCGTCTTGCTACACAATGCGGGCGATTTGCCCTTTTTAGCAAAATATGCATTAAATCGGCAATCAAAAACAGTGCTCGTGACAAAGACGCCGGGTATGAAATGAAACGGACGCGACACTCATAATATGTTTGGAGGATTTTGAACTGGAATGCATTTACGCATATGGAGGAAGATCATGAAACAATGGCGACGAAGATAAATCAGCACCACAGTTAAAAGTGAAGAAAAAATTACTTTAATATTTAAGGATATTTATCTGTTTATTTTATAACCATAGATTTGATATCAGGCGAATCTGTAAAAGGTCATAGGAAACTTTTTATGTTTGTGTGCTTATATGTACGCTGTATACAGAGATGGAGAAAGTAAATAAATAAAAACTAATTTCACGCAAAATATCGACAAAAACAAAGAAAGGAATGTCAAGACGATTAAAGGTTTCTAATTTAACCGATTAACTAGTAAACACAAATATTTTCGTTGTTTATCCTCAGCTGACAAAATGTTGCTCCGGTCGACGAAATTCAATGGAGATTAATGTGGGAGATAATCGTGGTAATAAAATTTATAATTGTCAAAGACATGAAAACTTGGTCTTTTTGGGTTAAAAATCAACTTATGTTTAAATTAGAGATGGGTTTTAGCCCACCGTAGATTATTTTTATCTCGGTATATTACAATGGACGGAAGACGCTCAAATTAAAGCCACAAAAACATTAGGGGACTAACCAATCTAAAGGATCGCACACATACGAGATATTGAAATCCACAGCCCCCTGAAAGGTTAAAAAGGTTCGGTTTATTTATTTACGGCAGGGCCATTCCACCATTTACTTTGTGTTCGTGATCACCAACTTCTTTATTTTTATTACCTTGGTTTTTCATTGGTCGCGGAATAATCTGAGTTCCAGGTACTTAAATATCTTTCGCCTTTCAACATTCTCGCACTGTGGATAGCACGAAATTCATAACTTTTACACTCCTTGGGAGGCATTAAAGGGGAATAAGGATTTTATCTGAATTTTTGTGGATTTACGGCTGAGTAAAAGTAGCACGCCCAGAACGAGGCAAACATAAATATCGGGCACTTTTATTATTTTCGCGTTTCTATTCGATTCCGTTGTTACGCCTTTTGAAATTTTATTGGTATTTTCATGCACTTTGTGGAAGTTTAGATATGGAAACGCGAAATCATGGGATTATTCGCATAAGAAAATGGTCTCTTTGAAGGTGTTGATTTAAGCCATGCAAAAGGAAGAAAAACTGCGAAATTCATTCATAAAAATCTACATTTTAAGAAAACCATGGAACATAAACTCACATGTTGTTTCTTTTACACTATTTGGGAAACGTGGGCTTAGTTATTTGATTCGATAGCAAATGTTTCAGAGCCTCCGAAAAAAACAATTGCTGATAATATTAGTTTGGAGAATAGTATTTTTTGACCATTTGACCTGATTCCGTAATATAATAAATAAAACCCGATGCAAACAGTGGAAAAACTTTAAAGCTCGATGTAAAGTTAATATAAAAATGATAATATCCGTAAGTCAAAAACTACCTCAGTAACATCTTTGTACACACCGTATGACCAGCTACATACAATATTACTCGTTTAACTGTATTATTTATGAAGTAATATTTATACAGCAGTTTCTTATACAATTAATTATATCCATTCTTTTTATCATTCTTTCACTACCTCGTCTGAATCTCCGCCTTATAAATTTACATTTTTAACAATCATCTTATGGCTCTGATTCTCCCCCTTCTTTCATATAACCCTCGCATTCCTCGCAATTTATTTACCATATCTTACTTATTACTCTGCCCTTTCTTTTCTGCTTTTGTGCACCGATGTTTATCCGTTTGCAAAATGTTTTTATTTGTACATATCTTTTTTATATACGGTCGCTGGCCTACCTTAATTTTTATAACCTCTTTTCAAGCCCGCTCTTATAATAACTTCTCGCTCTTTTTCTATCCCGTTCTTATCTTTTTAAATTAACTCCTCTCCCACTCCATAACCCCTTCTCTCCCTTATTTTTCCCTGCCTTTGTCCTTTCCTTTCTCTCTCTGCCCCTCTGTCCCCTATCACTCTCTCTCTCTCTCTCTCTACAGTTCTTTCGCTAACTCTTTTTCTTTCTCTCTCTCATCCTGCATATCTCCCTCTCTTTCTTTATCCCGCTCCTATCTGCTCAATACAACGAATTGTTGCTCCGGTATGAACCGCTTTCTCTTCCATTACACTCCTCGTAATTTGAGCAACATCGGTGCAGCGTACGTCGCCGGCTCCTTAATTTAACAGGAAAAGTAGAATTCCTAATTAACTAGAATGGCGTATTCTCTCCATTTTTTCCGACCGCCAGCCGAAAGCAGCAGAAGGAGGAGAGTGGGTGTGTGAGTGCTCGAGCAAAAATAACGTATGGGAATATAATTATTTTTTTAATTAATGAATGACTCACGCAAGGAAATTAGCATTTAAAGAGAAAGTTTATCTCTCTCCTCCCCCTTACATCTCTTTCTAACTAGAGGATATCGTACGTACAGGTTGTGTCATGAATTTTGGCTTACATGATGGGTAATTAGTTCCGCTTGTTACAAAAAAGTAAGAGTAGCTCTCTTCCGTGTTTTGAAAAAGAACGTGATTGATGACATTCACTTTATTCTCTCGCGTTGATTATTTTATATACTTTTTGGCAATGAACGCTAAAGTAAATATTCTTATAATGATATCGTGGTTCAAATTTAATTCATCAGTAAATTTCTATTTCAGAAATGGATACACAATATCAATAATTACAATCCTTTTCTTCTAATAAATGAATATAAACCATCCTAAACCTATTTAAATTTAAGAAAAAGAAAGGAAAACTCTTTTTTAGATATAAATAACATAAAGATAACACAAAATGTAAAATATTTTTAATCAGTTTTAAGTCAAGCAAGTAGTAGTATAAGTAAGATATTATCGCATTATAACCCACTTAACTCTATTCTATCGAGCTATATTAATCCGCAGCTTTTAAATTTAAAAAATGTTGATTAATTTTCCAATTTCACATATGAATTGTTACAGTGATAAATTATCAGGTAATTTGGCGTAAATTTAAATTCATGACATTTTGGTGAAAATAACATGAAAAAACATTCCTTATGTATATCAAGTGATAATTAAGAATAGAAATATATTAGCAGTGTCGCATTCTAAATTTATATGTACGAATAAGAAAATTTACATTTATACTTTGCTACTATTATCGTATAAAAACGGTGAAGAAAATGAAAAAAATAAATGCGATATAACACCCTTCACTTTCATTTTTTATGCAAAAAATCCTCAATTTTTCCTCTCCGTTGCATTTTCGGCACGACTTTTATGATTCCACGGGATTGGCCCAATCCAAAGAGACTCCCGCGGGTCTGTTATTCCTATCGATCTACTGAATACGCAATGGGAAATAAATACGTCCGACTGTTAAATTATGCGGGTTTCCCTCGCGGATGGAAGGGGCAGATAGGGTTTTGGGAACAGAGAGGCAAGGGCAGGAGTATTCGTTTCCATGGATGCGAAGAGCTTGTTTAACACTTTCTTTTGAGAATCACTCGTTATAAACACTACACCATTTATTGCGGCAGTTTTTTTAGCGAAACTTCCAAAATGAAAAATTAACTAACGCAAAATTTAGCGTTCGCTTGGTAGAGCATATGAATTTACGACAGACCGTGCAAGGGAGAATAAAAAATTCATAAGGGAGAAATGCGTTTCGCAGAATGGAAAATTTTTCGTTTATTTTTCCACACACACACATACATACATATATATATATATATATATATATATATATATATATATATATATATATATATATATATATATATATACATATACTTCTTTCCCGGAAAACTAGCTGAACTCATTTGATAGTTGATATAGCTTCCTAGAAGGTAGGGACAGTGTAAACCTTCGGCAAATGTGTCATCGCTTTCATCTACAGTGGATTTATTGATTGCTCTCGCTATAAGGGAATGACATAACATTTCGCGATATGAATCCACGTTATTTAGATAGGGTCAACGAATGAAATAAGTTTAAATAGTTCGCAGAGTGGCCACTGAAAGGTATATCAAAACCACATCAATTTCTGAGAATTTTTCTTGTCTTAACTGCCCCAGTTTTAATTAAATTCTGAGTATGAGTTTATCATATATTTTAAATTTTACAAATTTAACTTTATGCAATTGTATGATTGCGACAAAATACGACGTACATGGAATTCAATGACATAGTAGATTTATGCTTATTTTAGTAAGTTTAAAGTTTTTGCAGAAGAAGAAGAAATTTGATATAGTGTATTTCACTTTAAAGTGTGTCTATATTCAGCTGTGAAGTATCTTGGTCCTGAGATATCCAACAATTCGAATATTCTCAGATTTTCATAATATTTAACGTTCTCCGTACATTTTGAGATTCAAAATTGCTAAGAGAGTACCAACCTAACAAATAGATGCTGTATTTCAACCTATCTCAGACTCTCGACACATTTTAAAGTGTCCCCCAAAAATCAATTTTTTTCTAGAGGTAAAAAATGAAAATCTTCATAAATGTGCATAGCTCGTAAAAAGAAAGCAGGCACGAAATAAAAAATAAAAAGCCGTAAAAATTCAGCGCGTAAATTGTTCCTCGATTCAAGCGCGACGCATTGCGAGCACCGCATCGAAACCCTATCGGAGAGCTCGTGCATCTATTACGGCGCCGTGGGAAAGAGAGCGGGAGAAGGCAAAAGATAGAGAGATAGGAAAGGCATGCCTTAGAGACCTTCGGGAAAGAGATTGCGAAGACTCGGAATAACTATTCTCGGTTTTATTCTTATTGGTCGGTCCGTAGTGTGCGGGGCCGTGAATGCGGGCGCAGCGTGGCCGTGCGAGGGAGGGCAGCACGGAGGAGGAGCGGGAAGGGGCGCGAAGGAGAAGCGGAACGAGGTGTGGAGTGGAGAAGGAGTGTGTATTGTGTAGTGATACGAAAGGGAGAAGAAGGGAAGGGGTGGAGGAAATCGATGCCTGGCCGGTGATCGAGTGCTTGCCGCTGCTGTGAGGGGAATAATGGAAGTAGAGGAAGAAAGCGGTGGCAGGTGGGAAAAGGGGGAGGGAGAGGGAGAAGGATGTTGGGGAGGGAGAGAAATAAAGAGGAAAGGGAGAGACGATGGGGGTGGAAGGGGGGAGGGGGTGCGAGAGGTCCGCGGCGGTACAATGGAACCAGTTGGCTGTTTAGGTGTCAGATGTGGAAAAGGTAGGAGAGAGAGAGATAGAGAGAGAAAGAGAGAGAAAGAGAGAAAGATAGAGAGAGAAAGAGAGAGAGGAGATCAAGGGAGTAGGGTGGTTGAGAGGGAGGGGAGGCAGAGAGGAAGGAAAGTGAGCGTGCGTGCGTGTGTGCGTGTGTGTGTGCCTGAAGGAGGTAGAAACATACGGGTCCCTCTCTTTCTCCCTGCCCAAGGCCTATCTCTCTTAACTCCTACACCTTCTGCTACAAAGAACGTAGATGTGAGCTACTTTTTTAACACAATGACCGCAATTAAAAAAAAAAGCCCTATTTAATGTGCCTTTTCTCCTCCCCTCGTGTTCCTAGGAACCATTCTCTGTTGGCGAAGAAAGTGAGACGATCTTTCAACCTCTGTGGATATCTTACAGTTTCGCACTGACCGCGATAAAATATTTCGAAATATATAAATATGTTTCAGCATCGTGCAGTGGCCTGACTATACCTTTTTTTAGACGTATAATATTTTGTTCAATTATATAACTGCGAAAAACGCGAAATTAATTTTTTGAAATCCACATAAATAATTAAGTTTTACGTGAACATTTCCATCTCTTAATGATATTTGTTGAATATTTGTCAAATATTTAGATGAAATCATATTAATTATTTATATGGTCTTGCCATTTTAAGTTAGCGTGACCAAAGTCCAAGTTTGGGAGCAACGCTTTATTAGATGTACTAACTTTTGCCCCACTTTTTGAAAAATCTTGATTCATATCCCAAATTATTATTGAAACCGACCTGGAAAGCCCTCAATGGCCACACCAAGCTAACTGATATCTACTATACTATTTAAGGCTGTTCCATCAATAAATGCACAATACATACGGCACTGTAATATGTCCCTTCTTATGGTCGGTCGGTCAATGTTTTCCTGAAAAGTTGGATACCTCACTTTATGTACGTTCATGAGCTTTTCTATTTAAATCCGACTACTAATCATTTTTTATCATGATTAGTTTTTATAATTTGATGTAGACTAAATAATTAGGGTTTAATTAGATGTGATTAAATTATATCACTTTTCGGTGGTGATTTAAGCTGAATTTTACATTTTAATGCCTCTTTTCTGTTGAGAAGAATAGCCAAGAAACAGCAAGAAACTAAGTCGTCAATAACCATAAAAATACAGATATTTTTATTTTCCCACTGAATGTATTTTCAGACAAAATTTGTCTTGCGTAATTCATCGCTAACTATTTCTCTTACGCTGGCATTAAGAAAACGATAACGAATACAACAAACTGACAAAATACGTATGCATAAACTGAAAAAAAAATCCCTCCATCAAAGACAATGGGATCAAAGACCGAAGAAACGTACGTTTCCTTAAATATAAATTTCAGAAAAATTGCAAAAAATCTTCCAGTGGAACAGGTGACGCAATAAAGACAAACAGATGTTTACACAAAGACGCGCGCGCACATCTACATATACAATGCTCCTCGCGACGGTGCAGGGGTTGGGAAGAGAGATACAGAGAGGGAACGAGACTCCGACCCAATCTCTATCCGTGACTCCCTCCTTTCATAACCTTCTCTCCTCCATCTCCCTCCCTCCTGCTACTCTCCGCGGTCCATTAGCACTCAGTGCCTGCGTTCTAATTGAATTATCTGGCGCATTATCTCCCCTCTCTATCTGCCGGAATCCACATCTACGAGAACCATACATGGCCCGATCTTCCCCTGCACCACATTCTCCTGCCAACTCCTCGTCCCCAATACCCATCTCTCTCTCTGAGCTTCACCATTCCGACTGTACGAAAAACCTATCCACCTTTCACTTTCGTGCAAACTCTTTCATCCCTTACACTAAAACCGCATCTCTTCCACCCTATTCTAGCCTCTCCGCTTAGCCCCCGCCAACCTCATCTCGCAACTCCCCCATTTTCTCTCTCTTCCTCTTGCCCCATTTCCCTACACACTGTTATCTTCCTCCCTTACCGTTCCCACCTACCGTGCTCACGCCACTTCAACGTTTTTCCACCATCCATCCCCTTCGTTCCCGGATCCTTCCGCCCACGCACCACCGTGCACACTCCGGGAAAACGATTCCTCCTCGTCCTCCAAGCTATGGAACTCGTCCTCTCCACCTACAATCGCAAAAGCTCCTCTTTTGCTCTCTCTCTCTCGCCCTCCCTTTTTCCCCATTCCCACTCATCGACCAACCAACTTTCAAAAGAGAAGGGAGGGAGAAAAGAAGGGCCTTCGTGCAAACCCACCTTCCATTTCTCTTCCCCTCTCTTGCTCTCTGTCCGTCTCTGTCCCTCTGTCTTTCTCCCCGGTGTCCACCCCTATAGCAATAAAATAAAACCAGAGGAAAAAACTGAAAAAGCTACGGGAGTTTGTGTTTTTTTCTGCATTGAGATGTAAGCGGTGGAAGCGTGCGAAAGAAGGGAATACCAACAGAGAAGAGAGAGATAAAGAGAGAATGTAAAATCAAAAGGAGAGGTTAGAGTGATAGAGATAAAATGAGCATATTGAAAGAAAGAGAAGAACGTGGCGAGGTAAAGGTGAACAGAGGATGAAAAAAATAAAGAGAGAAAATGGTTTGGGAGCGGAGAAGGGCAGGCTGTAGAAAGAGCCTCTTGACAAAGGATGCATGTATATTATGGCACGGAAGATTCGTAACCAGTAAGCTGAATCTAGGAGATGTTTAAAAGTAGGAAAATGGATAAAGGAAAATTTGACGGAAAAGAGTGAGAAAAAAGTAGATTAACAAAGCTAAAAAGTATGAGAAATAGGAAATTATAACGTAAACAATGGGAGAGGATGAAGGGGTTAGATTGTTAGGAAAAAAGAATGGTTTATTGATATAAGTGCAAAAGGAAGGAGGTATTGCTTGAAAGGAGAAAACGTTTTAGTTATAACATTTTTAATTCCTTCCAACCGAGAAAATTATGGGTTAATACAGATGACATGAGGCAATACGAAATACTCATGAATCAAATATAAGCAATAATAATTGAATGACTATAAACATATAATCAACTGCAACATAAATACCATTTTAGTGTAATGAAACTAAAAATTAACCATCTCGGGGACGGAAAAATAGGTCGGAAGGCCAAGCGCATGCAATGGAAGAAAGGTGATATGCACGATTATAGATAGCAATCGACAAAAAAATTCCGGCCAATGCGTTGAATGGATACGGTGACTAACAAAGGTGCAAGCGAGGCGAATTACAAAGGTAGGCGAGCGAAATTCGAAAAGGCGGAGTGTTTTAAATTAATCGCTGGATCGAAAGGCCGTTTGAGTGAATTGGATCCGTGGGCTAGAAAGGTAGATATGGGGCAGAATGGACAGATGGAGGAATGCCGAGCGACGGAGGGGAGAAAGAAGTTATTCGGCAGAAGAGGGGCTTAAATAGGAGCGACAGATCCTTTGAGGAGGATAGAGGAAGAAACGCAGGCGATGGAAGAGCCAAGATATGTTCCAAGAACTGGCCTATTGAGTACAGAAGAAGACACTGTTGAAATATTTTAAAAGGAAATATACATACATAGATACATAGAAAGAGATAAAAAAACTAGTCTAGATCGCAGATATTGCGATCTAAAAGGAAAAGGAGACTAGGTGGATTGAGAAAGCAAAATCACGGAACGTTACGAAAGATTAGAGTGATTAATGCAAACTGTCCCTCTTATATAAGTAAAACAAACATGAACTGAACACCAACAGAGGCACATCGCTCCAAAACATTAAAGTTCACCACTTTCACCGTCGGAAGTCTGTTTTATTAGGAATACGATATGTTTATTCATTGGATATGGATTCTAGTAATACAGAGTGGCTCCTATTGCTAACAAATAACCACATCGTATAAGAAAAACTACACTTCGGGAAACTTTGTGGCCAGGGAAAGTCGATTTAGATCCAGACATTTATAGAAATTTCGCCGCGAAGGGAATGATTGACCAAATATTTTCCAAATGAAGTTGGATTGTACCAAATTGCCAGTGTTTCAGTTGAACAAAGGGGTGAGAGAGAAAAGAGACTACTTTTCCAAATAGCGTACACTTCTATTTGCACGACTGAGTCAATAAATGCATGAATGTGTGCGCATGTGTGTTCGTAAGTGTTTAGAGATAGAGTTGAGAGAGAGAGAGATAGCCCCAGTCTCCCCACTCCACCCTGAGGCTCTTGGCGTCTTTATTTTTCTCCTTCCTACATTCCACTCCTACAATGCTGTCTCTTTCCTAAATCTCTCTTCCTCTCTCTCTCTCTCTGGCACTCTGTTTTGTTCTCTTTTCAACTCACTCCCTTTCTCTCTGCTCCCTCTCTCTCGTTCGTACATCCCCTACCACTCCCCGGAGGGCTAAAGGTAGACGGCGTGGATAATCGAAGCGAAGCTTTGGGGTGCGTTGAACGAGAGAGGTGTGGGAGTGGTGGGAGAGACGTGGTGGCGTGGCCGGGATAGGGAGCCGAAGGAGTGAGGAGGGGAGTGGTGGGGGAGTACGTGTGGAGGGGATGGAAAGCTCGTTTTGCGGAATTTAGTGGGAACGGAATAGGCGAACGGATTGCTTGCCATACCGAACCGCGATAGGAGCGTTTACGCTTTTACGATTCATTATTTTTGTCTAATTAAATAACTTCTTTTTCAATTTCGTAGCTAAATTGTGTGCTTTCATATATTTTGCTTCTCAGTCTTTATGAAATAAAGACGCCATTTAAAAAAATAACCATCTGTTCGCTTTTTATTATGGGAAGAATCATCGCCGAATAAATGATTAGGGTAATGAGTTCACTACCCAAGGACAGTTTTTTCGAATTCATTCGAAGGACGTTTTGAATGTAATAATGAAGTTGCATTTAAACTTTATTGTTCAAATTAATTTTTGCATAATATACAATTTTTAATGTACTTTAAACATTTAAACTGGTATAAATTATGCTTTGTTGTCATAATATATATGGTCTAAACTGCATTGCAAAATTACGATACGAAATAGCGAAGATGAATATTGGCAAACTTCGCTGCAAAAGCATCAGAACCCTTAATGAAACAGGAAATAAGGAGTTTTGTAGCCGGAAAGGCGTCAGGAGTGCCATCTATTTATGAAAGTTACATTTGTTTTAGATAAAATTTCCTCAAAATAAATTTCAAATTAACGAATTTTCTAGCTACCAGCGAAAATACTTTTCTCTCTGTAATACATTTAAGCGAGTGATAAGTAATGCTATTCTGTGGCAAACCACAAAAAATGACTATGGGAAATATAAATAAATGAGAAATGCCAAGATACAGCCCGACACGCAAACACAATCAATCGTAAATGCTTAAATGTAGGAATTGAACGGTCTATTTAATTCGCAGACTTAAGCAAACAGATAAGCATGTTGAAAAACAAAACTGAGAACACATATCCTCTCAAATCTAAAAAAACAGTAACTTTTGGATAAAATAATTAGTTATCTACAATAACTCATAGATTTTCGAAATGTTCACTCTCTTTTCTTTTGTTCGTTTTTACATTCCCCTTGGATGCGTCTCACACTAAACCTATTAAACCACGCGTCTATATCTATATTTCCACGTTAATCCTTCAGATCCTATTCTCTTCCCCCTTTATATCATTCCAACAGTCCACTCTGAGCAATTTCTCTTCTTTAATTTAGTTTTTCTTTTTTTTCCATTCACGAACAGTCGTTTCATTTTTTTCTATGCTCGTCTTTGGGGAGTTGCTCAGCCGGGCCACCCGATCCGGGCGCCAATTACCGGATCGACGGTGCGTCGCTCCCTCCTCCCTTCACGACCGCACGGCCTCCCGCTCGCCGTGAACACGTGACCGGTCTCACATGTGTCGCGCAGTCCCTTAACGACACCGTGACTGAGTCTCCGCTCCTACGCGGTTTCCTCTCGTCCCTCCCTCCTTGGCCCCACTCCACCGAAGCCTTAATCTCCCCACACTTCTGGCGCTCTGTTCCATCTGAACTCCTCGTGTATATATTTCTCGATCCAAATGTCAAAAAGTCCGTTAATTGTGGGATTATCTTTCTTCGTGTTTTAAGTCAATTTCAGAAATATATAGGGCAATATTCATATCTTTGATTTCCAGAGACTTTTTCTCTCCATTTAGAAATTATCTCATACGGGAAACATGGTTTTCTTTATACGTATGACGTTTCTCTTTAGTTAAAAAATACGCTGCGCGTGAAACCATTTAAATTAGCAGATATTTTTTTGAATGAAGCCGTGTGTGAATATTTATGAGTATTTATATAATACTCTCGGAAAAAATCGTGAAACTATTAACTAAGAGCGGCGCTTTCAAGAAGATTTTTAAATGAAATTTTGACTCCCAGAAGCTACAGAATTGTTACAATTATGGTATATAGTAGATGTAATGACAAACAGGCATAAGTGTGAATCATTAAACTTCAATCACAATTCAATAATAGCCCAAGATTCGCTAGACAGCGCGCATCCATTCAATCGAAATTACATAGTAAAAAACACTTTCCTTACACTACCTTTCCTAGGCTAAAAAATGAGGTTTTGTTTTAATCCGCGATTGATAAAATGTTTTTGACAGGAAACATTATGTTGTGAATGTAAACAGAATTCAATCGTAGCGGGTTTTAAATGAAACATTCTGTCTAAATATGTAAAACCATGCCTTTCTCACGACAAACATAAGCTAGTTTACATTCTAGGGAGGTTTTACATCCCACAAAAAGGCAAGTAATGGTCTTTAATGGTTTTTTTTTGTGTCATTCGTCGTAAATCACATAATGTTATCATTTATTTTAACAACCATTTCTCTCGACTTAATAATCACACTTTTAGCCATCAGCCTTTGACCCGATCGACTTTTAGATATAATACACGTAATTGGGCGTTTTCATTCTAATGTTTATGGCACTATTTTACGCATATATTAGTGAACCAACGTTATATTGGGAATTGGGAATAATTTTTATCTATAATTTTCCACCTCTCCATGCGTCAGTAATTTAAAAGTTATTGCCTGCAATATTAACTAATGCTTTGCTTTAAAGTTAAATCGTCGCTTGAATATTTTAATTCACGTTAAACAAAACTTTTCGTCCTTATCTTTTATTTTATCACTTTTTTGCCCATCGTAAAAGTTAAGGCAGGCCTGAGAAACATTTAAGTATTTTAACTTTTCGTTGTTGGATGCGTCCATTCTGCAACTTGTCTGTTGTGGATCGATGCGAACATTAAGCAAAGTCTGATATTACCCACTCGTTTCCAGAGATACATACTGTTTAGTTTTGCATCAAGTTACGCTATTGTTTAAAATTTTGACTTATTAATCATTCTTGCCATCTCCTGGAAGGAGATCTCGGCGATTACTCGGTAAGTACCCTCATTTATGCTCATTACACTGAACATATTATCATTTCTCTTATTTACTCTTCATATTTACACAAAAGAATACTAAACAACCCCATATTTTGCAATTTCCTTCAAACTGCTGTTAACATATATGTAATTGTGATAAAGAATAGATTGATGAGAACATGCGTACGCCTTTTATATTTTACTATAGATTGCTTTTTGATATCCGTTTCCTCTTCGACACCATCTGTTCAAGCTATCCTCCTAGCCTTATCCTTCGTATTTCTTTTTTATCTGACGTCCTTTAGTCGCTCATGATTATATCTCTAACGTAAACTTAAAGTAAATACGGTCATAAAACTTTATTTAAAATTTACTCGCTACTGAACAATACATTTTTGAATCACAGTCTTTTGCAAAATGTTTATTTTGGAAACATCTGTAACGAGAAAGTTCCATCTGTCATTGCGTATTTTCTGCTTCTCCTTATAATGTGATTTCGTTATTTTAGCATTTTTTCACCATGACTTGCAACAGTAATTTTTTTACCTCCTAGAGATTTTAATCATATGAATTTTCTCCTTTAATACTTCCCTGGAATGTTCGCCATAATTCTTTTTGGTTATTAGAGACACTTCCATTACCCAGTATTCGTTTAAGTTCTAAGTACATACAGAATCCTTAGAAAACTATCTATTTCCCTTCGTATCTCGATCATCCTACATCTTTTGCCATTATCTTACTTTTTGATCAATTTCCCAGTCATGAACCCTTTGATTAAATTACGCTGTCAATGTAGCTCTAGATAATTTGTTTACCGGATTCCAGCTCTTTGCCTTTCCTAATGCCATCATCTTCTCCATGCGGCCCTTTACATAATTTTTCCAAAGTCCATTTTCTTTCTTCCTACCCTTCGCCTCTTTTCTCCTGCCGTCCATTGCCTCCCTCATCTCTCCCCCTCGCGATTTACTTCCATTCCCCGTCCCTTCCTTTCGCTCCCTCCTTCGCCCAAGAAATAGCCATATTGCTTAACAGAGGAGACCCAACCTAACCGCCAATCCCCATACCCCCCGCCTCCCTTTAGTCACCTGCCTTTTAACAAGCTTAACTAATGCCCACGCACTTCAATTCTCAAGCAGCGCTGTTGGAAAAGGGATTCTTGTCTAGGGTGTGGAAACAGGAAAGAGAGAAGAAGAGAGGGAAGAGGAAATGGATAATCAGTAAAGGAAGATTCGGAGGTGGAGAGAGAAAGAGACGATGATAGCGCCAAAATAGGGCGGGATAGAGTATAGCGGGTTACGGAGAAGGATTAGGGAGATGTTGGCGACGTTCTTCTCCCAGTGTAAATCAGTATTACTGGTTCCGTGAAAGGCCGTGCCGCCACACGAAACTGGAGCGGGGGAGTGATGGAGGATGGGGGTAGGGAAACAGATATAGGACAAGGGAAGCGAAGGATGAGGGGGAGGCGAGTGAACGGGAGTGCGTTGGGAGAAGATGGAAGGGAGGCGGAGCGGAGAGGGGCAGAGAGGGGGGGCGGGGGGCGGAAGGTCTCGGAGAATGGGTAGTGACAGAGATTGAGCGAGTCGATTAAGAGGAAAAGTAGAGGTATAATGAGAGAGATAAGTTGAAATATCTCAGTCCAACAATCTCGCTCCCGTTTATTCTTCCATACCCCTCTTCCTTCTTCATTCATTCCTCTTTTCCTAATTCGTTCCCATTCTCGTTTATCCGTTCGGTTCCGTAACAATGTTTTATTTATCGCTTCGAGCGCCTCTATTTTGTCTCAGTCTCTCTCTCTTCCTTTATCTCCTTTGCTGTCTGCCGCTCTCTTTTTATCTCTCCCTCCTAAAGCTTCCTTTCTCCTTTTATCTCCTTGCCTCTCTACTCATCTGTCTCCCCCTGCCCCATCTCTTCTTTGTTTCTCCTTTTCCACCCATTTACTTTTCCTCCCTTCTTTTATCCCTCTGTCTCTTGCTTATCCTTCGATCCACTCTCATCCTTCGCTCATCTCTCTCTTTCTATCTCTCTCTCTCCATTTCATCCTTCTCCTCTTGTCTCATTCATAGAAACAAATACAGTTTTCTCTGAAATGTCACTAGTGAAGCCTCATCAGTGAATACTCGAGAATTTTTACTATCTCCACGGTAAAACATCAGTTTAAGTGGATATTCGTTCGGAAGGTTATGCATTAACAGGAAAATCATAACTTGTAACCGAAATCCTCATAAAATTACCAAACATAGTTAGCGGCAATAGCAGAATACAAAACATTAATATTATTACAAAAAAGGCAATTCATCAGTAAAAATATACTGTAATCTCTCTTAAAATATATCATGTATTAATATTTTCAGAATGTTCTTTTTAAATATAAAAAATCAGAATAGGCGATAATAAAATGCTTGCGCCGGTCAACTTCTCAGCGACCAAAAGAAGTCCGAGTATAAATTACAATTACAATTAAGCAGACCAACAGTGAATGAAAAATGTTTAGCATATGAATTATAGACATTACTTATATTTAGAATTACTATTGAATGAAATATATATTGTAAAAAATGGAAGGATTAAATCTATCATTGAGAGCGTTTTAATTTCTCCCGTCTGCAAAAAGTTGGTCTTTATAGGTAGGATAGTCCGAAATAGCACCGAAAAATGACAGAATCGTGTTATTTTTCTTTGGTAATGTCGCAAATAGAATATGCATCAGCTGTATGGTATGCATACAAAAGGGCCCTAATAAGGAGGATAGAAAAGTACATCGTAGAGTAGCTAGATACGTAAAAAATATTAAAAACAGAGCGTTACGTCGCTAACAGAAGACTTGAAATGGGCATTGCTGGAAGAACGCAGATTACAGGCTGGACAAAAGCTAATAGAAAAGTATCTATCGGGAAAGCTACTGAACGAGGTCGCAGAGCTTATCAGGAATATTACATATTTCGGAAGGCAAGATATTGATGATAATATTCACTAGCTCTTTAGTAGAACTGAGCAATGCGAAGGATTGTTCTTTCCCGGGAGGGTTAGGGATTACAATAGGAAAACGATAAATCGGAATTGCTCAGGACATGTTTGGTGCATTGCATACCCTGCCATATGCCATTTATATGACTTTCGGTGTATGATGCAGATGTAGATAGATCATTCTTGCGTAACACGGAAACTATTTTGCCACTGAAAGATTTAACCTGAAAGTATCTTTCATTGTATCTTTCGAAAACTCTTATGACTTAAATAAAAGTCGTCATGTTCAATTATAGCAACAGATATTCCAACTTCATGATCACCTTCAAAAGTGTAGCTCATATAACAAAAATATCTATAAATCCTAAATTACTTAGCGCAGCAAGGAAATCAACATTTGTCAATGAATTTCTAATTCCTACTACGAATTAGCCCAGCCCGTATCCGGATAGTTATATTTAAAATTTAGCTTTTCTCATATGTATGAAACATCATTTAGCTACCTGCATTTTTGCTAATTCTTAGACTAGCATTTAAAAAAAATTGTTTCGTTCATATCATTTCAAAAAAACCCTTCGTTCATGTCATTCAATTTTTGGCAGCGCAGTATCAAAGTATATATGCACGATCCTAAAAAGATGAATAGTACATACGTGAATATAGAAAGGACTACGTATTCGTAATTACTTCGAAAGTATTTAGAAAATTTGTCCATCCTACCAGCATATGGCATCTACACAAATGTAAAAATCGTGAAAATTTTTTATCTTAATTAACAAATAATTTTGTTCTTCAAATTTAATTCTAAAATGTGCAAAATTCAATGTACAGTAAAAAATCGGGTCGAAGCATTATTTCCATAAAAAAATTAAAAATACGGTGAGTCAGGGATAGAAAAATGAATAATTTAGCGCAGCTGTACCATGGCCAATTTTGAGAGTATGTTTGGTTAGACAGTTAGAGTTAGAGAGGAAATAAGTCACTCACAGGTGACTAAATTTTTATTGCCTGGGGCAAGTAGTGGCGAGACGGAGTAAGAGAACTAGAATGGCTTTTAGGGAAGAGATGAGCAAAGATGAATCCAAAGAAAATGGGCGAAGTGCTTGAGTGACAGAATGGTGAAGAAGGTGAAACTCAGGCTCTTAAAATAGGAGGAAATAACAAAAGAACAGAAGAAAGTTATACATAAATCAAGCGAGAAGAACAGATAGAGAGAGGAAGAAGGGAAAGAAAATAAAATCGAAAAAAGTTTCGGGAATTTGATGAAGGACAATGACTGTTGGATGAGGAGGATAAAGTAAATAAGATACCACACATGATGGTATATAGGAGGAAATTTGTTGAGCGAATCGGCGTGAAAATAGAGATGGAAAATACGCTTAGGAAGATAGAAGAGAAGGCGAGAAAAAAGGAAACCCCAGTACGAAATGACTTCTTCGTATTTTGCTTCGTTCGATACGATGCGGAATTTTACACACATGACAATAGAAAGTATTTCAAGTGATGAGGAAAAATAAATTAACCGCAATGTTTAAATAAATAATGCTATGAGGTTTGAGATAAAGGCAGTCATTCACGTTAGTATAGCGGTAGGTGGACTAGTTTTCGGTGTTTACTATAGACGCACATAGGATTTAATTGCTTATGTTTGCATTTTGCGTATGATGAATCAAAAGTGATGTGAAAAGAACAAAAATGCATTAAAATTTTTTTCAAGTAGTTTGTGCATGTGTTCTATGTATGGAGTGGTTTAAGCACCATTACCGATAACCGGAAAAATGTACTTTTCTTAGTAAATGTAGCCAGGAGAATCATTTAACTCAAGATTTATTGTAGGCCGATGCTTAGTTATTACTTTCCCTAATGAATGTAATACTCAAGTACATGTTGAGGTATAAACTAAAATAAAAATGATTTCACATTATAAGCTTATCAATTTAGCAGGATGTACCCGTTTTCTTAATAATGTACGGTGTTCCCTAAGTTATTCGTGAAACCTCTCTCATTCGTGACCGATAAAGGACACTCGAGTGAATTTAACTGCGATGAATTTAAATATCGAATGATTTCTGCATAAAAATAGGAAATGTTTGGAATATAAAATATCTAAACAATATCCGGTTTAAAAATATATGCGTGACGAGTAAACATCATTATGAAATAGTCAACACCCTAATATTTCCTTCGTATTGCAACTACCGCTTTCGCATTGTAGATATTTACATAAAATACACTCGTTATTCGCTCGAATCGGACATGCATAAGGTCCAGTGGGTGCAAATCACAGAGATGAGCCTCCCTTCTTTGCTCCATGTACAATTTTCCGGACAAATTTAATGTGGGGAATGTAACATAAACCCAATCATACTATACTAGCATTTTAATTCGGCATATATTATATTATTGTTATTGTATACTATAAACAGAAACGTTAATTTTATGCCCATGAGTTTGCGCCCGGGGGCAACTGCCTCCCTTTGCTCCCCCCTCGCTACGCCACTGATAAGGTCTATACATGTGAAGAATAACACAAGTTAAGGACATGATGGAGAGAATACAACAGAAGGATGTGAGTGAAAATAGTGGAAATTTGTACTAGAATCAGGTGGAGTGGGAATATTATGGGAGGAGAGAAATAGGAGAGGGACAGTCACGAGGGGAGAGCAGTGGTCGGAATAGGGCGTGCAATGATCATGGCAGAGGGAGAAGCAGACGATGGTTTCGTAGGAATGGTGTGTGCTGAGGGATATCGCTGCTATTCAGGTCACGTTCCATGGAAGAATCCCTGCTACCCAAGGAGGGAATGGGTTGGAGGACAACGGGAGGGGGATGAGGTTTGAGAGGGAGGGATGTGTATGGACAGGAGATTAGGAGAAAGAGAGAAAGCAGTGACAAAGGGACGATGAAAAGAGAAACGATCGAGCATGAGAAAAAAGAGTGGAGAGGACAGAGAAGATGAAAAGTGCAAAAGCCAAAAATAACCGCCGAGAGAGAAGACCAGAAACAGAGAAAGTCATATAGGAAATGAGAACGATATCGAAAAAGTGGAGGAAAGTGAAATTATAAAAAAACTTAGAGGTGGGGGAATTTTTTAAATATTTGGAAGCCTAAAAGGAAGGAAAGAAAGAGAAACTATGTATATATCGGACAAATAAACCGTAGGGAAATATGAACAGTAATAGAGGAAGAAGAAGAGAGAACGAAAGTGGAAAGAATACAGGAATAGAAAGAGCTAAAGTGAAGATGATGGGATGGCCGACGAAAGTGGAAATTAGGGTGGGCAAAAATCAGCATAATGTTCAAAGCCGTTCCCTCAATTCCTACTCCCACTCATACTCCTCTTATAACGACTCTTAAAGCCCACCCATTCCGACCCCTAACGCAATTCCACCTCCCATTCCATTCTCTTCGTCTTTTTTTCACTTTTTCCCGCTTTTGGGTCCCCCGGTGAAGGTAAAATATCCCATATACCGCCGTCATCTTGCCCCTTAATGTTAGACTACCCCTCGCACAGTTAAGGCTCGGAAAATATAATTTCTCTTTAATATTTTTCGATGCGGGCAAATTGGGTTTTCCTCCAAGAAATTTATGCACTTAATTTTTTACAGGATGTATTTATGGATACAGAGGCTGATTTACTTTTCATATTTCTATTTAATTTTAAATCAAGAATAACAAAAGTTTATCTTCGACTTCTGCTTTTACTGTAAGTTGCTAAATAAGTTGATGCAAGATCATTGAAAGGTTGTGAACGTTCAAATGGTAAAAACCAAATTTCTATTTGGTGTTTTTGTCATAAAAGATGGTGAAGCTCATCTTACTGTTTATAGCAGAGATTTGATGACTAATTACGCTGTTTAAATTTCCGGCAAAAATCACTTTTAATCCTGAAGCCAAATGTGGTACGCATACATTTCCAGGTATTTCGAATGGTTCTAACTTAAATTAGCTTCGTAACTTTTTCGAATACAATTGAATCTCATCAATCATAGGCATGCATTGTTCTGTCATGAACTCGGATCGATATTTCGTTATTTCCTCGAATAAAACCCGACTACAACTCTAATGAAAAAACGCACACAATCCATATACTCCAGACCCTAAAGGAGACCCCGTGACGTACCACAGTCGCTGATATTCAAAACTCAAGTAGCTTTCCCACGGCGCGCACGTTTCACTCTTTTATTTTTAAACACGAACACCTTTTGTATTCCGTCCCGAGATTAAGATGTCGAGTAGTCCGCGGTCCCAACAGCGGGTGGCAATTAAGAGTGGCGGCGGCGGGGGAGTAGGAGAGCGGGAAGGGTGTCGAGAGAGAAAGGGAGGAAGGAGGGAGGGGAGCGGGAGGAAGTGGAGGAAAACGTACGACTCCATCTCCCTCTCACTCTCCCTCAACTCCGCACACCGGGCCGAGTCAGCGGAAGTGCAAGAGAGCAGATGTGAAATCTTTTGAAGGACCTCCCCTCTCCCCCTCCCCACACAGCAACCCCCTCTCGTATTCGCAACGTAAACAAAGATCCCTTCTCCTTCTTCTTTAGCCAAAAACCACTCCAGAATACCTCCTCTCGAACTTCACAGCATTCATTAAGACTCCCTCCCCGTCGCCGCGCCCTCTCCGCAGACCAAACAGCCGGAGAAACGGGAGAGAGAGAAAGGTAACAACGCGGTGTGAGGTGGTACTTCGCCCCCTCCCCCCCACTCCGCCCCCTCCCCGCACTCCGCCCCCTCCCGCTACTCCACCCCCTCCCCCACTCCGCCCCATCCTCCACTTCATCCCTCCCCCCTCCGGTCCCTCTCCCCACTCCTCTCACTCCCCCCAGTCCGCCCCCTCACACCACTCCGTCCCCTCCCCAACCTCCGTCCCCTCCCGCCACTCCCTCCACTCCGCCCCCACCCCAACTCCGCCCCTTCCACCCACTCCGCCCCCTCCCACCACTCCTCTCACTCCGCCCCCTCCCTCCACTCCGCCTTCCATCCCCTTCAAATCTCTTTCCCGCGTCCCCATCCCCCCGCGTCGCGTCCCGCCCCTCGGCCGTCGGGACTCGCGTTGTCACGGAATCCGAAGATAAATCACGGCGAGGACAAAATAGATTCGAAGTCGACCTCTCTTCGTTTTCCGAGATTCCTCCACTTTCCCCCGCGGTTGGGAGATGTACGGGGAGTTAGGTGGGGCTTTTATCACTCCCTCGCCTCAGTCACTCTACTAACACGGAGGATCTTCCGGGAGAAATAAACGCGCGGAAAAGGATTTCGGCGGTTCGGAAGGGAGGGAAGAAGGCGAGGGGTGGATTGCCTTGTTGGGAGGGGGGGAGAGCGAAGGTTGAGAGAAAGAGGGTCGAGGAAGACCTCTGCCAAATCCGAGGCATTAAAGCCTCAAGACGGCTAAAAACTAGTTTCAAACAGTACCAGCTCGAGGTTTCCTCCCACCCACCCACCCTTCTTCTTTCAACACCCTCGTTCTCTCTCCTTCTCTCTGTAAACAGCGAAACTATGAACCGTTGGCATCTGTCGCCCTCTTAAGGCGGTTGTTGTAATTCCGGGAAAGCGACGTACGTCGCAGCCGCCGCGGAGGAATTCCTTTCCCGCGTCCCTCGAGCCATCCGCTCCCACGCTCACGCGGCGCGTGTGGGGAAAGAGGCGCGGGAAATAGGTTCTGCGGGTAACCCTCGAGGAATGTAACAATCCGCTGCGCCACTTTGTATGTTCTATTCTCTCTCTCCTTCATGTAATCCCTTATTTGTATCTTTAAACCCAAACGAATTTTTTTTTGCATGCGTAAATTCAACAGGGAAAAGCTGGAGAACATAGTGCATTGATACAATAAGAATACAGATGAAACTAATCAAGGATAAAATATGTGTAAGAAAACTGTTTTGTTTCCTCGTGAAAAATGGCAGTGTTCAATATACTAATAAATATGTTTCTTGACCCTGGAAGAAGCACGGCGTATTTTGTAACGTATTGACGGGGGTTGGGTATTTTCTATCCAAATTCTGAAGAGCTTTATGCATTGCGTCAAATAAATAATAATTAAATTAATTTTTCTAACCATTTATTAAATCTTATCATTCACTTTTGCTTCAAAATAAACTAATATTCTGACATTTTCTAAGCAGATGTTACAAACTGGCGAAACATGTTGTTTGCATATCAGTTTGTCACATATCAGGCAAGAAGTTCCTGTCTTTCTTTCTTGGACATTAATCACATCTGCCAGCATGACTTTTTTCCGGGTTTCTTCACATTTTCCCTCCTCAACTACGACTAGTCGTTTTATTCGACTCCGCAGACCAATTGTTGACGTAACTATTTTTGTCCGAGAAGCCAAATGTTCTTTAGCGAGCTCAATGTAAATACTTTTAAGAAATTCTAGTCTATAAACAGGTTTGACACTGGTTGTTAGCCCTACAGATCATTAACGCATTAATTTCTAAAATGTTTAGAATTCCATAAAACGCAACAGATCTACGGCATCCGCTTCCCCTTTAGATCCGTTATAAAATATAATAAAAGTATATATCATCAATGGGAAATCCAGTAAATCTTATATACATTACAAGCACGTTTTTACTACAATATAAAAAAATAAAATGTCCAAACCAGGACTAATGCAGGCTGGTTTCCCTAAGTTGACGTCCCTTATATTATTACTTATATTTAAAGGAAATATTTCAGTATGTGTTAATCATTTCAAGGAACTGTCATACCATCCATACCTCTTGTAATTCATAGTTGATCAACGATAGAGAAAAAGTGGAAAACAAATTAATAGAGCAATATCAGATTTAAAATACTAAAAGCAATGTCAAAAGCTCTTTCTGAAATTATATTTTGCATTTAATTTTTTAAATAAACGAATTTAATAAATGTTACTGTTTATACGCGAATATGAATGGTTCAACTGTCCATTGCTGAAGGGTAGTCGAGAAGAAAAGGAAATAACCCATTTGTTCACTCGTCTATGCTGAAGCCGAGTTCGATTATAATCGTATCCATGGCAGCAATCCAATAAAATAAGATTTAAAACGAAAAATGCTATGTTATAGCAGGAATTAAAGAAAATACGATCAATTATCAACATTCTGTGATAAGAAATAGAATTTACCCTCCTTTCCCCTTATAACAGTACAAACCTCGCTCTGATATCACAATTTTAAGATATTTTAATGTGTTAAAGAAAACATCTCTGCACGAAGGATTTGAGACTTCCTATGTAAAATAAATATGGAAAAAACGTTCCGGGAATCAAACCTGGTATTTCAATCTTCGCCAAATAAAATATAGTCCTGAGGTGGGCCCTGGCAGAACGACTCTCATACCAAACCAGCCTAATTAATTAGTTTTTACTAAGTCTCTCCTGTATTAATTTTGTTGCGCATGGACACACGTGTTAAAAATGCCCGCTCTCTGCTTTGTCTCAATACTTAAAAGGAAAATATTGGGTGTTAGGTTCAAATAATGCCAATGAGTCAAATGATAAACACATCTTTCCTGCTTGGGCATTTTTTACCCAGACGCGCGTCCTACCGGGATAAATAATTGTGGTCCCCAAAATGAATCGGTAACATTGGACATTAAGTATCCAATTATGCTATGCATTAAAGGCACTTTTCTGTTTTGCGTTTTTGTAGCTAAAGGTTATTATGAGGAAAAGTATAATATATGAGGATAAAAGACATTTTCCGAAGAAAATATCATACACATCATATCATATCATATCATATCATATCATATCATATCATACACAAAGAATTAAATAAATAATACGTGAATAAGGCTGAAAAATACCATAATCAACAATGTGATAATTTTCCATTACGAAACCGTTATGAAATTCTGGCTTTTTTAATGATCGTATCAAATGTAGTATCAATAAAACAAGATTGGAAAGGTGTACTCCATGTCGGAGTACACGGAGTTTCCAAATGCGTTCTTTGCGATTTCACAATGTTCACAATATTTTTTGCTCAGATGAAAATTTAACGAGAAGCAGGCGAGGTACGTTGTAAAAATACATGTAGGTCTTCATGTAAAGTAGTCGTAATTTTTGTCCGATTTTAACCAAAATTGGAATCGGTGAATTAATTTTAACAAAGCTCTCTAATACCAAATTCCATCACAATACGTAAAGCAGTTCCCGAGTTGAAACAAAGGAACATTGCAAACTACATGTAGGCCTTCCTGTAAAGTGATCGTCATTGCTGTCCGATTTTTACCAAACTTGGAATCGATCGACCAATTTTAGCAAACCTCCCTAATACCAAATTTCATCAAGCGGTTCCCGAGTTGAAACAAAGGATCATTGTCGACTAGTACTTGTAGGTCTTCATGTAAAGTGGTCGTAATTGTTGCCCGATTTCAACCAAAATTGGAATCATTCGACCAATTTTAGCAAAACTCTCCAATACCAAATTTCATCAAAATACATAAAGTGGTTCCCGAGCTGGAACAAAGGAGCATTGTCAACTATTTGTAGGTAATGTAAAGTGGTCGTAATTGTTGTCCGATTTTAACTAAGCTTGGAATCGATAGACTAATTTTAGCAAACCTCCCCAATACCAAATTTCATCAAAATACGTCCAGCGGTTCCCGAGTTGAAACAAAGGAACATTGCAGGTCTTCATGTAAAGCGGTAATCATTGTAGTCCGATTTTGATCAAAATTGAAATCAGTCGACCAACTTTAGCGAAACTCCCCAATACCAAATTTCATCATAATACGTCCAGCGTTTTACGAGTTTTAACATGCGAACGAACGGACTGAAACGACCTTCCCTATATGCGTTCACTTCGGGCAAAGAACGCATTATTACGCTAAATAAAATTTTGTTCTTGACAATGCGAAAGGAAATATTAAAATCCTGTCTTCTGGCACTTTGCATCTATCATCGCCAAAATATCAGGAAATAACCTATTTAACATGCTTATTTTTTGCGGCACATTAATAGACAATCGCACCCTTCACAATTAAATCACCGCATCGACCCTGAACGAAGAATATGATGTCATAATCTCCTCATTGTTTCCCTCCTAATAACGTGGTCTGCAAGTTTCCAACCTTGGACAAGAGGGAGTGAACAGGTGCAGGCGTCATTATTATTTCCGTACCGAAAAAGATGCGCTCCACGTATCGACCCAATGTAAAACTCAACGCTTCCTTTGAAATCCCATTCTCTTGCTCATCTTTTATAACTCCCTCTATCTCTCGCAAAAATGCTACCAACGAAAAGCGTACCATTCTATTTTTACCAGGATGACCTGCGTATGCGTTTCGATTACTCCAAAATTTTAATTATATTTCCTGACACCTTTCCTACAATAATCAAGGGTTTAAAAACATCAAGTACCATACTTAAAAACTAGCATCTACTACCGCTGTTTGAGTGTTAGCTAATAAGTCACTCCGCCCACATAAGAACGACTTTCTAATAGATTATTTTAGCATTTTCTATCGGTAATCAGTGTTCATACGTTCACTTCCTAGACGTATTTTCGTAATTAGGTTTTATAAAATTGTATCTACTTGCTCAATTATTATTAATCTATTCTTCGTGAAAAACTTTATGCTTAATATATATTTATTAACATAATGAATATGCAACTACTATCAAATGTTATTTTAATACAGTACTTATAGGCTGTTTACATTCATTTATTATGCTCAGAACAATTTTAGGAGTAATTCAAACTTTTTTAGCAAATAAAATCGGATTATTATCAGATTTAGGTTTCAACTCATAATATTTAGTTACAATTTTTAGGCAGGGATGTCGACAATATTCTCACCTTAATTAACTGAAACGTTATAGTATATGCTTAAAAATATAAACTACCTTGATGGATAAAACCATTTCATATTTAAATTCATCGGTTTTTCCAGCCAATTACGCTTCGTAGATTTTACGAATGTGAAATACAAAGTTATTTCGCCGCAACACGTCTCGCTCGCATGATCAATCCTCCTTCATCCTTCCCCTGCACCACTTAAAAAAGAACACGTGAGGTCTAAAAAGAGCCCCTTAAATAAAGAGCAGCGCGTTTCTTTAAAAACATTCCATTCCTCTTCTAACCTTTTTCGGCTCCTTCTCATTCCTTCTCCACCAACACTTCCCCTCACCCCAACCTGCTTCCACATTCAGTCCATTTAGACAAACCAAACTCGCCGCTCTCCAACATCCTCTCCTTGTCCCTGTCCCTCCCTCTCTCCCCCTCACCCTCTCCTTCTCCTAGTACCTTTTTCCTCTTCTCTCTTAAGCACCAAGATCCTTCACTCTCTCTCACCCCATCTTTCCCTTTCAGGGAGGAAAAAACCTCCACCCTTCAACCATCGCTCTCCTCTCTTCTTCCACCTCTCAATCTTTGTTCCCGCCAATCTCTTCCTCCCTTTCTCCCTCGGACCCGTTCGTCTTTTCAAAATGTCCACTAAGCTGTTCAAATTTGTCGTCTGGATTATGTGCCCGCCTTGATATACTCTCTCTCTCTCTCTCTCTGTCTCACTCGCTCGCTTCTTTCTCTCTCTTTCCGGTTCTCCCGTTTTTCTTTGTGTGCCTCTTTTCTCTTTCACCTACTCGGAAAAAAGAGAAAGTGAGAAAGAAAGAATGAGAAAAGGAGCGAAATGAGGAGGTGGACTCAAGAGAGCAAGGAGGAGGAAAATAATACGAGGTTGGAGTAGAGATGACATATTGAGAGGGAGAGAGAGAGAGAGAAAGATTAAAGGAAGAATAAAAGAGAAAAATAGCACAAGGGGAGGCGGCCAGTGTGGTGAGGGCAGAGAGAAAGACTGAGATAATCATAGGAAATCGTGAGTGAGGATCGTGAGGTAGAAACAACATTAAGTATTCATGACAGAAGGCAACGTGTATTAGAATGGCACAGATCACGATCTCGAGTGTCAAGGTTGATACACATATAGAAAGAGTTGAAAAAGTTTACGTAGGTCGCCAAAAGGTTGGAAAATGTTTAAGTAATTGCGAAGATGAATGTGCCCGGTATAGACTATGGAATTCTGCAGTAGAAAGTGAAAATACGTGCATCAAATTCCAATTAATAGGAAAGAAAGAAGAGGGGTTAAATAAATCGAGAGGAAAGAGGAGTTGGCCGAAAATCGCCAAAGTGTGCGGAAGAAATAGCACGGGGAGGAAAAACCGATGAAATTCAGCGAAAAGAAGGCAGACGAATTGAAAGGAGGAAATGTTGAAGAGGTTAGGGAAAGATGAGGAGGAAGAGAGGACGATGAGGAGGGAAAGAGAGAGAGGGAGGGAGGAAGCGTGCTTGCGAATGGTGGGTGAGAGACGGAGAGAGATAGAGAGAGGGTAAGAGGGTATTCATCCGTGAAAAGAACTCAATTTTCGAAAGGGTTGAATGAGTGTGATCGAGATTCGTTGTCGCTGAATGGAGAAAAACACGGAGAGACCATGGGGCGCGGACGAGCGTGAGGGAGTTGGGAGGAAATGGGAGGAAGCGGGAGGAGGAGGGGAGGAAACAGGAGAGGACGCACGCTGGGGAGTGGATTAAGAGGGAGGGTGGGCTGAGCAAAGAGAGCGCAGGAGAGAAAGCATCGGGATTGGAAAAAATGCTAGGCCGCGGAAAGAGATGGGATCGTGTAATGGAGCTCGAGAAATGAATTTCTTTCGTGTTTAAGAGTGAAAAAAGGTTCCACTTCTAATTCCCACCGATGTGGTCTCTTTTGATGGAAAGTTGGGCGGGGCACGCCGAATTGACCATTCAAGAAATTTATCCGAGCGGGGAGAGTGTCACCCTTGGAGGTCAAACTAATGACGTGTTTTTGTACCGGAAAATGGTATTTGAATGGTTCCTATAATTTACATCAATACAATTTATGCGTAAATAAATACAAAACCGTCCTCGAAGGCAGCAAGTGGTCCGAAATGAATAAATATAAACATAATAATAAATAACGAAAGAGCAGATTCAAAAATATTTTTTAAATGTATTAAAGCTGCAGAGGCTATTTTAAAAGTTAATCATTAAAACTGATCAGAATTTCAAAAAATCAATAAACATACTCATCATATAAAAATTCAACACAGAAAGTAAGCATACAACTGACAGACTAATTTTGGCCCGCTGGTCTTGCAGTTCCATCAATGCACGAGTCGCTCGGGGCTAGCTGCGACGGTAATTTATAAACTTATCAGTTTACTTTTCAAAACGTTCAATAAAATATTATTTCGTAAAAGATTTAAACGAAAAAGGTGCCTTTAATGCACAAATAGTCGTTTCATAGTCATGAAGTAATTCATATAATTAAATGTATAATGGCATACCTAATATTCGTCACGCCGCGATGGTATTTTTCGAATATTTTGTGAAATAAAAATGTTCTAATAAATCATCCTAGGTGAGTCGTATTAACGTGAATTTCGCATTTGAAATTGATGCGTTTTCTAGAAATAATTTCCGAGGTGATATCAAATACGTAAAAAACAAGAGCGGTTATGTTTTGCCGTGGATATGCGTGAATGTTTGATATCTGGAGAGAGAGAGAGAGCGATTTGAGGCGTGGGTTTTGTAAGGGATAAATTCAGGTAATCAAAGTGAAAGAGAGAGGACACTATCGTAGGGATAAGTGGACAGATGATGAGTAGAAGTGTTGTGGGTGCGGAGCGCAGCTTTGAGAGATGAGGAAGAGACAGAAAGACGCAAGAGAGGGAGCTGGGCATATTTTATAAAATACGCTGGGCAATAAAGTCAAACTACCATGACTGAGGGACATGTAAAAAGGGTCGAATTACGCACAGGGATAGAGTCTGGTGATCCTTATGGGCTTGCATTCTTCCATGCAGGGTGGTAGAGGGAAAGCGGATGGATACGAGGGAGAGGACCCACTACATCGAATGAGTTTGATATTAGGGTCTTCGAAGAAGAGCCTGGCAGTTGGGGGACAGCTGCATCTTTCTCTCGCTCCATGCTACTGAGGCAGAGAGAGAGAGACACACACACACGGCCCCACAACAATGCCGCCATTAAACGCCTTCAGCGCGCACACACACAAATACTTCGCCCCTATGTTTGCGCGTGCGCGGCTCCCTAAATCACCTCTCTCGCTCTCTTCCTGTATCCCTCTCTCTCTCCCTCCCCTTTCATAATACGAAGCACTCCCTACGCCTCACCTCCTCCTCCGCACCACGCGGCCCGTTCTTCATCAAGTGTCCCGAGCTGAGGAGACCATTGAAGGTTTTTTCGCCTCCGAGAGCGCCATCGACCGCGGTTTGTTTAAATGAAAACACACAAACACCCTACTTCTCCTCCTTTGTGTACACGCCACCGAGCAAGGGGACGCACAACAATCTAGTCCCTTTCCTGTGATTAATTGGTTGGGTGTTTTTTTTTACCCCTTCGAAAGTGTTTGTGTCCTTGTGTGCGTCCGTGTTTATGGCGGATGGATTGGTTCTCTGCGAATGCCGGGTGTGTGTGAGCAGTGACTATGGTACTGCACGGGTGGGTGGTAGGGGTGGGGAAGAGAGGGAGGGCAAGAAGAGGACCGGGTGAGGGGTTGAAGATGAAGAATAACAAAGACGCACTAGGCGAATCGAAAATTTATTTTTAATGTTCCTCCTCATCCCCTTAATTTCGACTCCCGCCACTTTCCGTTGCCCTGCCTTCGCCACGGTCCACCCCACATTCTACTTGCCTCCTCCCTCTTTCTCTCCTTCGTCTCTCCCATTCCCCTCACTACCCTTCCCATTCTTCCATATCTCTCAATGGTTCCCATTTTCTTTTCCACCGTCTCAGCCCTCCTCTTCCGGAGGTTTCTAAAAGGGAAAAATAAATATGTACAAAAAACCTTTTAGTGACTTTCGCGGGAGAAACTCTTTGTAAATCACACTCCTTTGTGCTTCGCTGATGTTTATCGCCTCCGTGGGCTACGGCCTTGGGGTTACGTTACTTTGACTCTCTGTCAATATTACGCCTTCAAAGGATTATGATCGCTTTCATACGGAACATAATGTTATGGGGGCATTAAGTTTTCTTTGTCAGATGTCTTTTGAATTGTGGCTCTGGTATCGGTGATAGTGCAAACAAGGAAATAATAAATACGCAGTTTTCGGGAAAGCGTCGCACTCTTTTAAGATTCTAGGGTTTTATGAACTCTTTGGTGAATCAAACCTTAATAATTTGAAATAAACCTGACAGTCAAACTCCCATTCTGAATACGGCGTTGGAGTTTTATTAAGTTCCTCATTAAAATTGACAAGGAATGTAAATAGGTACATAAATAGTAACTAAATATTAATACTGGCCAAAAAGTTGAGTAGTAGTAGAGATTCCAGTTTCAGACTCGATTAAATATCTTGGAATAACGATAAATCGTGATCTCTCGTGGGACACCCACATTCGCCGATTGATAGGTGCCACTAACAAAAAGCTGGCCTTTATAGGGAGAATAGTTCGAAATAGCTCCGAAAAAGTGAAAAAATTATGTTATTTATCCTTGGTTCGACCGCAGGTGGAATATGCGTCAGCTGTGTGGGATCCCTACGAAAAGGGACTCACTAACAAGATAGAAAAGGTTCAGCGCAGGGCAGCTAGATTTGTAAAGAGAAATTACGATAGTAAACAAAGCGTAGCCTTATAAATAGAAATTTGAAATGGACATCGTTAGAGGAACGTAGGCTGCAGGCTCGATTTAAACTACTGGAAAAATTTATGCCGGAGGTAATAGAGAATGAGGTAGTAGGACTTATAAGAAGCCCGACGTATTTCGGAAGGCAGGACAACGACGATAAGATTCACGAGATCGATTGTAGAACGTAGCGATATAGATGATCTTTCTTCCCTTGGACGATAAGAGAACATAATAGGAAAAGATAACGTAGAAAAACTATGAACCCTCGGTGCACTGCACCCCCTGCCATCCACCAAAAAGTTGACTTCCAGGGTATCATGCAGATGTAGTCCGTAATTTTTTTCCTAGTATACTATTTACAACAATGCATACAAGTTAATCGATAATTAATGCTTGAAATAGCCCATGTGGTGTGCGTATTATTAATATATAGACCTACTACACTGTTCGGAGCGTGTATGTGATTTATTAGATATAACAAAACATTTTTCTTGTTGAATCCAATGCGGTTTTATTCGATAAGCATGTTCGACAATGCCGCTCGTCAAGGTTGATCTCCAAAGAAAATAATTACGACTGTCAATGTTTAACTGTTTCCTTTACTAGGAACCTCTAACTGCACATGCCGGCTAAGTACCAAATGCGTTAGCCACTTTCACGGGCGACAGTCCACTCCAAAGCATTTGCTAATAGTGCCGAAGTCGCTTTTCGAAAGCAAACAGGACGATTATTTCCGTTCGTATGGGCCAAAAACCAATCGCTAAACCTCTCAGTCCTATCTCTCTTGTTTTCTCTCATTTCCTCTTCTTTCGCGCCTTTCTCCATCTTGCCCGCGTACACACAAACACCATCTCTCTCTCTCTCTCTCTCTCTTTCTCTCTCCCTTGTCTTTTACGGATCCTGTGTTTGTATCTCTTTAAACGTGGTGAAGAATCCCCTCGAGAGCAAGGATCGTAAATCGTTTCGTGTAGAGGAAACTGGAGTTTATGTGGATCACGCGACGGCAAAAAGTTTAAAGGTTGGGAAGAAATACGACTGGAGTTGGAAGAAAGCAAACGGGTGAGATCGGCGAGGAAGGCGGAGGATGAAAGGGAGAGGTAAAGGGAGAAGAAGGAAAGAAATGTTTCCAGAGAAAGACGAACGGACGCACCGCCTATTTTTCCCAAGGGCTCAATTCCTATAGAGAACAAGATGATCCAAACAGAACGTGATACCTACATTCCATTGAATCATTTATTTAATACTTGTATTGGATTTAATAGCTTTAAAGTCGCCGCGGATATGTAGCTCTTTGTGTTCCCAAATTTTATAATTTAGCATTGTAAAATACTACAAATACATTCGAACAGTATATTAAATTGATCACGCGTATTTGTGCGGCAAAAATAACGGGTGGACGTATTAGAATATACCGAATCTGATTCCCTATTTTCATTCTGGAAAGTAGGCTAAAAATTAGCAACAACAAACAAGAGAATTGTTAAAAATTACTAACTCCAAACCGTAAAGTTACCCAGAGAAGCGCTCAAAAGAAAAGGTTTAAAATAAAAAATAAATAAAAAAACTTACAAGTTTGTTGGACAATGGCCTAACAGGGACTTGTGGTCAAAACCTAAGCCTATAAAGAAAAATTAAAAGCACGAGCACTGCACAAATAAAGAAAAACTTCTCTGGAACAAGCACTAAATACGTATTTCGAGAGCTACGCTCTCATCTTCAGTAGCTGAAGTCGTATGACTATATCTATATCAACTTCTCTAGGTTCCCTGTGCACAGTTGGATGTTTTCGTTGTAAATGAATCCATAAATGGGAAGTTGTTCCACTGGCTTGCAATGAAAACCTTTTCTTGCACAATTTGCATATTAAAGACTTGTCTTTTTCATCAAAATGCATTCGAATGGTTGACATGATATGGGTCTGTAACAAATAAAATTATGTAAAAGTTAAAAAGAAAAAAAATTATTTCAAATAAGTAATCATGAAAAGATATCGAAGAGTACATGTGTTAACTGCGTATGTAATGAATCCACTGATTTTAATATGGTTAACATTACGGAGGTAGATAGAAATCGATTTTTTAAACGTTGTTTTGAATTTTCTATATTATTAATATATATTCGGATTTAACGAATTGACCTTCTTAATTTCGAATCCAATCAACCATTCACCCGATTCGCATTCGAATCGAATTTTGAAGCTTCGCAGGGCCCTACTTAAAGTATTATTTTTTATCAATTTTATGAAATTAAAAGATTGATCAAGTTCGTAATTAATATACTTAAATATATATTCCCAGTAGAGGAAAATGTGATAGAAATGATTTGCAGATTCAATGCTTATTTTTACTTGTAGTGGCAACAAGTTATAATTATTAATGCTTCGGATAAAAAACCAGAAATACCCTGATTTAAACTGCATATTAAAACATATGCAAGAATATTAAATTTTATCAAAATCACATTTTCTGTATTTGTGATATCGCCAATTAAAAAAACTTATCTTTTAACCATCGGAAACATCTCCCGTCACTTCCACGTTTAACATTGACATTTTATAGAAAACGAGCGTATTTGCATAGAATGCTATAATGTACGTGTCATAAACGGCGTGACATCTTTTTCGCACAAAAAGGCATGTCACATTATACTTGACAAGTGGCGGTGAACTTGATATTATGTTGTCATGAAATTGAAAGTGAAAATATTCACTTTTTATTCACAATATCAGCGACAATGTTATGGGTTTTCAGCAAAACGAAGCAAGCTACCTTCGAAATTTTACTGAAGCATAATTTTCCGAGCCACCACTCTTTCTCTTTCATTATCGCCCTACTAATCAGAACCCTCTCATCTCCTCTGCCTTGTAGGACACTAATTGGTAGTCTCGTTTTTGAAAACAGATTATAAGGATCCAGGAAGCATGTCAAATACTTGAGCCGCTCGGGTATATTACAGCCAAAAATATATCAAACAACTTCCTGGAAATAAATGTTTGGAGTTTTAATTCGCAAACCTCTCAAAAATTAGTTTAAGCCCGCGACTTCGTTCAGTCTAATTATTAAAATAAATGCTGATATAACGAAAGCTATATCGAGAGAATATTGTTTAAAAAGAAAGGAAGCCTGGTAGGTTCGATTTAATTGTGAATAATAATGCGAGAGGCAGGGTTGAAAAACGAATAGCCAAGAGTCCTTCAACCAAGCAATGTAAGAAAGCCTCTTATTGGTAAGATACATACGAGAGGGTATCTGGGAATGAAGTCAAGGATGATAAGGAGCGAGGTTAAAGGATTGTTAATGAGGGATGACAATGGGATTTCTAGAAGGAGCAAACGACAACAGAGGGGGTTAGGGGAAGGGGGAGGTGAGGAAGAAAGAAGATGTCCAAACCAGGACTAATGCAGGCTGGTTTCTCAAAGTTGACGTCCCGAATTGATCACTTATATTGACAGGAAATGTTTTTTTTTATCTCTTTATATAGAACGGAATCATCAGCGAAAAATCTAATTTTACTTCAAACTACCGAGCAGATATCATTTACATAGATTAAGAACAGTAGTGGACCCAATACACTTCCCTGAGGAACGCCTGACGCAACTTTAACGGGAAACGAGTATTTCCCGTCGATGACAACTATCTGTTCTCTATTCGAGAGGAAATCTCTCACCCAACTGACAATGTTTGGATTGATACCATATTGTCCTAACTTCGCAATTAATTTCTTATGAGATACTTTGCCAAACGCCTTCCTGAATTCAATGAATATTGACATCGACCTGAGTATTTTTCTCTCCGCATCTCAACAAATCGTCCACAAACAGGCCGAGCTGCGTTTCGCATGAACTACCTCTCCGAAATCTAAATAGCGCATTACAGGGTTGAAGACTATGTATTCAAGTATCTTGCACGATAATAAAGTTAAGGAAATGGTCCTATAATTTTCGGGGTTCTCTTTGTCGCCGCCCTTATGGATGGGCGTAACGTGTGCCACCTTCTAATCTTTAGGAACGACACCTTCCTAATGGATTTCTCGAATATAATTTTCAAATATGGCGCGATTTCATAATCAACACTTTCAATACTAGCGCGGGTTTTTCCTCCGGCCCAGGAGATTTATTTGGTTTAATTAGATGAAGTTGTAGCGCGATACCATTTTCCGAAAATATCAAATCTTCCATCGAGTCGCCCTGATACATAGGAATAGGAGTTTCACATTCATCGTCATTGGGAGTAAAAGCTTTCTGAAAGTGTTGATTTAATAGGTTTGCCTTCTCCGCACTTTCGTGAACTGCATTTTCCGTTTCAGATCTCAGTAACACAATAGTGGGGCCTCTACCTTGGACTTCCCTGACGTAAGACCATAATGCTTTCGGGTTCTCTTTAAAGTTATTCTGTAAAAAATTCTATTTATAATTGTTAAACGCATTACGCATTGATATTCTGGCTATGAAGCAAGCCTCCTTGTATTGCAGCCTTATCTTTGCAATCTGTAAGATCATAGCTGTTGAGGATGTGTTATTTACGCGAGAGTGGAGTTTTCTTTGCCGTCGGAGAGCACTCCTAACTTCCTGGTTGTACCATTTAGGTTCTGCATTATCACGCTTCAGTTTGCTTGGAATCAATTTATCTGTACACTCTCACATCATATCTCTGAACATGCACCAGGATTCTTCCGCGTCTGCAATATCTGTTACCTCGCAGAAATTAGTATATTCATTTCGCAGAAAAGACCTAAATCTTGTGAAATCGGCTTTAGCGAATATATAAAGCTTTCTTTTAGCCTTAACCTGTTTCTCAATGTGTCACTAAAACTCCACGTCGACTATTTCTACACTTATAATGCATTCTACTCTTACTTAACATTGCGTCTATAGTGGTATGACGGTCGTACGTATTATTTATGGAACTGGTGCATGGTAAATCCAAAGTTAGATTGTCTGCACGCAAACCTGAGAGGCATAAGACTTTCTCTGCAGATGCAGCATGGAGAAGAAATATAAAGTGTCTAATTATTTACGGTAGAATAAAAATTAATGAATTTAAGGTATTAAACGACGCAATCAATACAAAGCGCAGTGATAAAACAGATCCATCTGTACGAGTTCATATCATAATATCATTTACTAAACAAGAGAAAAGCTTAGGGAGAAATGAATTAATATAAACAGTATACTCCTACTGTTAGCGACTTTGCCGTTCACAGTTTTGATGGTATGCGATTCATTCATTGTGGCCGAGTTGTGCGACTCAGACTCAGAGATTCACGAATCCTGATCTGATTTGAAAATTCCTTCACGCTGGTGCAAGATTCGCCAAAACTTGTTCCAATAATTCAAAGATATCGTATATTTTGCAAGTTTACTCGCATATAATCCAATTATTATGAACGTTTACGCTGTAGAAAAAAAGGAATGCAAGTTCCAGCATTCAATTAACGCGGATAAGATTGGGATGTAGGATGTCATCCAAAACTTATGCACACCTGGCCTAGACTAATGTTCGCATCTCAATCCTATGCATTGTTGAAATACAACTTTTATAATTATAATTTCGATGCGATGTCAAATATTAACTCTTCTAAATTATAAAATTTTTTGAATTTTTGGAATAACAATTCGTTTTACCTGAACGAATTTCAATTTCGACTTCCAACTGCAAACTAATGAATTCTCTGAATAATAGAAATACCTTTAATTGTATTACGTTAGGATAATGGGTTAATTAATCATACCTGTTTTTAGGATTGAGTATTTTTCGAAAAAGGTGATCTCTACAACAAAAATAGGCTTTTATCCGTTAATCGTCTGATTTATCATTTAGTAAAGGCTTTGTCGTTCACTATGTTTCTGAGGAACCTAACCCTCGCAAACCGGAAGGGTTTATTGTACATACATTGCTTTGTGACATCTAACTACTACAGTGGAATAGCTACAAAAATGAAAATAGCGTCTGTTCCAGTGATTTGCGCTTACTATTAAATCATAAATGCCATTTAATACCACTTAAAAATATAAGAAGCAAACATCGGCTAGACCTTACAAAGAGAAAAAAGAAAAATAACTGCAGAGATGTGCACACTATAAATTGTGAATTTCGGAAAATATATCACCGAACACTACGTATTTATTATCGTTATAAGGTCGATCTTATTACATAAAGGATTTCTGCAATGATTAAATTTTCTCTCGGGCTTCTTTTAGATCAACAGGCGCCCGGTGTGTTTATCCTTAACCGTGAGATCTTCCCTTCAAATAATGCTTTCTCATTTTGTTAGAGAGCAGAAATATTCTATTTATTATTGGGCGGAACATTCTAATCGTATTTAAACTCAGGACAGCCTAATAATATTCATGAGTGCTTCTCTCCGGTCGAATTTGTTCATCTGATAAAATTCACCAGTTGACTATTGCAATTATATTGCAACTCTAAATGCGACCAATCGCGCTTTAATATGAGACGACGCCTCTTCTCTACTCGCTGAATATGGCTTACAAAATATTTCTCTAAAAATTTATATGTTTATGCGAAAGCTCCGATTCCTTGGTCCAGTAAATGGACTTCCCTTTTCACAACAAAGAGAAAACAGCAGTTTTGTTTATTTTTCCACGCCAATAGCTGCGGGAAAGCGTATGCTGAGGAGAAAAACGAAGATTTCCACCCTGAAATAAATGGACGGAGACGCGAGGAAGAGAACGAAGGGAGATGGAGAGAGAGAGAGAGACATATTCCCAAAATTCAGCTTCGCTGCCATTATGGATTTGGCGTGAGTACCCCGGGGGCGAGTTTAAGTCCGGTATACGAACAGCCAATTCCTCCCATACTTCTCCTTCCGCTCTCTCCCCTTCTTCATTCCTTCCTCTCGCTTCCACCTTTACATGCTCACTCCGCCCACGAGCCCTTTCTGCGCCACCCACGCACTACACGAAATTCCCTTCTCCCTTGCCACTCCCGATATATGTACCACCCCACGCCTCCCCCTTTTCCCTCTTTGTCTTCCTTCCAATCATTTCTTCCTCTTTTTCTCCATTTTGTCCTTGCCTCTTTCGCTTTCTTCTTCCCTCATAGCAAGTCTAACTTTCCTTAGATCTCTTTTTTTCTAGCCACTCCTCACCATTCCCTCTCTCTTTCACTCTTCCGCGATCCGTTCATTCCAACCCGATCACATCCTTCAATACCGTTCACTTTCTTCCTCTACAAACCCCTTTCTTTGTTCACGGTTTCCCAAATTTCCCTACACAGATCATCCATTATACATGGATTTTCCATTTATATATTTCTTAAAAGTATTATTCTTTCCTTTTAGTCATAAAAGACAGATTTCTAATGAAGCCTCGAAAAAATGTGAGAGGAATTTAAAATGAGGACGTTCCTGGATGAAATTTCTATAAAAAGACGGAAATTGGTGAATACCGCGCAATCAAACCGTTTTGGTTACCTTACCACTAGTCCTACGAGTGTGATCACTATCATTGCAACTGTCTATAAAACCCACTGATCGACGTTATAAATTTTAAGGAATGCTAAAGAACTTCAAATGATATATAAAAAACTCATTCCAAAGTATAAAAATTTAACAGATTGATATATTGTAACATATCAGGGTCATTCGATTCATGGCATTTACTCTATTCCATGAAACGTAACCAAGGCAGCATAAATTATGCTATATTGAAATGTTTTATGCTATAAAAAATTTATTTTGCCATACATTACTTTGGAGAAATACTTCATTTTCGTCTGGATGATGACTACATGTCCCAGTAGATAATTATACTGTCCACCACATTTTTCATTCTGGATCTGTTGAGCAGAATTTAATTCATATTTAAGTTCAAAACGAATCCAAAGGAAATTTCCCATTCAATTCGCATTACTCTACTTCCAAGCATTTTCACTTTTTCATCCATTTCCTGCAATTAATCGATTCTCCAGTTGTATCTATTTCCGGCGTCACCTTCCCTTCGGCGTTTTCCTGCCTGCGAGGCATCTAGGGGCTTCGGTCCAACTGGAGTAGGAAGGGTAATGAGTTTGCAAATTAAATGAGAGGAGATGCCAAAAAATAATACGGACTTGGGGCAGTGACGTAGGTTATGCGCGATCCACTTACCGAGATAAATCTCTCAATATAGTTTGGTTAGATTTCACTAAAAATATCTAGCTACGTTTTATGTTGAAAAAGACACCAACTCCCTCAAAATTTTGCACATCATAAATTTCCTATTCTAGTTATTCTTAAACCTATCATTTTATTCACACTTCGAAGTTATTTATATTTTTGAGGATATCATTCATTAAGACTTAAAAATAATCTATTGTTTTTTATAAAAATTCATCATTTGAAATCATGTGATCCATGATACTTACAATATTTCGGCTGTTGCTTTCAATTTAGAGACTATAACTTTAAAACTCTAGGAAATGGAAATATTCCCACAAAGAAGACATAAGCCTTCGACGATATGCTCCTTTTCTTCTTCAAAAAGACTCAATAAATACATTTCGAACTCGTGATATGGTGTGTCGAGTAATCCAGCTTAAGAGTCGTCGACGAAATAAGAACAATCCAATGTCGTCATATGATTGGAATGCAAAAAAGCGCTGAATTAAATCAAGTTCAAATCATATTTATGCTGCTCGATAAATGAAAACGAGCCTTATCAAAAGAGAACCATTTACGAAAACAATACAACTCCACCCTTATTTTCACGAAGAGTGAATGATATCGCGCTGCATCGCATATGACAGCGAAGCTTTTATCCTCGATCGGAAAAGTAATCTCGGGCATCACGCGCTTTGACTTATGTCGCAACGCACTCTGTACAATGGCACTGCATAGAGGGAAATGGAAGAGAAAGAGAGTGCGTGATAGAGAGAGACAGAGAGATATGGGGAGGGGTGAAAGAAGGGAGAAATGGGAAAGAGGGCAATGGCGGGAGAGGGAGAGAAGAATAGAATGTGAAAGAGTGAGAGGACATTGGTAGAAACGTACCCAGGGTGCATTGCGAAGGACAAGTTTTTCCTTCCCACCCCACTCCACCTCTCTGCTCCTCCCCCAATCGATCATTCCGCGTACTATTTCTAGACGAATGTTTCTTGCCACTCCGCTGCGTTGTGAGCATTGTACTCCTCAGTCCATGCGTCTTTCATGGGGTCGCTCCTCGCAATGTGGGTCGTGTCAACCGTGGAGATGAATGCTTAAGGAAAAATTCTAGGTCTTCTTGGGTCAAAAGGAATGGGGATGGAGGAAAGAAGAGAGAGAGAGTAGAAATGGGAGCGGGCAGAAAAAAATGGGAGATGAGCGGTGAGAGGGATGGGCGGAGGAGAAAGCACGTAAAAAAGATTGGGCGGAAGAATCCAGTGTGAGAAGGAGTTCGCGGAAGCAATAGGGAATCAGAAGATGAAAGAGGGATGGGAAGAGATGTGATGGGCACAGTGCGGTTTATGGAAGGAGTAATAATAGGATGAGGCAATGGGAATGACCTCGAAGTATAAAAGAAAGGAATGAATGTACGAGAGCGCAAGGATCGGAGTGTGTGTGTGTGTGTATATATATATATATATATATATATATATTAACTTAAGGAAATGAAAAGGTAGTGATGAGGGTGGCAACAAGGTGTTGAAGGAAGCCCAGCGGCGGACACTTACCAAGTCGGGGACCAAGTTGGCAGGCTGCTGGGGGCGTCGAAGAGACACGTTAAACACACGAACACAAAAAACACAAAAAAACGCACAAGCTTATCGGGTCTATGCCCTTCTTCAGCGATAGAGTAACTTTATATATATATATATATATATATATATATATATATATATATATATATATGAGAGAGAGATAGAGATTTGTCGGTGCTTGCACTCTGCAAGTGTTTAAAAAATCGCTTTACACCAAGATCTAAACTCGTAAATAAACTAACGTGATCTTCAGGGCAACAGCATTTCAGCCACGTGCGAAATAAAGACAACTATTCGTAACTTCCGATTTCTCTGGCAATCGGCTCTTGTCAAAGTTTTCGTATTTCAAGTTTCGTGTCTCAGATTGCCTTGCATGAGCAATAAGAATAATTTTCATTAAGACAATACTCTATACACTAAAATTATGGAATTTTTTAAATATTTTGTTTCAAGATTATGGCATCATCATCCGTGACTTTAGCACGTATTAGGATTTTTTAAAATCGCGAAATAGGTATGACGCCATTATATTTAACAATTGAAAGGCTAAAATTTCTCGAAAAACTATGAAACACAACATTAAAACACTTTCCAGTTTTACTAAATTTCTTGTGTGAGTAGATAAAATGGCGTCATCATAAGTTTACGTCGTAATTAAAATCACTGCCATAATAATATATAAATAAGACAATAATTTTAATTTTCCGCGAAATCAAGGCATCTATCCGGAATTTCTAAATTCCCTGGCAACCGGCTCGCGTCCAAGTTTTCGAATTTCCGGTTTCATGGCTTATCGTTTCAGCAATAGCTATAATCATCATTAATAAAATAGCCTATATATCACACTACAATTGATGTAAAAGTCAGGATATGTTGTATTGTAGGATTATGGCGACATCATCCGTGGTTTTTAGTTAGTATCCGGATAAAAAAATTAATCAATAATTATCACGGAATCATATGTATTAGTCGTTGGCTGAAATCAAATAGATACAGATCAAGTAATGCAGTCCTTACGCATTAAATTAATGCTGTTGAAGTATGGGCAATCAATTCCCATTGAAATGCATTGGAGTCGTTGCTATGGAAGTTTATATTTTTCGTTGTTGAAGATCGAAAAAGATTTCATAATTTTATGATTAAAATCAGATTTTCACGCAAATTCAGCATGAATTTTAATTAAAAAAATAAACTACATTCTTTCATCCACCATACGGTGCATGTCTCGACTTTGTATCTTAATATTAAATAATTTAAAAAAGCAAGTATATGTAGCCCTGCACAGCTTTCAATGCTTTTCTTATGGGTGTTTAAAATTGGACTTTGGGTCAAAATTACCCCATAAATACAGAATTTACAGAATTTCGGATTTTTTCCAGAGGTTGTACTCAATGACCTATCTTCATACCAAATTTCAGCTCTGTAACACTTCTGAAAGTACCTCAGGTTTTATATGATATATATATATATATCCTATATCCTATCTTATAAATATTTTAGTGTGTGTATGTATGCATGTTCTTTATACGTTTTTACACCGTTGAAGCTATCGAATTCAAAAGGTTCATGGGCCATCCTATGGGCCAAAGGAAGAACTTGGTCTAGGTCTGTAGACCGTGGGGTCTCTTATACCCCATGGGGTCAACAAAATACTATTTCCATAATAATGCATGGGAAATGGTGTGGAGAAACCACAAATTGTCATCACTGATGTGGATATAAATATACCTAAATATTAACTTACAATCACAGAAAATGGCTTATTTTACGCACGAAAGACTCAATATTTTAATTTTGTTAATTTTTTGTCGTATTACATGCTAAAAAATTTCCTTTAAGCGCAAAATTTATCGTTTTAGATGACCATTTTCTAGGCGGCAACAAAGCTAAATTTCTTAATTGTTGTTCTCTTCGGGTAAAGATTAATGCAAGAAAAATCCACGCCATGGCGCGTCGTAGAGGAAGAATAGCCAACGTCAAGATAAAGGGTACAAATGGATTCATGCCTAAATATAGTCTATGAATACTTTTAAAGTGAGTCAAATGATTTTGTAAGGAATATTATAGCATTGTTATTTTTCACCATTAACATTGAAAGATTTATCGCATCATAAATCGATACATATACTTGCATTTGTTTGGCAATCAATATGTTGTTTATTGTTTACCTTTTGGACAATAGTATTGACATAATTCAAATAATTTTATTGCTGCTTCAAAGGCTTCGGTGCAGCTGTCCATGTGAATATTAAGTGCTTTTTCGAGCGGACTGTTACTGGTACTCAGTACCTTAACCCGCTTAAATTATCCATTATGCCCAAAATTCAACAGCTTTATGAGGGAGAGGAATTTTTTTCAACAAGGCACCTCCACATTACCATCGTGATGTTAGGTTCTTTCTTGATAAGAATTTCTTAGACCGGTAATTAGGTCAGAGAGGAAGTGTTGAGTACCCACCACGTTCACCTGATTTAACTTCACTCGACTTTAACTTGTGGGGTTACCTGAAGGATAGTGTACTCAATGAAACCAGCAACGCTTCAGGAACTCGAGCAAAAAATTGAACAGTCATGCGCAGCCATTCCAGCGGATATCTTGGTGGACGTTTTTCAGTCGGTTGCTACCCGTTGCCAACAATGCATTGAAGCTAATAAAGGTCACTTTGAACATCTGCGATAATTAAACTTTTAATAAAAGCTTCGCACACACCAAATATTGTTCTTTTTTGAATTTTTAAAGGATTATTTTTTCAGCATTAAAATGTGCATACATCTTCTTGGGGCACCCGGTATTAATGGTAAAGTTTACAATGCAATACATACAATAGTAAATGTTAATGTAAACATCGCTTTCGTAATTAAGAAATAGGGAACGTTTGGTAACAAGACTGACTAAAATTTCTCAATGGTTTCCTAAGGTGGTAGTTAAAAACCCGGATGGACCTCTTCTCCGAATAACACATTTGAGAAATTTGGAGGCACCGACAGTGCGGAGCTCCGAGCAATAAAAGTCGTTAGCTACTTAAAAGAAAACTCTTCCCGGGCGAAGCCGAGCGTTTCATTTATGTAAGGAGCAGCTATTTTTAGTGATATGTGTGTGTGTGTGTGTGTGTGTGTGTGTGCGTGCGCGTGAGCGTGTATATATGATATAAATCCTAAGGTACTTCTAGATATGCCACGGACCTGAGATTAGGTACAACCAAGCAGAAAAATCGAAAATTCCAATTTTTTTTCAGTTTTAGTCGGGCATTTTTTACCCCAATGTTCCATTTCGATACTCCATAAGAAAAACATGGAAATCTGTGCAAATTTTCATATTAAAATTAGTTATGACTCAGATGGAAACTCGGGACGAACACAATTATATGGCTAAAAGAATGAGGTTCTTTATTTTTGAAAATTAAATTCAAATCGGTGTCGAATTGACGAAGAAATATGTTTTTAATCGGAAAAAGCAAAGAACTTCAGCTACCATAGCAACCAGGACAATGATTTTCAATGGGAATTGGCAATCCGTATTATAATAGCATCGCTTTAATGATATTTAATAGGGAAATTTTTATTGTCCCATTGATTTCAACCAAAGACGTATACATATATTGACGTCATAATTTTAAAATACTATATATATTATTAAATAAAAGAACGTTACTCCTTTCAATAATGAGTGTTAATGAACTGTATATAATAATAGCTTTGATTTAGTGCTTCTAAAGAGAAACAGTAGATTGTATTATAATGCAATTGAATTAAAACTACGGCGTAAACTTATAACGAAGTCAAAATCAAAAAATGGGAAATATTAGAGAACCGTGAAAAAAGTAATGTCGTGTTAAAGCTGAAATTTTTATGTAATTTAGAGCTTAGTGCACATACCCAAAATTTGAAAATCTCGATGAATATGTTGTTACGGCCGTTAAAATCTTTTAAAATCTTAACAAATAGATAAATATTATTTCACTTCTAGATAGGCTACAACTGTAAAATTTGGCAGAAATGTATGGCTTTAGTACCCTACTGTGGAAAAGTAAAATATTCTTAAAATTGCATATTTTCGGGATTGTTTTACTCTATTATCGTTAAATAAGGAAAGAACGAAAATCGGTGCAGAGGTGAAATCATTAGAATTAAAAAAATATTTCCAATGATGAAATATCCCTCTGAAAAATTAATGTTTTTTCAAGGTGAGATGAAATGCTTGCAGAATGCAAGCATCTTTTACTAGCGTGTGTGTGTGTGTATATATATATATATATATATATATATATATATATATATATATACACACACACACACACACTTACACACTAAATGGACTAAATGGAACGCGAACAAAATGCTTCGTGGAGAGGCTGGAGAATTTGGCATTTTGTTTGTTACCATAGATTCTTTAAAAAAGACAACGAATAGGTGAGATGGAGGTAGGAATAAGTGTGTTTACGCAAAAAATAATGGGATTTCCGAAAACCCTGAGGGAATGTAGCTCGGTATTATAGGAGTATGGATAACACGGAGGGGATGCGTTGGGCGGTGTTGGATCGAAGGCTGCCAGATAGGAAGAGTTTTTGTGAGGCACACAATAAAGACGGGTGATTCGAAAATTGACAGTAGGATAAAGGAAGGTCAAGTATCCACGATGATATTCGAGCAGGGCTTTACAAAGCGCTCCATATATCTACGAGTTAAAATATTCTCTCTTTTTTCTCACTATTCTAGCATTCCTCTGTTTCACAATTTAAATTTCCTCCCTTTTTCTTGATCGTCTTCTTTTTCCTATTTTTTTAACTGCCTTCTCTACCTCTCCGAGTCTTACCCTTCCTCTCTCGTCTCTTTTCCTTATTTTGTCTCCAATTATTCCGAAAGAATTTAATCTCCGTTACCTTTTGGGCACGTCACGTGGAACAAGTAAAAGGAACATATGAAGGAGGGAAGAATTTAGTATGAAGGAAGAGTTGCGCTGAAGGACCATCGCGTTCAACTGAATGAGTTCAACTGTTGAGCACGATTCAAGGTAAGAAATGAACGTTTTAGTTAAGAGAATGCCGTTCTTTGTGCACTACTGATACATATTGTTCTTTTACGGTTGCCTATCAAGTGAAGCTACTTCAATCCATAGTGTTAAAGTGATTTTCCAATCATTCACTAGCTACATTTATTTTTTCTGGTGCACGCAGACTTATATCACTTTTTGTAACCGTATCAAAATTACTTTTCTAAAAGTTACATTCATATAATATTTTCGCCATATCTGCTATTATTAATTTATATATACTAAGTTTTTATAGCACTTTAAACTGTAATTTTGATGACATGATTCAATTTGATTAGTTTTCCTTATCATGAGATTCCGATCGGTCGATGTAGCTCCGTAATATGAAATCCAAATATGCGTTGGAACGAAAATTTGTTGTTATCTACATAAGTATGAAATGATGCATGTAGCTCAAATCACCACTAAACCAATTACCGATAAAATCAATAAAGATCTTGCTAATTTATTGAACACCAATATTTGCTCAGAATTAATAAAAATCAGATAAATATCCGCCTGGAGAAGTGTTAGTTTAGGATTGATTCATCTGTGTATCGAATGTCCGGAATATTGTCAAATAAGATCATTTAAAAACAGGAAAAACAACTTTGGAAATTTATCGGCAAGATTTAAATGGATCAATTTCATAATGATGCAGTAAATCGTCTAAAAATAAACAGTTTAATTTCTTGAACCAAATTCAGTTAAAAAATCTGATAGAATGAATTTGGCTTCGGGAAATACTAAAATTCTAAGGGAAAAGTGCTCTAAAGTAATCAGAAAGTTATATAAATTACGGCACCATTAACAATATTTCCAAATAGATGGTCATTAATTAAAATCACAAAAAAGTTTCATGAAATGCAATATCAGTTTAAAAATATAAAGTTATAGGTACACTAAGTAGACAGACCCTCAAGCAAACATATTGTTATGTATTTCAAAAGGTTTTTTACTTACGGAGCTGTTTTCTTCAGTACCTTCCTAAAACTGCTTAAATGTAATTATTCCACAAAAATTGCAGAAGTATATATATTAAAATATTCATATACTGTCGTATTTTATGGTGTCTGGGTCATTTAGACCCCACGTGCCTACTTACGTTACAGCACTGGAAGTATAAATTCTTGTTTCTCTACTATTATTTAAGGCATTTTAGTGCTTGAAACAAGGTTTTACAAAACTAATTGCATAAACAATGTTCATTTTGTTTTTTAATGGACATTATGGACAATTTTTTTTAATTCAACAGAAGATTTACAGAATGTATAATTCTGTTCAGGTGAGAGAAGATAATATTTATTTTCCTGAATTTTATAGCGTTAATAATCAATTGTTCTGTAAATAATCGCAAATAATTCTCTCTTTATATGAAAATTATTTCAAACGCTCGGAAAATAATTCTGCTTGGTGAGTGCTTTTGAAAACTATCCAAAGTTCGTTTATTGCATATTTATTGCTGAAAGTACTTGTGAATTTCCTATTATCCATAATACAAAATAATATTATATTGAATCGGAATTAAATTTTGTACAAATAGAAAATATTTATGCTAAATTCTGAATGGACTATAAACCAAGGCGAGAAAAGGTATTGTTTCATAAAAATTCAAAATATCAACTAATAAACATTTTTTTAAATATTCTGCATTAAATTCCAAAATATAAATAGTATCATCTTCATCATATTATGGAAAAATACAGTAAAAACATTTTATTGTTATTTAAATATGCTTCATGTTTGGGGGTCCCTCGGATCCCCATGCGCGTACTTAAGTTACAAAAGATGACGCGCCTACTTAAGAGTTAAGGATACCATATAAGCATTAATTTACGTAAGATAACGAAAGTGATGCTAAATATTCTTAAATATTGGTTCACACATCAGACAATGGTTTAATATTGTAAAAATAACTCAAGCCATAGTAATTATGACTCATAAAACGTTAAAGGCGCATTATAAAAATTAACTCTATCAAAATTACTGTAACTTATAATGAAGGAAGCTTTGTAAGTAAAAATATAAGGTGCACTACGTAAGAAGTATTTATGAGGCGAACATAAATATTTCTTGTTGAAATTTCTTCGAAAGAATTTCCAAATGATAAGGTAAGTAAACATCTTCATAATATGTATATAAATATCGTATATCATTGCGATAAATAAATGAAACGTATGTTTTCCTCTGTGTAATTTTGAGCGATAAAACACCGATGGACGGATTCAACGATAGCTTAAGTAATTTCGAAGCATCGGATTTACATAAAAAGATTAGTCTATTGGAGAATTTTTCTTTTATCGGTTCACTAACAATAAGTTTAAATTTAACCCATAAAATAATTTCCGCGTTTGCCATGATCCGTCCGATCCATATCAATAAACGAGAATCACCGTCATTTTCAAACAATCAGAAAGCAAATAAAAATAATAAAAACAACCCTGAATGAAAAATAAATTCGTCACCTTGTTTACCGTGAATCACGCTATCTTTTTAAGATATCCCCGAGTATAATACTGACAAAAACTGCTTCAAAAAATCCCTTTCGGTCTCTAAAAAGCCATAACTGAAATTCAGCATAAACACAAGCATTTATTTGACTAACAAATCAAATACCGTTTAATCCCAATGGCGCGCAAAAGGAATTTAATTCGCTATAGTGAAAGTAAATGAGCAGGAAAGGGTCGCAAGTGGAAGGTGAGCGGCGAGAGAAGGGGGAGCGTGTGGGGAGGGGGAGTGAATGAGTAGATTATAGGGAAGGGTGGCGGTATTGCGCGGAATGGCGACAAATTGAATGAGGAAATGGCTGCATCGCAGTGCCGCCGCAACGAACGGATTGCATGGTGAGAGGTACGAGGCAACGTACGTAAGTACACAATGCCTTCTTCTATTCGGTGGTGCCGCGGAAAAGACGTGAACGAAGGAGTGAGTGAGCAAGAAAGAGGGTCGAGGAGAGAATAGGCGTAGAGGTACAAAGAGGGGGGGAGGGGATTTTCCGTGGAATAGACTTCTTAATCAAACCTGCAACCATAGCAGCTTCAATTTTTCTCCAAATAGGGAACCAACTCTATTATATCTAACTATCTCTATTCCATTTTATATTTTACGGGCATAATAGCTCCTTCTAGTGCAGGGAAAAATTTTATACATGTCAGGAGACCCTTATACAGTCTTGCTGATGTTTTATTCTACAGATTGGGAGAGACCCTTATACAATCTCTTACCATCTGTTTTTAACTTCATTTATTTATCTGTTTTATCTATTTATCTATCTGTTTTATCTATTTATTAATTAATTTATTTATATATTTATTGTGTGTCTGGTGCTATGGTTAGTTTGCCACAAATGGGTTGTGGTTAAAAGTGCATATTTTGGCGATAATAGCCCAAGAGGCTGATTCGCCTTAAATTACACACACACACACACACTATTCCATTATGTCATGAACGAAACGATATTATTTGCAGCTATACAGTACATGCCGGTATGAATCAAGGAAAAAACACAATACATCACAGCTAAAAATAAATGATTTATTAAAACAGAAGCAGAGAAATCATATGAACTCAGTTTTAAAATAATATTATAAAAGTACCAGCACACCTCACTTTGCGTTACCCCGTTTTAAGCGGATTTGTAATAGCGTGAGGCAGGTCCGCGCCTACCAGGCGTTCAAAAAAAAACAAAGGCAGCCGACTATTAAGGCGGCCTAACCATATGTGTATTAGAAATTCCATTTTTACAGGCTTGCGGATGTCAGTAAGATCGTCTATGGATCCCCACTTAGGGGCAGGATGTGATACTACAAAAGAAATCCCGAGGACGGCACACCGATCGACGGCTATTTTGGCGTTATAACTTTTCAAGAAATGCGACTTTCCTAATAAAACTTCTTCGCTGATTTATTTGAGATTTTATTAATACAGTACTACATTTTTTCAGAATATATAAGGAAGTTTTTAGTTTTCTATATAATTTGAAAATTATCAACGAAGATAAGTTACTGAGAATATGTAAAGATTTGGCGTTGATGGATGGAAGCTGATTTTTCAGGTTAACTGCGTGTTTTTGTTAATATTACACTTTAGTATTCGCGTCTATAGAACCTATTCTCTTGTACATAAAGACCCCGTTTTGCGCGAACTTCCTTCAGGTAGAAATTTTCAGGAACCTGACTGTCGCGTAAAGCGAGGTATTGCCCTACAAAAATGTCGCGCAGAACTAAAGCGAGGCGTAAAACTTCATCACAATGAATAGTAGTACTACCAGGAAAAAAACGTTTTAGAATCATCGAAATTTTTACAAAAGAAGCTCCAGTTATTGCAATCCTAGTGCTTTGGAGTTTTAGGATTGATTCACCTTTTTGATTATAAACTATCCACTTTCCCCAAGAATCTAGATCAGTGGTTCCCAACCTTTTTATCCAGCGACCCGAAACTGACCAACAATAGGACCTCGCGACCCGTACTTATTAATTGAGCGAAAATACAATATAGATGAACCGGAGAAAAAGCAGTAAACTGCTATTGTAACGCTACTGCACCGTAAATTTTATCGGTCTCGGTTATGGCCATATTCGAGAAAAGGGTATCAATATAGAGTGAAACCCATGTTAGCGGGTGTGCGGAGGAAATTATTCGGTCGCTTTTCCCAATCCATTTTTGCACATAATTGGTAAAAGCTTCGAACGGCCAGGGTGACTTGCATCGGCTGCTAGCACTGATAAAGGCAGTGTTCTAATAATGTATAGTTACAAACTGACTGTCGGGAAAGTTTTCTTCTGATGACCCCCCGCGACCCTAGTGAAGACCTCCCGCGACCCTGATTTGGTCGCGACCCGAAGTTGGGAACCACTGATCTAGATCAACTCATTCAAAACCATTCTTTCATGCACGCAGAAATGTAAGCTCTGACAGCCTATGAATCATGAATCTCTGTTACGGTGCAAAATATTTCAACATAATAAAATTATGTGTATGATTTCGTTAGATCTGTGATGCTCCAATATGGTAATCTCGATGTCAATTATGATGGATTCAAATTGAAGTAATTCGCCGCGATTTTATTTTCATTTTTTTAACATCAGACATTTCAATTTCTTTCGCGTTCAGAAATACTTTTACGATTGATGTATTCATTTCATCGAATTTGCGACGAACCGAGAAAGAAAATGATTCGACGCGATTTTTCTCTGTCGAACATAAAATCTACGGGACAGGTGACCTAGTTCGTTTTAGTAAACATCTAACGCCTTATTGCAAATTAATAATGATGTGGCTGGCAATCGACTTGGCTACTAATACTTCACCGTCACGAGCAGTATTGATAACCTTTTATCCTGCGTGATGGATTTAGACCGGCGGCGTTGCATTCTAAGCCCGTCAAACTTTATCGTCACTCGTGAGACTCAGACGAATAACTCGAAAAAAATTTTCCTGACATCAATCACAGTCTTGAGAACCGAAAACAAAACCATATAAAATTAAACAGGTTTCTTATGCAAAGAAATTTATTTTTACCATTTACCACCAAAAATTTACAATTTTATAAAGCTTGAGATCAAATTTTCTAAACACAGAACGCTTTCTGTCAATCAATGCATAATTTTCTCTATTACCTGCGTACTTTAATTTGAAAAAAGGAAAAAATCTGAGCAGCTTAGGCGCAAATCATTTAAAGAAAATCGAATTATCCAAGTTTTAATGACGCCGATGGATGACATTAAAAAGTTTAAACCCAATATATTAAATCTAAAACATTTACTTTAAAACAAATGTGATTTGGATGTATTTAGCAACAAAATGACGACGTTTTATGGACACCAGCTACCATGAATATGGATTACTAATCAAAAACCTTTCTTTCGTGGTTCACACTGATAACGATATTCCATTAAAAATGGCAATCGCACATAAAATTTAAAAATATCACTTATAAATCAACAAATCGTGCTATACAAAAACGATAAAAATCGATTCAAACTTTCTGCTTACGTCACATTGCCATTCGCACGACTGAGCAGTCTCTTTTTCGACGCAGTCAGTGCCGTCCGATCGACCGACTTGTCCCTAATGCATTTCTCTAAAGTTTTCTGCTGCTTAAAAAACCTTACAATGGAGAGAAGTGTACTCTCGACGGTTCTGAAAACTGTCTCTTTTACTGATGGGGTCAAGTGGAGGTTAAAACCGAATAAAAAACAGCGAGATGTTAAGTGGAGATGTTCCGTGGTACCTCTAATGAGGTCTGGGGCAGTTGAATGAGGATGTCGGGTTGGAATGTCCGTAAGCCAGTCCGCAAAGCAAGAGGCCAACGGTCACGAAACTCGGAATGTTCTCTTTACTTTTTTTCATCCATAGCGGATACTCACGGTAGTAGAATTAATTACGGCGCGGATAAATTGACTAGAAAGAAGGTAAGCAGTTATATTCCGCCGTTTTTATGCCTGTGTATTTCCGTCGTACAAAATAAACTACTGCGACGTGTTTTTGGTTTATCCAACCCTAAGGTAACCTTTAAAAATGTTTAGGTGTTTGTGAGCCCTCTCCTCGGTTAAAAATAACTAACGTAGAAAAGAGATATCGAATCGATGAATAAATGCTTTAAAACTACGAAATCTTATAACTAGATCACAATTAGCGTTATTTTCGTCGGTATTGTGACTGATTAAACTTTTTCAATAATTCAGTACACATGTGTATATATATTATAATATACAGCTTAAAGAAGGCGCTGAATACGAGATAATAATTTAAATGTTTATATTTTTCTAAATACAAAATCATAAATATTTATATATATATTATATATATATATATATATATATATATATATATATATATATATATATATATATATATATAACAACTTACGGAAAAGGAAAGGTAAAATGAATATATGGATGTCAACAAGGTGTTGGGATGAGGAAACCCAGTGAGCACTCACCAATCAGACGACTTCAGGTTGGCGAGGCTCCGGGGATGTCGAAGCGACACACGTAAAATAACACAAAAACACAGAAACATCACAAACGTAAAGCTTTCGGAACTACTCCTTCTTCAGCTACAGAGATATATATATATATATATATATATATATATATATATATATATATATATATATATGTCACGGTAAGTGTGCACATTTACCACCAACTTCGGTAAATGTACGTATAACATACTTTTACCGATTGGATTGGGGAAATGTACACATTTACCTAGAGACACTGGTAAATGTGGATAAATGTCGCAACACAGGCCACAACATGGCGGCGTCGCGAACATCTGTTGCAGTTTAGAAGTACGGTAAATGTGTAAATTTCCTGGTAAATGAGCACAACTAACTAAACTAAATTTGAACATGAAGGAAAATTTTACTCGGCCCCACCGGATTGTCGAAGTCGAAGTGTTTTTGGTTCCTCCTCACGTTCACTGTGTTCCTCTCTCGGGTTGGGAAGCGTTCATTTTAATATATACCAGTAAAGTCGAACCCTCGATGATTGTTGTTATAAATTAACGTAATTATTAAAGTGTATCATTTCTCATTCTTACTTATTTACACACAGAAGTACGGTAAATGTCCGTTGTTACATTTCCTGGTAAATGTGCACAACTAACTAAACTAAATTTGAACCTGAAGGAAAATTTTACACGGCCTCACCGGGTTGGATAGGTTAGTCGAAATGTTTTTGGTTCCTCCTCACGTTCACTGTGTTCCTCCTTCGGGATGGGAAGCGTTCATCTTAATATATACCAGTGGAGTCGAACCCTTGATGATTTTTGTTATAAACTAACGTAATTATTAATGTGTAGCATTTCTAATTCTTACTTATTTCCACATTTACCAAGGCACTTCGGTAAAAGTGCACATTCACCGGGAAATGTACGACAATAAGTATTTCTGGAAACTTAAACTTACATTTACCGAGCTTGGTGGTAAATGTTCACATTTACCGGTAAATTTACACATTTCCCGATTACGAACCTTTACCGTAACAAATATAAAGTCATTTAAATTATCTTTGTTTTATTTCTAATTCATCCACATTTCTTCAGTTGATCATTATTTTCATTGAATTTTTGTTTACATACTGTTGTAAAGGAACTCGGATGGCAAATTGTAGAATGCGAGAGTACTGAAAACAATGTAAGCTTAGGTTTTGGAGAATTATTGATGTACTCAGTGAAACTGGGAACACAAGATGGATATAATTACTCCAGTGTTACGGCACAAAAAACCTTCTATAAGTAGTTTCCCAATAACCATGATGATTTTTTAATACCTAAACTTTCGTCTTAACTTTCACCTTATGTGTTTTATATAACACCGTCTCATCAGTAAAAGTACCTCCAAGGCGTTTACTCTAGTTCAACCGAAATACCCAATCATGTACAGCGGCCTCAGTTTCGAATCTGGCGTAGGTCGGATTATTTATACTGCGATCGTCCCATCCCCTACTTGTGTGCTTTGAGAAGACCGCGCAAGTCTGCGCTCCGTCCTTCGGAAGGGAGGTTAAGCAGTTGGTCCCCTTGGTGCTCTTCGTAAAGAGTAAGTTAATGCCGGTACCGAGTTTCCCTTCTCCCTTGTGAGTATGTCTGGTGTGTAAGGAGTTATGGCTACAAAAATTCGAGAGGTTCATTAGCCAGAAATTCAAACAAACCCATTCATGCTATCGCCGTAACTTAAATTAGTTTGTAATCATAACTACAGGTGGCCAAAAGATCACTAAAGATCTCAGTCATCTACTGAAAGATATTTGAGAACGTCTCGCAAATAATATGTTAAAGATTACGACGTGGAAGAATTTTACAGATTACCTGGAAATATTTTTTTATTTCTTCATGTGGGTATTTTTGCAGTAGTCCCAGTGCAAGGATCGATCATAAGTAATATAGAGATATTTACACAAAATTGTAATGAAAATAATTAAACCAACGAAGACTTAATTGTGGGCGAATATTAAAATTTAGTACTATTCACAAAAGCTCCAATTATTTATTTCAACGGAAGATTACTATTTTCAGCATTGAAAATGCCAAGTCATCATCATTGAAGAAATTAGAAATCGCCTTACTCAGGTTGTTTCACTATTCGAATTATAAATACATCTCACCATTCGAATGTATTTTTTTAATATTTAGAAAAGCAAATTAAAACGAAAATTTCTGAATATCTAAATTCATATCAGAGGAAGATATATTCCTGTTATATATGTTTTCAGTATAGAGTAAATGGCTTATAATTTCCTCCCTCATTTATTCCTCTTAAAATTGTGAAATTAGTGGAACTTCAGAGCGAAAACTTTTTTATCCGTCACTTTCTGTTTATTATCCAAATCGTTTCATCGTAGCTTATAAACCATGCTCAAAATCACCTGGCTTGATTCAAAGATTCACATCCCAACCCGTGCGTATACCTATATCACCTGCCCATCTATTAACGAAAATGCGCTAAGGGAAGAGGGAACGAAACCTCCTGTCTCATTCTCACGATTCCTCTCCCCTTTTTGCTTATCGAATAAAATATTTCTGGCGTTTTCTGTTGCGACAGCGCGGCGTTTAATAGGCGAGCTCTTCTTAAATAATGAAATAACGCCATCTAGCCCGTGTAGAGTCAGGAAGAGAGAGAGATGAGAGAGCGAGAGGGAGAACAAGTACATCCAGCAGGAGTTTATATTAGATGGCGCTCCCATGGGAATCGCCAATGGCCACGAGGTTATTGTGCTCGCCACTGCGGGAGAAGAGAAGGAGTTGTCGAAAATGTTTCCGAGCGGAATGAGCAGGACGTAGAGAGGGAGGAAGGAAAAGGGTGAGAAACGACGGAGGGAGGGTGGGAATAAGTGAGAAGGGGTGAAATGAAATAGAAGGTGTGGAAGGCGGCGGATGAAAACTTGGGGTGAGGTAAGAGAGAATACCACGGGAGGGAAGAGGATGTATGTGGAAAGAAGGAGTCGAGGGAAAGGGAGAGGAGAGGAAAAAGAGGAGAGGAATGCGAGGCCAAAGGCAGAGGCGGTGTAACCTGGCAGCGGGCATGGGAGGTGTCGGAGAGAAGTGGCGAATTACACAAGGGAAATATTCGCATGGAAGAAAGAAAGCGGAACAAGTGGAACCTTCTATCGTCAAAACGAACAGAACATGAGTGTTTTATTTCCATATGGTGTGTAGTCGGCGTTAAAATTTGGAATGAAAAGACAATTGTTTTTATTCTAATGGAAACAGTTAAAACTTATGACTTGATTCTCCTTATAACTAATCTAGAATGCCTAATATTTTTAGTAACGTGAGACTGTGTCATACTTATAAAAAATAATAAAAAGTAACGTGGAAAGAGTGAATAACATGAAGACAATGGGTAATTATTATGAAATCAGCTACTACGAAACGGGAGTGTTAGGGGACACTGGATGAAATATCAATTAGAAAAAACGGGCAAAAATATGGAAAGGTCAAGGGGCGCTTTAGTTTAGAAATATAACAATATGGAGCGCAAAGATAAAAACTGTAAAAATGAAAAGGAATTGAAGAGCAAATATCGGAAATGAGCAGAAAAATTTTTCTGGGAAATTGATTGAGAAAGCGTTATTGAAAAGAGAAGGGGGGATTATGGATGTTGATAGCAATAGCCCTAATATTATAGTTACGAATAAAAGAGAGAAAGTATTGAGGAATTTCCCAAAGGGAAAGAGAGTTGAATGAACGAACCGAATACAAAGAGCGAGGGGTGGTCAAAGTAAGATATATAACTATGACAAGGACGCCAGTGAGGAACAGAACGAAAGAAGAACGAGGAAAATAGAAGTTTGGAGAGAAGACGGCGGACGGATGGAAGATAATTACTTTTCGCTGGATGTAAAATGAAGTTGTATCGCCGTCCTTGTAATAAGAGAAACACTGCTAAATATCAAAAGCGACGTCGAAAGAAGGAGAAGGAAGGATTTTGAGAAATAAACTGTTTCTGAAATATTTTCCTACCGACACGTCCTTTGCTGCAGAAGAGGTGCGGTTTCGATGGCAATATTGGTATTGGTTCACGGCAGAGTGAGAATACAAAAATTAAAAAAGAAGAAAATTCGGAGAAAGTATGATAAAGGGGAAGAGAAAGCATGGAAATGTGGTGAATGTAACCATTTCCATTCCTGTAATTCCCACACCCATCTGCCCCTCTCTCTCTCCCCAATGCTTTCCCTCCAGCTAAAATTCGGCAGTGCGTCACTTTCGTTCTCCTCCCCATTCTCTTTCTCCTCCCATTTCTCTCTCTCCTCCCCTTTCTCTCTCTCCTCCCCTTTCTCTCTTTCCTCCCAATTCCTCACTCCTTTCCTCTATCTCTCCATACATCCTCTCACCTCTTTTTCCCATCCGTCCCCCTTATCCCATTAAAACGGCATCCCATCGCAGAAATCCCCCTTTTTATTCCTCCCCTTTTACGAAAGAGTGCCCTCCCAATCCATTCTCATTTGGACTCCCATCTTCCCTTTTAACTATTCTTTATTAGATATTAACATTTCATGTGTTTTCCAACTCGGAATTAATTCTCCCGTGAGACTTAAAATACGCTAAGTCGATAGGGTGAGCGGATGAATAACGGAGGAGATGACGAAAAAACTATTATTCCCCAGTTTCCATTGTTAACTTTGGATGAATTCTAGCTTTTCGGTGCATAAACAACGTAATTAAAACGGCTAATTGAATATATTATAGAATTGTTGAATTTTGTTGAGTTTTCCCAATATACAACACAAGTATTTCTGAGAGAACCAACTAAGCTAAAACGCTCTATAACAGATGCTTCATCAATTACAGCTTTCCGTCTTACGCAAAATGAATACTTAACCATCGTTCAGTAATATTTTATTAGGAGTTATCAATATTTAATCTATATAATTCATGAAAGAATATCATGTAAATCAGGACAAAGATAATAATCATAAATAAATTAAAATTGAAGTGTCGATTAAAACGAATGCTTATAAAATTAAATATAAAATCTTAATTATGAATGGAGCGTAGAAAATTATTCCAATGCCGTCCGTTACTTGAAATTTATTCTTACATTTTAGCTTCATGCAATTCGTTTAATTTAACGGTTTTGATATCACAGCATTTGTCTGTGGAAGAGAGATTTGAAAGAAATCCTATATTTCGGAAATCCTATTTCAATTACCTTCATCCCATTTTCAATCACTATATGAGGCCGTATACGCTTGTGGTTTTCTAAAAAGGCTAAGATAAAATAGGAAAAAGATTCCTCCTTCGCCACTTTGTTTGCATTCCCTGAACCGAACTTTGTAATACGAATAAATATCGCTACTGAAAAATTTTCTCGTCGCGGGCAAACCTTCTCAGAACTCCAACATTTATTTTCCTCGAATCCATCGAAGGACGCTTTTCCATTCCAACACTCTCTTTCACTAATCTTACTAACCCGTTTGCTCACCCTCCATCTATCTCCTTTCCTCCCTCCCCTTGGCCTCTTTCCTACATCCCCCTGGCCCCTTTCCTCCATCCCCCTGGCCCCTTTCCTCCATCCCCCTGGCCCCTTTTCTCCCTCCCCTTGTCCCCTTTCCCCCCTCCCCCTGGCCCCTTTTCTTCCTCCCTTCCTCCCTTCCTCTTTTCCTCTTCCCTTCCCACCTTTCCTCCCATCTCCTCCGCCATCGCTGGTTTATTTTTTCTCCCTCCATTCTCCTACCTTCCTGACTCGATTCTTTCCCCTCCACATTGACTGCGCGTGAGATACTGCCCTCGTGGGATTGACCAGTTGTCAGCGTTTACTGCACCCCGGGGACTGCTCGATAATTGTTTACATACGTGCGACATTGTGCGCCTGAATTACGCAACGCGCGGAGGAGGTGGAGAGGAGAAGCTAGTAAATGTAGGAAGGCGGGATCAGACGGTCGGGTTCGGAAAAATAAGAAAAAAAATACTACGCCAGTAAATAAAGAAGTGAACATATGCAAACCAGCGGTAGTGTGGCATTCTTTATTTATTTGTGCGTTTTTCTCGTTTCTTCTCTCGCCTCTTCCGCCGCCACCTCTTTCCCTCTCCTCCTCCTTCCTCCCTCCCTCTCCTCCTCCTTCCTCCCTCCCTTTCTTCCTTCCTTCTTTCCTTCCTTCCTTCCTCCCTCCCTCTCCTCCTTACTCCCTCCCTCTCCTCCTTCCATCCTCCCTCTCATCCTTCCTCCCTCCTGCTCTCTCCTTCTCCTTCTTCCTCCCTCCCTCTCCTTCCTTCCTTTTTTCCTTCCTTCCTTCCTTCCTTCCTCTCTCCCTCCCTCCCTCTCCTCCTTCCTCCCTCTCTCTCCTCCTTCCTCCCTCCTCTCTCCTTCTCCTCCTCCTTCTTCCCTCTCTCTCCTTCCTCCCTCCTCCTCTCTCCTCCTCCTCCCTCCTCCTCCTCCCTCCCTCTCCTTCCTTACTTCCTTCCTTCCTTCCTTCCTCCCTCCCTCCCTCCATTCCCTCCTTCCTTCCTTCCTTCCCTCCTTCTTTCCTTCCTTCCTTCCTTCCTTCCTCCCTCTTTTCCTCCCTCCTTCCTTCCTCCCTCCCTCCCTCCCTCTCCTCCTCTCCAGTGGCTTCTAATTCCCACAACTCTTAAACACACTTTCCCGAGTTGGGTTAAAACCCTTCATTTCCCCAAATACAATTGTTGATTTTCATATTCTTTTTGCTTGGAAGAGGGGAAAAAAACAATTTTTCCTTCATACTGTAATTGATTTTTTTTCGTTTACCCTTTCTCTATTCTCACTTGTTTGATTGTAAAAAAACAAGTGGAATTATCAATACTATTTTCACGCTTAACGCGTGCCTTTTTGTTTTGTTTGTCTTCCGCCTCCTCCTAGGATTGGATTTCCGACGAAAGGCTTTAAATTTCGGCAAACATTTAGTAGTTTTCAGTGCTATTTTCCGTGATGTAGATTTTCAAAGTATCAAAGGAACTATAATATATTGTAGTCCGCACGGTAAAATCGGTCCAGAGTGTTGTTTCATAGCTCGGAAATCTTGCGAGATGGCTCTGCAAATCGAAAACATGTTTCATTGAAGGTTTAACTTGATGCGAGTTCAAAATTAAATTCTAAAAAAACTAAAAATATCAGTTAATATCGGCAACATTCAATCGACTGCTAGGAGCGGACAGGCACAAAAATAAGTATTCATATTTATATTCATTCATTCATTTGTGTTCTGTCTTACGACAGGTCCTACCAATTAACTAATTAATTGGCTTTGACTAGGGAATAAACATACACGGTGTGGTGGTTTCCCGTTGCCTTCCACACCGGACACACACACAGAAGGGAGGAGGGAAACCCGGTGCCGGCATTTGCCTGCTCTTGCGAAGAACACCAGGGGGGCCAACGGCTTAACGTCCCTTCCGAAGGACGGAACAGCTGAATTTGCGCGGTCTCCTCAAACCACGCAAACAGGGGGCCGGATGACCTTGAGAAAAAATCCTACTCGCGCAGGATTCGTACCCGATGACTTTCAAGCATCGGGCGAGTAGCAGCCAGCGTCCTAACCACTACACCACCGGCACCCCCATTTTTATATAACCTGCATTAAAAATGCCATTTTATTCCACAATTAAAATATTATGCTAATTAAAATTAAAAAAATAAAATATTTTACCTTGCTACATGAATAAACAAACAAAAGTGGTTGTAAAAGAACCACTGTAAAATGTTTGTTTATAAAAATTGAAACTGGAGGTATCTATTAAACATTTATTCAGAAGCCACAATTTCATATTTAAGTTACATTCCTCCGAATCTAAATTTACGCTTTTATAATTTGCAATTGTTATCCACTCAGATAAACAAATTAGTCCGGATCAACATAAAATTCAGTCAATTAAAATCTGCAGCTTAAAAATTGCATTTCACCTCTGGCAGAGATAAGTAAAAAATGACTCGCCACAAATGCGTCGGATAAAAAAAATTGAAAATCTAATAAAAAAATGTAATAAATATTCTACAATTTATTTGTTATTAAAATATTTCTAAAATTAAGTAAACGGAGCAACTTATCATAAAACCGAGTATTTACTAAATATGTATAAAAAAGTAGAGATTTCTGCAGATGAAAAATGTCGCAAAAATTAATCAATGGAATCAATTCTCTAGGGTGTCGTTCAGATTTTATTGATCATGAAAAATGATAGCAATTATAAATCCTTACTAAAATCTTTCGCCGTGATAGTCAAGCATCTCATTTTTATTTTTATTTTACTTAAATTACCTGCTTTTCTGAATGCTTTTGCTGTGTTCGGTCCTCAACAGAAAGTATAACTAATAATTTCTTCCATTTCTTAGTTGAAACTCTCTCCTCTTGCCCAAAATGAGCGAAAGCCAAACAATCCGTAACTTTCATCAACATGGAATAAATATTCATTGGGTAAAGCGCTAATTCACCCAGTGTTTTCCCTACTGATATACGCCGATAGTTTATGTAGTTGCGGCCCTTGTATTAATGGAAACACTGCCAACAATGCGAAATGTTGTAAATAATATTATTTTCCCTTTGGTGACAACTTCACGCTGGCGAAACGGAATCAAGGCCACCTAACCCCTGCCGATAACGTGACCTTCCGGGCGCACATTAATTCATTGCTCATTATCCGATCATTACCCTTACCGCGCATAATCATTCTACATCAAATAAAGGTTGGTGGCTTGGTTAACTTATGACTCGATTTTCATCGGTGAGACAACTCCTTCAGCCATAAAATTTATTAAAAACCAAATAAATTTTATGGCTGAAGGAGTTGTCTCACCGATGGAGATTCTACATCAAGACAAACCGATATGAACAAAACTCCGAATCGTTCGTTTTCACTACCATCCGATTCCACTATCACGTGCAAAGCTCTTCTTGCGAACTGGGGAACTTAAAACCGCGGCGATCAAGGTTTCCAGAACATTACATTCCCAGTCGCATTTCAACCTGCACATCTCAGTCCTTTCTCTTATCCCGAGATACACCGGAATCTTTTTTTTTTTTTTCTTGCTGCAAATTTTATTCGAGTCAATGGAGTGGATCGCAACTACTCGTCCACATAGCTTTCTTTCTCCTACACTTCACCTTTTACGCGACTCACACCGTGACATTTTCGCATCGGCTTGTTGGCCACCGCACGCTGTCTTTCGTTTCGAACCATCTTTAAGTGGTTCGTTAGACTGCCCTTCTGTTGATTCCCCCTTCCCCTTTTACCTCCAGCCCTCTTAAACTCTACGTTTTCTACCTCAGTATCAGCTTGCTCTTAAATTTCTTCCAGTAGAAAGGGTCAAGCCTTGAAACCTCACCATCATATTCCTCGATGTCCAACTTCGCCGGTCCATATCCGAGATTTCTTCAGCCATTCCGCTCTCTCTCGCCACACTTCTTCTCTTTCTTCTCTCCCCCACTCCACTTCCTCCCTCCACCCCATCATGAACCAAGACTTCGATTATGCCACTTTTCCCTTCGAATACACACGGCCTTCCCGTTTCCCGACTCCCTCCGTCTCTTTCTACCTCTCTCACTCCCTCTTCACTTTTCATACGCCATCTCTCTTCCTCTCCCTTCTCCTTGCCAATCGTGAACTCCTCCCGTCTTCCACAGTCTTCAACGGAGTGAAAACTTCTCCCGAACTTCCTTCCGGTCCGTTGTCACTGCAAGGGGTCGACCAGTCGGACACCCTCCCTCCCCTCTCCATCCCCTCGCTCTCCTTCCTCAGACCTTCATTCTCCTAAACCTCCCTGTTCTATAGCTCCATCTTAACCCCCCCCCCCCCCCGCTTCTTTTTAAAGCTCTACCCTATTTCTATTGTCTCTCCCATTCACTCTTACACTTCTCTCTTCACTTCTCGCTAGTCTCAATCTCTCATTCTTCCTCTCTTAACTCTTAAGCCGAAGTATGAATTTGAACATTAATATTAGAAGTAAGGATCCCCGAGTCCATGTCACCAAGCAGTGCCGTTTAAACACTAATTTTGGGCTATAAAGCATAAAAGACAATGATAGTTTTGAAATGAAAACACTTTATTTTGAAAAATTAGTTATTTTATTCATTATACCTACATGGTCTAACTACCACAATAAATAGTACCAAATTAGAAGTAGGTGGTCTCAAATACCATGACAAAAATATACGTTATTAGAAGTATGGATCATACAAGCCTATTAAATAAAGAAGAAATGCTTACAGAAGCATTCCGTGAACACGGTAACACAAGGCCACCTTATTTTTCACGACAACACTAGCTAGTATGAAGATACTAACCAGAAGGAGATTGTAAATTAACAGTTTTGTCAAATTTACAAATAAAATATATTGTATTGGTCCCTCGTACGTACACTTCGTGTTAAGTGTTAACTAATCCGTTTCCTCACTATCCTTCGCCTTTTCTTCAAAACGTTTCTTTTCTTGCGTTTGTAAGACATTTTTTTACTCCCCTACTTTATACAACCCACTTAAATGATTGTCACCGCCATACCAAAAAACACCAGCAATTTTTTTCATTATGTTCTTCCCATTAAAACTAGTGACAGGTTTTTTTACATTTGCTGGAGGAAACCGATGGAGTTAGTGATGGAACTGCCACATAATTTTGGGAAAACATTCATTCGAGCTGATATCACCGAGATTTTACTCACCACTACAAACGTATTTCAATAAACAAATATACACAGTAATACTGTATCATCAGACCTGATACTGCGAAACTGGTCACATTGCAAAAGTTGCAAGGGAATTGTGTATACTTCGCTATTAAAATAATAATGGCTTTCCCCGAAGTGACACCGTATTTTTTCAATACACTACAAAAGTATTTTTTGTTTTGAAAGTGTGTAATGATATTATATCAATTATAGTGTTATTGAGTCATGAACAAAATGAATTTATAATCACCTTTCAGTAATGTTTTATTAGGGATTTCAAACATTTAATGTGTATAATTCATGAAAGAATGTCATTTAAATCAGGACAGGATAATAACGATAATTTTATTAATAAATAAATGAAAATTAACGTATCGATTAAAATGAATCTGGTAAAATTAAATATAAATATCTAAATTATGAATGGAGCGTATAAAATTATTTTTCTGCCATCTATCGCTTGCAATTTATTCTTACTTTTTTAACTCCATGTCATTCGTTTGACCATATCATGCTAAATTTGAAGTCTCTATATTTATTAATTCAACCCTGGGGGGTGATGTAATATTCAATTCTATACATTTTTCAGCAAAATGAAAATTAATTTTTTGTTTTCCACTTCAGAACCTGCTTTAATAAACTTTATTCTGTTATCAATGGCTACTAACTTAATTGTAAATAGAGAAGAATAATTATTTCGCTCAATTCGTGCTGTTCTGTTGCGATCCTACAAAAAGAAAATAATACATTGATATAATCTCTCTATTACGCGTATTAAAATAATATTATTCATATTTATATTGTATTATTTAACACATTATTCGAAATAAAATTTTTGTGCTGAATGATGAAATTATAGAGCCTTCGCGGGTCTATTCCACAGACACGGTAGATATTGGTTACAAGAATTACTTAAAATATATTCTTGTATTTATTCACGTAAGCGTGCGATCATTAGCGGAACGCGTGATGGATAGATATGAAGTGGAGATACTAGGGCTCCAAGATCATTTTATTCTTTGAAGGCAAATGACAGCCACTGGAATTCTATCATTGAGCATACATTCTGGATTTTTTGTCTTAGATTACAAAGTTATATATAAGTAACCCTTATTTCCAACTTCATAAGTATGTAAAAACACATAGTGCCTATCATATGTTATTTATATATTTCTGTTCATTGAGGAACGTTCCAATTTGGTCAACTTAAAACGTCTACTATGTAAACTATATAAAGTATAAATAATCTCTTGATTTCTTTCACGATTTAATAATAAATAATATTTTGTATATATATTATTAATTACATTAAATTATTGCTGTAAACCATATGCTATCAGATGGCTCTAAGAAAGATTCAACATTAATTTTAGAACTCATTAAGCACATAATATAACCCATTGCCAAAAAATAATAGTAACAACCCTTTTATGTTGGCACCGCAAGGAAAAAACCGCACTTCTCTCCAGTTTCATAGATGATTAAACGTGGTACATTCCTGAGAGATAACGCGTTTTGAGCTCCGTAGCCCGGCATAAGAGAAGTAAATCGCGATGAATTGGGAACAAATGGCGCTCGGGTGGCAGAGAAATAAGGGACGATAATATAAATATGAGAGAAGGACTCAGATGGGAAAACCTAGGAGGAAATACAGACTTTTGAAGCTCGCAAGAGAGAGAGAGAAGTAGGGATTCCCACTCGGAAGGAATTTGGAGGATGAGAAGAGAGAGAGAGCGAGGTGGAGAGAGAATGAAGAAGGGTTGAAAAAACGAAGGTAGACGTGGGTGGGGCGGTTTGGGGAGGGGAGAACGGGAGCGGGAGGCGGCGGGGTCGGTTCGGAGGACGGCATTTAAGGTAGATTGAGAAACAGAACACGGTGGCCTCCGGATGGATAGAGAGGGAGGTATAGGAAGAGAAAGGAACGCGGGAGGAAGAGAGGGAGGCGGTGAGGGAACGGATCCATGGGAAATGGGGATTTATTGTCATAGACATATGGCAAAAGGGGAGGAGGCTGTTCGTGCACGAGGACGGCCGAAGAGATGGAAGTTATAAAACGGATGAAGCACCTCCTGCGTTTCAGATGCGGAATAGAAATGGGCGCAGGAGGAGGGATGCGTAGGGGGAAAGAGATAGATTGGAGGAGGAGGGAAGGGAAGAGAGAGAGTTGGGGAAGGTAGAGGAGGGGAAGGGGCGAGGGTCGAAGGGAGGTTTAAGAGAGAAACGGGAAAGGGCGAGTAGAAGACAGATCGGCGGTAGAGCATGAGAATAAATAAATGATGAAGGCAATGCGTCTTTCTTTCTTCATTTTTTTCCACCTCGCTCTTTTCCTCTTTCCGTCGTTTAGAAGACGTCTGCGAACTAAGAGGGGAAAGGGGCAGAGAGAGAGAGAGCCGGAGAGTAGGTCTCCAGGGAGCCGATGGAATGGCTAGGGAGAGAATATCGAAGGGGATGGAGAGACACGAAAGAAGAGAGAGGAATAAAAGAATAGGAGTTTACGAATGGGGGGAAAAAGGGAGGTAGACAAGCTAAATGAAAGCGAGGATCGAGTCGGGATCATTGTATAAAAATAATAGTTTGAAAATGAGGAAGATATTTACGGCAAACATTCGCTTCCATGTTGTTCCGTCGGAAAACGATAGTGTATTGGGAGGAAAAATAATGTTGGACTGGATGTTTCTAAATGAAACCGAGAAACTTCTCTGTTATAGCTATAAAATAGACAGCAGGGAATTCAGATCTTCTTTGTATAATAATATTTAACCAACAGAGTAGATTTAAATACAGTAATCATTTTAGTCAACATTGTCTGTAAACGGAAAATATAAGAAACTTAGACTAAGAAATCCATTTCGTGAATTATTCCTGGAACCATGACTGTATGTGTGAGTGCATCCCCATAGAAAATGTTTCTCAGCGCTACTTCCTTTTTTATCAAAATCTTCGTGAATATAGATATTTCTAGCACGTATAGTTCCCATGGCATATTTGGAGAGTGCCGTTTCGTAAAGCACCGAATGTATCGAGACTACGAGGACGAGTCTTCCGCACTCGTAATAAAGTCGTACACTTATCAACAAACTACTTTTCGAATTAAGGCAATGGATTTAAAAGATACACAACGAATCGCTATAGCTCTCATAGCGCTGAAAACAGGAATATGTACATCGAGTTTTGGAACTTCTGAAATTGAATTTCGTCCAATAGAAAAAATAGGGATGGAAATTGGAAAAACAAATGCTTGTTTAAAAAAGAGGCAATGGAGAGAGGGGTCAGACATAACTGTACAGCATGATTGGAATGCGGAATAAATAAAACGATGTATATATTTTTTAAGAAAGGATTTTCTGTTTGAGAGACGTCTCTCGTAGATGTTTTTGAGGAATGGAAACGGTAGGTGGACAGGAGAGTTGGCCGCGAAGGGAAAGAAGGAACGCCGGACGGTGGATGAGAAAACAACGTCGGACAGAGTCGCGAGACCTTCGGACCCCCTCTCAGGAGCCATATGACGAACGCAAGAGCGCCGGATTCCATTTCCTTTCTCGCCGTGCGGGAGGCCCTCCTTCCCCACCGTCATCTCCGAACTACTCTCCCATCCTCCTTTATTTCTCTTCCCAAGGAGAACACTTCACCCGGCACACGATGCGCTCCCTCTCTCTTTCTCTCCATCCCTTCCCGCGTTGCGAGGTGGGTGGGGGAGGGAGGCGGTCCATCGCGTCTATCGGAACCGAATTTCCGGTCCAGTGGAGTCCTTGCGCGTTTTAACAAACGACGAGAGAAATGAAACGTAATCGGCTAAACGGAATGGAAGAGTTTAACAGGTGAGCGGTCACAATGGACGCCCGAAGAGGACCAATTTTACAGCGTTTTGTTCCTCGGCTCGCTTCCCGTCTAATGAGAGTGTATTTTGCGGTCGCGTCTGTTTTTTCATTATTATTATTTTTCGAAAGCTCTTTTCCGCACCTCGACTTTTTTAATAAATTGAGATAGTGGAAGACAAACGGCTGGAAATTTCGGACGGGATGATTAAAGCGCCAAAAACGCGTCAGAAGTTCGTTTTAAATTTTGTTTTTTCGATTGTAAAAAATGGAGGCGAATATATGTCCCAGTTTTTGGGAGCGATTTGTTTTAACTGTAAACTCGCGCGAATGGAAATTCGAAAATAAAAAAACTTTTCTGATGACGCAATACGAAGGGCTTGGGGGGGGGGGAAGACTTCGCGTGATAGATTTACAAACGAACTGAATTCGAACTTTCCAGAAGATAGCATCTAAAATTTTCATTTTAACCTACGGATACAAAATAATCGTATCTATTAACGAATTGGTAAAAGGATAGTTATTTTATAGATATCATTATAAACTCCAATACTGGTTGCTCGAAAAGAAAGTCGATAAACTTTTGTTGAAAGCTTGCTTGCACACTATGATTTGGCTGTAATTCGCCAAAAGAAAGCGTCCCTAAGATATTCAGTAAACACTTCAAGGTTACAATGTGACCTTGGCTATACAAAAATATGCTTTTAAATACGATTTCTCCTCCGAAATGCTTTGCTACCTTTCTATCTGTTTCCTCTTGTAACTCTCCGTCCACAATAAAGTTTCGCTTCATATAACACAAATATATTGTCGGCTTGAAAATCGCGAAGCGTCGCATTCACACAACGTTTTATTGCGGTCTCCTATAACATTCCACACTATTCCTTATCCCGAAACCAAGAGATAAATAAAGAGATCGTTATAAGTATTCAGTCCGCAGCGCGTGAGAAAGGGAAGCGGCGGCGAGGAAGGAGTGCGAGGTGAGAGCGATAGGGAGGAGATTCGCACTACTTTTACCACGGACCTTCATGAAAAATCTATCCGTATATATTTACGACAACACAAAAACCGTTGCGTTTCCCATTTTATTCTTCTTTCCCCTTTTTTATACAGAAATGAAACCCGCTCCTCCTGGGCATACACGGTCTTCTATAAAGCAACAATTTCCCCGGCACATTCGTTCCCGTTTATCGCTTAAAGCAAACTCACCCCTTTATCTTCTATTCGAGCAAGAATTTTTTTCCTTCCCCTCTCTGCTCTTTTTCCCGACAAGGTGGAGAGAGAGAATAGGAGGGGAGTCGAGCGGAATGGAGGAAGAGGGTAGGTAAAGGGGGAGGGGTAAAGAGGGAGAGGGAAAAAGAGGGAGAAAAGGAGTGGTAGAAATAACGGGAAGGAAACTCTACTTCCCCTCTTCGATTCCGGTACGTATGAAAGACAGAATCTACGCGCGCGGTACTTCACCTTAGAAGAATGCTTTTTCCCTCTCTCTCTCTCTCTATTTCCCCCACACACAGTGTTCCCTTTCGCCCTCAAACTCCCTTCCCACCCTTCCATCGTTCCTTCCGCCCCACCACTACAATCCTCCCTTTTCAGCGTTATTGCCAGTGCGACTAACACGTGACTCGAATGTCATTTAGCCGAAGGAAGCGAGCAAGGTCAATACAAGTAGGGAAGTAAGGGGAAGAGTAGGTTGTGTGGAGGTAAGATGGAGGAGGAAAGGGTGGAGGATGGACGAGGGAGGAAGGAAGAGGGTGGTGGCGCGGAGGCGGCAATGCGGGGCGCTCAAAAAAGAATCCTAGCGTTGCGTAGCTCACGCCATTCGTTCGAAGGGGAGGAAGGAAAGAGGACGAGGGTAGCGGACAGGGTGCAAGGGAGTGAGACGTGACAATGGAGTCGTGGGAAGAGTGGGTTTTTCGGCCGAATAAATAAAAGAGGACGCAGGAGGGCTGTAAATATAAAAGAAAGGGTTTTCGGAATGGACTTAAGGTTTACCGCGTACCGTGCAAACGTATATAAGAGTTTACTTCACTCCTTCGCCGCAGAAAGATCGGGCGGGATGCCTTTGGGATGCGGAGGGAGCTCTTGGGATTGGTCCGAATCTTTAGGGCTCGCAACACGGCGTACATACAAGTGTTACGGTGTAGTTTTGAAAGAGGGAAGCGGGGAGATGCATATGAGGGAGGGAGGGAATGGAATGCAGCCACTCCACTTCCGTTGTAATGTTACCGTATGTCCGGAAAATATGCAGACTAAGTAGATTAATCCAGAGAAACAACTGTCCATTTTTATTGGTGCTTTCGAAATTCTTAAGATGAAAGTTGTTTCCAGCTTGTTTTAGTGTTAAATATTTGTCTGCACTGTATTCATGATTCTGAGAAATATTAATTTTATTTTAAATTCGAACAGAAACGTGTATATAAAACTTAAATTACATAGCATGATATATTATTAAATTCCTTCCATAAACTGACGGTTTTCCTTGTAAATTATTAAACGTAACACTACTGGTCATTTTCGATGTGTTGGAAAACTACATATTTTGTAAATAGATAAAAATCACTATGAATAACACACGGAAAAAGATTAACGGTTAAGAATAATACGCAATTTGCGTGCTAATTACTACCCCAAGGATATTTATCTTCGCAAAATTTATCTTTTGTTTATTTAGGCATTAGTAAAAGCTTTACTGCGTATTTTAACTCATTCTTTAGCTGTTGAATAAACAATCAACATTTAAAATTTAATAGTATCACATTTTTCGGTGCATTACCACAGCTACTAGCAAGACCATATCATTAAGGTATTGTAATAATGAAATTATTTCAAATAAGACGACTATTACTAAATTAAAATCTTTTGTAATAACATAGTGTTCTATGTTTAATCATCATCAAGCATATATGTAAAACGGTAAAAGTAAGACAAAGTAAATACTAACTGAACACTGAAACTTAAACAAATTGCAGGGACTAACTTCTTAGTAACGATGCTTCTTTAATCGGTCAGAATCAAATATTCCAAAAGAGCCAAACTTATTCAAGAGAGGAGATAAACGTTAGAAAAATTATGAAAATACATCAAATGGTTATTTTTGGATTCCTTTTTTTACCTTGAAATGACTGCCTCATTTCAAAAATTTTTATCTCCGAGTCAGAAAGCCAATTTATCGGCCATCGGTCGGGCATATTTTTTCTCATGCCAGAGCCCTGCGAAGGTAATTAACTTGGTTTTCAAAAAGCGTTAGGGCGATTCCCTCACGTGAAAATTAATGACCGACGCGGACCCGGCTCAGCGATGTGCACGCCCGTGCCGCTAATCCTTTATTATATAAGCGGACACGTTTAACTGATAGGCTTTCAATCACGGTTTCGCGCCTGATTAATCACTCGCCGCGAATACTGAATTCCCCGTTTTCAAATCGCATTATACGGCCTCAATTGTTCGCTTAAAACGTTTTCGGTTCGCTGAGAAAGGCTGATTAAAAAGTGGGACGGGAAAAGGGGATTTTTTTGGAAGGGAACATAAGGGCGGAGGCGGAGGGAAGCACGGAGGAAATAAATCGCTGTTTTTCGAAGCTCGCTCGCGGGAAAGCTATCAGAGGAGATGAGAGAGAGAGAAAATGAGAGGGAAAGAGGTGGAGTTTGGCTAGCGGCGTTTATCGCCGATTTTTCACTTTTTTATCTCTGCCTCCCTCTTTCTTTCCTATTGAGTTTTACGCATTTAAAAAAAGCCTAAATTAATTTTTGGATGTTTGAAAAACGTAATGCCTTTTGCCGATTTGTTCTTTTTTCCTCGTAATTTCCCTTTGGATGCTGAGAACTAGAGCATTTCGGAGCCAAACGAAAGGTTAGCGTTTTTTTTTTATCAACGCTCCAACTGATTTTTCTTTTGTTGTTGCCATCGAAAATTATACGCATATTTACTACCATGAGGAATTTTTTTCACACCTTCTAGTTAAAATATTTTGCGTTTCATTTCGTTAAAAGGTTTTTCTGGAGGTGTTACTTGTTATTCCCTGAAAATTTAATTCCTGACCTTAATCTTAGTTTTCAGATAGGAAATTATCCACGACCTACATGAAATTATACACTTCTTTCCAATTCTACATGGATAAATACTCGTTCTTTGAAATACACGTGTTACATTTCGAATGTTTATTACTATCTAATAGTCAATGAAGTCAAAGTCCAGTAAAAAAATCGTTACACTCCTATATAAGCCTACCCATAGTTTTAAAGGACATCCTAAAGTGAAAGAGCAAAAATGGACGAGAGAACAATGTTCGTTTTTAACTTTACCTCCATAAAAAACACAAAGCTCTGTTTTATCCCAGCACTCGTAATTATTATTGTTGTATCGACCAAGTCTCTCTTCCGCATAATACGGATTACAAAACCCCCTGCTGAATTCCTTTGTTTCATTCACAATTACCGCTCCCGTACCTCAGCAACAGAGGATCCGTCAGTTTCAAAGCTTGTACCCGACAATGCCACCAGGTGGCGAGCACCGGAATCAATCTACCGTGGTGCAGCGGGCATGTGATGGGGCATTGAGAGAGCGGGAGAGAGAGAGAGAGATACAGAGAAGCAATTGCTGCTGGAAGGCTTTAGCGTGAGAGTCGAGAGACGCTCGGCGATTAAACCGTTTCGTCCAATCTTTTGTGCTCGGCCCAATCAAATGCAGGTGTGTCCCAGAGACGCCTCCCCTCGCCACGTGTTCCAATTCCGTCCTGCCCCGCAGAACAATCATTCGGGACGTAGCCAGATTTTTTTCAATGAGTTAACAATTTAACGAATGGAAAGCAGTTTTTGTAATCTAACAAGTCGATCGTTCTTTTAATGAATCTTCTTTTAGTAGTCAATTGACGGGGAATGCTTTCGCTTAATTTTACCTTCAGTAATGTAATCATTACTAAAGTCGTAGACAAAAATGTTAATGCGTGCGATGCAGGCTGATAAATGCTGATGATTTTGGTAAAAATAAAAAAATTGTAACTAACACAGTTGCAGTTATTTTGACTGTTTCTGAATGTGTTTAATTTTACATGAATTAAATACCTTTTGAAAAAAATTAAAAAATTGCGGCTAGTGCCTTATTAAATACGAAGAATGAAGGTGTCCAAGCTCGCGATATGATTTGAAACCGCGACCCCGACAATGGGAAGCAAACTATCTAGTTTTCTCGTCCTTTGTCAAATTAGGTTCGAATAAAAAAATTGTTGTAATAAGTCAAGAAAGCCTTTTGAGTAACTTGCGAACAACTCCTTAAGCCATAGCTTAATGCTTTCTCCGGAAATTTTATGCAAATATAGTAATTACTCAATTAAATTTTTTTAGAAGTGACTTTGAATTCCTCACATATACGAGACTTTATAACCGGAGAAAAAAATCACCATTGATTAAGTACAAAAATTGTCCCTGAAAATCATCCGAGTATTTCTTTCTCCCTCGAAATTACTCCGAAAGCAAACTTTTCCAAATGGTATTCCTCGAAGTAAACAAAGAAAATCAGGCGATAGTTCGGATGAAGACGCTCTTTCGAAAATGAAAAATCGTGCTCATCATCACACTAACATTCGTTTTACTCATACCTACTCGTCCCGATAGCCTCTTCGAGACAAGACTCTCCGGTGCAGAAGCCGCCTCTTGGAGAACGAAACAAGAGGAGACAGACAAAAGACTCGCTTAGACAACATCCTTGCCACTTCCACGACGGAATACTCGCTTCGTGCACGCACCACGGAGCAACTCACACACATCACTCCCGCGTTTCTAAACCTTCTCGAATCCTTCGCACCCTCTTCCTTCCTCTAACTCTCCTCCCTTTTTCCACGCTCTCTCTATTATAAGCGACCCACTATCTCTCATTCCATTTCTTTTCGCCGTTGTAGTATCTCAGCCCACATCGAGCCCACATCGCCGTAACCATCATCAAAACTATTGTTCTACTCGCACAAAACTCACTCGCAAACCCACCAAGCTTCCGGCTGCTATTTAGTCTCCCTTTATTCTCTTTAATCTTCTCTTCAGTATTTCCTCATTCTTCGCCTTTCCAGATATTTTTCGTTCCATGTTATTCCCTTTGCGGACGCTTTTCCGGCTCCTTTTACTAAATCCATGTTACGAGCTTCCTTTTCCTCGCGATTTTCATGCTACTTTATGCTCCACAGGAAGGAGAACATGCCACTGCATATTCTTTTTTGCAAGTCTTTCAGTCTTCCTGTTAGCTTGACTACCTCTAAATAAATGTCATACATTCTCGTGCAATTTATTTTAACTCATGTGTGCCGTAATTCCTTTGATAATAATTTTCATTTTATTTAAACAAAAACTAATACAATATCTCACTAGAGTCTACACTGATAGATAACTGTGTTATCAGCAACAAATTGTACTCAATTGTGTTCTTTCACTCAATTTTATTTCGATTTATTTTATTTCGATTTATTTTGCGAAAAAATACTCAAGAGTAAGCTACTGCATATGATAATGAGAATGATTGTCTAGAATTAAAAGAGAATTATAATTCAGAATAAAAAGAACTTGAGGACTGCAAGATATTATCAGCAATAAACAGTGTCCATTTAGATGAATTAAACGGCCTTATCCACTGCAACGTTTCTTTCAGGGCTGATTATAGTGCTTAATCTAACTCCTTACTTTTCCACGTTGCTGAAACGTTCCTTCTTGCAGTCCATCTTTCGCCATCACTCCTCTTCCACCCACGCATTCCGTCAAATTATGTATCCGTTACGATCACTGGCCTTCATATTTTCCTCCCAATGTTCGCTTCTTTTCCTTTTGATTCCCACAATTCCTCCTCTCTTAAATCCTAACTCACCTCGCTGGCTCGCCTTTTCACCGCCCCTTCTCCCTCTAATCCTTCACCGCCCTTTCGACCTCCCCTCTTGCAACCACTTTTTCCTCCATTCTCTCCAATATCCTATCACCACTTTCTCTCCTTCGGCATTGCATTCGTTCGAAAGTGCGGCCTTTTGTTGTGCGGCACGATCCATTTTCGTGTCTTTGTGCGGAGCTCTTTTAAAGCGACTCCGCCGGAAATGCTCGGACTAACCCACGTTCCTCGAAAGAGAAAGAATAGACAGTAAGAGAGATAGAAGCGAGATAAAGCATGATGGAGAGGGATGGAGATCGAGTAAGGAGAAAGAGAAACAAAGGGAAAGAGACTCGGAGGAATAGAGAGGGAAAGAGGGAGTGGCGTGAGAGGCGGAGATGGAGGCTTGTGTTTTGTGTTCAGAGAATTGCCGTGGCAATTTTATCCGCGGCGTGGTGAGGCCGTGTCGTGCGTCGAAGAAAAAAATAATTGGGCCCCGCGTGCTGTAATCGGGAAGCCCTTGTGTAAGTACATATATGTAAATACGTCTCCCGGCTCCTTCTCTCCCTCTCCTTTTCCCTGCTTCCTGTGCCTCTCTCCCCCTCCTCTCCTTCTCTCGTCCTCTTTGCCTCTTTTTATCCCCTTCCCTCTTCCTCTCGTCCTGTTCCTCGATTCCCTCTATTCCAACATGTGCCAACTTCCGCATCACCTGTAATGGCTTTCGAGGTTAATGAAAACATTTTCAGGAGTAAGCAGCCATACGAGGTGCTTGATCTCGGCGAGGAAAGTTGGGGAGGGAGAAGCAGTGAGACAAACAAGGGAGGATAAGGATTGTTTGAAACGGCTTCTAGGTTCAAAATATGCGCTGCCGGAATATTTTTTATGAATTTCATCCATATCTTACCCTTCTTGCTTCTCCATACGCGTGTGCGTTGTGTGCATGGTAGGAAAAAATTATGAATAATAAGAGGATTTATTGAGAAAGGCACTTTTCAGTCATTTGAATAAATTTTCTTTTTTCACCGATGATTCAGGTACTATGGATATTAGCTTGGCGAATAAACTCGAGGCGGGAGGGAATTTCGACAGAAACTTGTTACATTTAATTTATCCCGAAAATGGGAAATGTGGGTTTAGGAATACAATTCGTTCGTTTTTAAGCCCCTTCAACAGCGATGTCTCTGCATGCGTGTTGATGAATTAATGGGATTATTGTTATGACGAAGTGATGTGTATTAACGGAAACCGCAAATCATCGACCATCACTCCATCTAGACAAGCAGTACGTGACACTTGAGAGCGTAGTTAATTGGGAGTCATCCGGAAGATTACGTTTATAAATGGTCACAAACTTCCATCTTGCTACATATCCATTCCGATTCAAGTTTCAAGCTTCGTTTTTTTATATGACACCAGTTTTAAATTACAGAAATATTTGTTGCTTCTTTAAAAATTGTTCTAATTTTATGGCGAAGTTGGAAAAGGAATTCCACTATTATCGCTAGCACTCGTTTGAAAACATTTATTAATATTTACATTCATAGTTGAAATACAATTTTTTATTAATATTATCACAAAAAATACTCTAAAAACCAGTTTTCCATCGATACTGAGTGATTGCACAGCAATAATCTAACCAAATCAATCACTTTCTTCCGAACCTTGGATAAATCGGTTGAACGAAAAATTTCACTTTCGATTTTCAAGGGTGTCCCTTTCTTCACGTTCCCAGGGAATCTAAACCTTATCCTCATCGGAGCTTGTCGTTGCCGCTTTGCGTCATGAAATATGTCGATAACCCGCGTAGTATCTCTCATAGAGAGATTTTGACATTTATTTTTCCTGAAATATGGCTCCCTCTCACTTGATGTATGAAAAACACCAAAGAGGCGCTGTGTGAGGGACCGCAACACCCCAAGAGTCTCTCTGCGAATCACTTTCCATCTCTTTACTTCTCCCGCTCCCTCCTGTATTTGCGTGTGCTTTGAAATGATTGGTCCATCCGTCCTTCCCCCCTTCCCTCGCTCTTTAATGGGGCGTCAGTTTTGAAAGATTTCCTCGCGTTTCTCGCAAAAATCTTACCGCCGCATAAGCATCGGGATATATATGGGATTCCTTTCCCAAAAGAAAACTCATGTGATTAGTCAAAGAAGTTGTTCACGGGCTTTTGGTGTTTCTCCCTCGTTCGGAATTACCGGAAAGTGCGAGTCGTGCGATTAATCTCGAAAAGAAGCGAACATATCCTCTCTCTTTCGCATATTTCATCGCGCCAAGCTCCATGCGTGACGCGTGGAGATGCGTCAAAGTGTTACTGGTAAATCGTATCAGCCGCTTTCAGCTTTTTTTATCGCGCGGACATGCCATTCATCTGACTTGAGCCAAATTGATCTGATTTCCTTCGAAAAGTTGTTTAAAAAATGAAAGTTTTCCCGAGAGAGGGATTTTAAGTAAATTTAGGATGAACAAATAACTTGAAAGGTAGGTTAGTTTCAAGTAACACCTCCATCAACCTCATTTTGATTGAACTATCATATTAATGGAATGCTAATTCGTGAATACAAAAAACGTTGCATGGCACCTGTTCACTGAAGAAACAGCTTTCATCACGACGCAATTTTATAAATTGCTATGATCTAATAGACACGCAGCAAAGACTGACCTAGAGGGAACTTAAAAGAACAATGTTATAAACACACTTGTAGGCATTAAAATGTTTGAAAAAGGTATGTAATTCTTAATTGTTTTCAGCATTATGAAAAGGATTCTCATCGTAAAACTCATTAACGAAAAGTGTATAACATGCCGAATGGAATGATTATACATGCAGTTTAACTCATTTTTCAAATTAATGTAAAATGAGAGAGAAGTGACATAACCGTGATCGGCGTGCCATTTTTAGGGAAACGAATATAATATGCGACACGAAAAGTGAGTGAAATGAAAGTTCATATCAGAAGAAAATCCAAAGATGGCAAAAGAAAATAATAGGAAAATATTTCATCATGAAAACGAGATCGGAAATAAAGGATAAATTTTTGACGGTTGTATATTAGACAATCTTTTCGAGGTAATTACGGAGAGAGATGGAATTACAGATGCATTAACTCATCAAAAAAGATATTTAGGGCACATTTACCTAGAGCTTGAGTCGATAAAATGATTTTATCTTATCTTTATCAATGCGTTTCTTGCGTGGATGCTAAACGACGGAATAACGTAATCGCCGCTATAAAGAAAAAGACCCCAATTTAGAGGGTATCGCATTGCACGAAACGAAATAAAATGAAATAACTAAAAGAATAGATTTTCCGCCCTATCGATTATTTTCATTTTCATCGGCTATTTCTGCACCTCAATCCTACATTTCCTTCCCTTTTACAGAAAGGGGGCGCCGATGGAATAGAACGGGGGCGAGTGGGAAAGGAGGCGGACGCAAGAGGGCCGGCCAACAACCTCCTTCTCCCTTATCTCGATCTTTCCTCTCATTCCGTTTATTCTCTCCCCCCTCCCCTATTCCTCCTCCTTCCCGATCCTTCATTCCTTATCTTCATTCGATTATCCTTTGTCACACTTTGTCCCTCCTGCTCAATGGCGGTCAACCGTTCCGACCAATCGCGTGTCACATCTGCCCTCTTAAGCTCACGCACGAACGCCTCACCCTCCCAACTCCGACCTCTCCCTCCCTTTCCTTCCTCGCCATGCCACGAGCTCTTACATAAAAAGGGCCCTTAGTCGCTGTCCGAGTGGACAGCCGTCATCCCACCCGCGATCTTTTTTTTTGACGATGTATCTAAATTCGCTATGTTTCTCACTGAGTGCTGAATACATAATGCACTTTCGCTGCATACATCTCACGAACGAAACGAAAATCTAAGGTTTATAAGGACGAAATTCAGCGTCGTTTGAAAGAAAGACAATGCCTGCAAATAAGGCAGATGAAAGCTAGCGTAAAACGTCAGTTAAATCAGTCATTCAGTATTTTCGCGTAACCGAATAGAAAATAATTTATCCGTATTAATATCCGGACAAAAGAAGAAACTCTGCCATCTAGAACGAGTCGCGATCTTGTACTTAAAAAGACGAACTTCAGAATGGGGAAAAAAATACAGTACACGACCTCCAATTTTACGGCGTGCTTGGAATAAGATATGAGTAAAATGGAAAACGGGTTGAACCTTTTTACCAAATTAGCTGCACACACTTAAAAATACAAAAAATCCGAAACAAACCAAAAGTCGACGGATTTAGTAATCGAATCTCATTCCTCTCCAGCAGGCCAATACTACGAAATACTTTTCTGGCTGACTAATATCTCCATCAATTCCTCAGTCCTGGTTGTCTCGATACTCCGACTTTTTTTTCGCGCGATCATTCGTTAAATCCGACACGAGTATATTTACTTCGCCTCCGCCTTTGAATTCGGAATGAATTCGACGCTAAGGACTCCTGAATAATGATCGCCGTCCTCCCTTCCCCTCTTATATCCTCATCACGTCCACGAATCCCATTTCTCCCGCTGAATAAGTCCGAGAGATCCGTCTTGAGGCGTTCTGCCCCCCCCCCCCCCCTCCCCCTCCAACCCCACCTCCTCCCGCTGACCTTGGCCAGGCGATTCGGATAGAAGCGGGTTGGCGGATACAAGCGAGTGACCGCCACCTGCCCATCCATCACGCAGCCGCGATTAGTCCGCGGAAACCGCCGTCCACGTCTTCCAACCCCCCCCCCTTCTCCTCCCATCCCCCTCGACCACCTTTCTCCCGCTCTGGACGACTCCAAAATACGTCCCTTCATTTCCACAACCCTTCCTTTCCGCAACCCTTCGTCTGCGTTCCTTCGTTTCTTCCCTTTTCGCGTTCCTTCCTTATTCCCCTCTTCTTCCTCTTCCATTCCGACCCCCACGCTCCCATTTTTTTCACCCCATTCGCTCGGTCCTTTACGTCCTGCCCGCATTCCCGTCGCCTCTGGGCAGACCGATGCTATCTAAACAAACCTTCCTCTGGCAGAGGAGTATATTTACAAGTGCATCCGTCCGAAAGGGATATACAACCACATGTGGTTTTTGTATTTACAGCTCTGATTTCGTTCAAAGCTCTCTCCTCCCTCCTCCTCCTCCATCTCTCCCCACCTCATCCACGAAATCAGGCCTATCGCAGGAGGGAATATTGCCGCTCTCTATATCGCTCTCTTATGTTGAAATAGCTCGATTCCATAGTGAAAAAATCTGATGTGACCACCACACTTACTCCATATCTGTAATATTTCTAAAAATTCCAAATAGGTTACATAATAATAAATATTTTAAGAAACTGTGAGAAAATTTTAGACTACAAAGAACAGAAATAAACTCAAACCATAGCATTCTGATATTTGATATAGCCACAAAGCTCCAACAATTAAGAAAAAAAAGGAGCGTTACTAATACGTAACTAAGGGTCAATTGTTAACAATAGTCGTTGGTAGGTGGCAGCTAAGAATATAATATATCTCTTAAACAATACATTATATGGAAAAATTTTCAAACAAAGGTTGTAGGAAACTAAATTCTCTACAACTTTTATTCTAATATATTTTTACATTTATCAAATATTAACGCAAATATTTCAAAATAACGGATAAGTGACATGAGTAAACACCCACTTTCGGTTGACCGATTTTTACCAAAAACTAATCATTTCTTCTGACTTTTATAAAAATGTTAAATATAAAATTTCGCGTTGACCTGAATAATATTTTTTGATTTATAGCACCCACAATAAGCTATCACATACACAAACATCATCGAGAAAATGGTAAAACGCGTTCAAGAGACCTCAAAACGTGTACGTTGAAATCTAGAAGTCGATTTTTTTCATGAAAACAATACTTTCCTTCATTAGTGTAATTAGTGTAAATTTGTCGTTTGTTGCGATTTTTACTTTTTCCAAACAATATTTTGAATACGCATGTGATTAAAAAAAATTATGCAAAACTCTTGTCATACAAATGCGCTTTAAAAATCGTCGATGCCAATAATGTCTGAATTTCTTATTAATCGAAGTAATATTAAAATAGAAAATTAATAAAAATGTTAAATGTAACAATTTTGTTTTTTCAATACTATCCTTATGAAAATGAATTGAAAATCTTACTTATATATTGATTAATTTACTGTTTACTGACATTTTTCAGTAGAACGTCAATTTACATTTTTTCACCATACTGAAATATAAAATGAATTTGACCTGCAATTATCATTAAAAAGATTAATGTCATTAGTTCTTCAAACATTTGTTTATAATAGTGTTAAATCCGAAAAATCCTTCATTTCATAATGAATAGCAGAAATACAATCAGAATTTTTCTAAGGAAATTAATAAGTTAAAATTTCGATTTTTGTTTTCATAAAACGAGCCGCCTCGATGGAATATTTTTACTTTGGCGACCTCTACTTATATAAATCCTAAATACGTCCAGCGGTAGAACGTCTGACATCCCCACACAGGCGGTTACAAAAACAGACTACAATGGACACTTTCTCTAAAGAATCGCGCCAGAATAGAAAATATCTGATGGCAAGCAAACCATTTTAAATTCGTTGATGTTTTATTTCTTTGCCTTTCACATCATGTGAATCAATTAGCTCATTCATTTCAATATTAGTGAACCCTCGCCATGGTAACTTGATGCGATGATGATTTTATCAATAGAAATGCATTCTCCCGAGACACATGGTTTAGCTGTGTAATATCGATTGTTTAGACGTATGGCTCTTCCCACAGTTCTATCAACTTCCTTTCTCTGCTCCCAACAGATCCCTCACAAAGCCAGGGACATTTACAAGGCTTTACCGAAACTCTTTTGTTACCATCGCTTCCTCGCGCTCTCTGCATCGATCAGCATTCGTTCTCCAGAGGCGCCGCTTTTCAGAGAGAAGATGAAGGAGAAATAAAATGTATTTATTTATTAAGAATTGGAAAGTTCTTTCGTCCATAAAGTGAACGAGATTAAAATTGTGAACTCCCTGATGCTATGCAAAAAATTATTAAGAATGTTTCAAGCGTTTTTAGACTTTCATTTCATTCATTTCTCCAGCGATTCGGAGAAAAAAATTATAACACTCTCCTTATACCAGAGATGTAAAATGTCTTGGTTTATCTCCATAATCCTTGACCTTTATTTGAAGGAAAGACAATATAAGATTAGACGAATTACTGAAAAACGCTTAAGAAAATGCATTCATTAAAACATGGACGCAATTTTTTCTCTATTGTTTTTCATATAAATGTCACTATTTCTTGAATCATCGATCTTCATGTTTTCCATCTTCTGAAAGGGCTGTGAAAATATATAAAAATTACATCCTTTCCCTTTTTAAATCCGTTGAGATGACTTGCGCGGCTCGCGGAGAGAAATGACGTGCTGTTGAAAACAATTAAAGGCTTCTGCCTCGAGGGAAAGAGAGAGAGAGAGCACGCTTAGCTGACCCGTAATGAAAACTTATCAATCTCCCGCAAAGTGCGTGCGCGGGTACTTCTGCGACCGTAGTAATTGCAGCCTGGAAATTCTGTTTAACGCGACCATGACAAAATGGCGCGTGACACACTACTAGACCGCGCGTGCCTTTCGAATATGCTTGCCTCTCCACCCCTTCCGCCCTCTCCACGTTGGTGTGTGTGTGTGCATGTGTGTGTGTGTGTATGCGCACGGCATTACTGGTGCATTTGTTGGCTCGGAACAACCCGTGCGAGAGGCGCTGCTCACGGCCTTTCAAAATGGCGTCAATTTGTTTTTATTTATTTTTTTAAGCCTTCCATGCCGCGGATTATGTACCACTCCAACAAACAGGCTCGCGCGCGCGCACACACACACACGTACACAGGCGTACACACACACACACACACACTCCAACACAAACCACTCGTCATTCGGTTTAAAAAAACAAACGAGGGTGGGGAGAAAGTGTCGAATAAATGCATTTTGCAGAGGCAAAAGAGAGGCTGCGGAAAACACGCGCACACACAAAGTGGGGGTAAAAATGATGGCGGAGGCCTGTTGACGGGGGAGGAGTAGAGAGGGAAAAGTGGGAGAGAGTGGGATAGAGAGGGAGAGAATTTGGAGGGTGAGAACATGAAGAGAGAGAGAGAGAGAATGGGGGAGAAAATTTTGTGGGTGTGTGGATACACTGCATAGTATTAAAGGGGCTGGGTACGAATGGATTAGCGATTTTATTCATCCCTCGCTACAGAAAGTCAGGAAGTGAAATAAACAGTGCGTTCGCCCAATTATTGTGAAGTTGAAAATGGAGAAAAGATGCCTACATAATGATAAGAATATTTATACAATCATGAAAGGTAAAATCGTGGAAATCATTTGATTTCATTGAAAAATAAAACATAAAAACGAATATATGTTGATTTTTATTTAATCCTTCATTCGAAGAGCTTTAGAAAGCCGAGTTTCAGTACATACGGTAGTCACAGTAATAATTAATTTGCTGCTCAGGGATTTAAAAATATGTTTATATCGATAATTTCCTTAACATAAATACCTATAGTGCTGTATTTTGAAACATTTGCAATCTAATTCATTTTGTATAAATTTGAGTTTGAGGGAATGATTGTTTTTAAATTTAATCTATTCGGCTAACCTAGAAAAAAATTGAATATTATCGTTTTTATATTGCGATAAAACAAGTCAGTAGTTGAATTATCTTTCAACTGACAACTCGAGATAGTTCCGTATATGTCGATTTTGGGGCAATAAGGAGATCCCAATGAGAACTAACAGTTAATGTGTATTCCGAATTCTACAAAGCAACTGAATTCAATTAAAATGATAATCTAACCAGATATTTCTACTTCAACTTCTTCTTTTCGATGCTAATTATAAGCAGATAATTCCGTTAATACTCCACTTACGAGGAACCAGTCGGGTTCGATGGAATACTTAAATATATATTTTTGGATTTACGAGAAATTTTTATTCCACTGAGATAGTTCCTCAAATCAATTTATAAATGGTTTGTAGCATAGAAAAGGGAATTTCTTTAAACCAAGCATGTAAGGATGATGAGCTCATGGGTAGCGATCAAAATCGGAAAAGGAGAACAAATAAATGAAATAGAAGAAGAAGAAAACGATGGGAAAACAATGAAGGGGCACTTATTTTTCGAAAGCCTTCGAACGGGAGAGCAGATTTGGAAATTGTAGTCATGGGGACGATTTCAATGTGACGTCATGGATCGGATTCGTTCCCTTTTCCCCGAGTCTACTGTAAAGCAAACAAAAATTCTTATATCTGCACATGCATGTGTGCGTGTTTTTATGTATGTGAATATGTATGTGTCCTAAAACACACAGGGTCACCCCGAAAAATAAAAGCCATTGATTTTAAGCTACTAGCTATGGTGAACTAATATAAATAATTTTTTTTTGTATGTAGCAGTTCTATAGGCCTGTATAATATTTCGTTCTAACATGCTCTATTTCTCTGCGCTACAGGTTATTTTTAAAAAACCGTAAAAATCCCATAGCAATGGTTTAGTTTTTTTCGGGACAACCCTGGAATATAAATATATATATATAATGGTAACAGGTGTATATACTTATGCAAAGAATGTATCGCCTCCTTCGCCCTTCACGCCCACCCCCTCTCAGGCTCTGCCCCGCTTTTCTTTTGTCCTTGGTCGGCCATTGTGACCGCTGCGTACTGCTCTTCACGTATTGTCCGGCAGTCCGCGACCTTTCTTCTCGTCCGACGATGACCCCTTATTCACCTCCCTACCCATCGTCCGCTATCCCACCCTCCGGACCTTTACTCCACATTCCCAACTCCCGCTTCTCCCCAACGACAACAACCAACCCTCATCCTCCAACTAGCTAGCCCCTCCGAGCGCACATGTTGGCGCCCACGCTCACATTATAACCTCACAAAATAACCTCCCGATTTCCCAATCCCCTTCCTACCTCTCCCCAACCCCCATGCTCACCATCTCAAATGGAGAAAAAGCGCGAGAGAGGATGTCGCGATATAACTAGTCCGTGACACCTCTCCACCTCACCTTTACAACCACAGGAATAAAAAAAATAAAAGTTAAAAAAACGTCGCCCTCTTCTCGCATTTAGTTCTCCTCCAATTCAATTTTATGCGGGATACGGCAATGGAAAGCGTTTTATTGCCGTAGTATTCGATCTAAAGCAGTCAAAACTACATAAAAGTATAACTTTTCTCGAGAAATAATATTTTTTGACCTTATGTATTAACTCATGCTTCATAAGATCATTCCTCCGAAAATTAATATTCCCTAATAAAAAAAATTCTAAACCGTTTTCCTATTTTCATTATAGCCTTTACAAATGAAATATATATGCACTCAATGCATATTCTACTACTTGTAAAAAAATTCAGATTTTTTTCTTTTCACGAGAATCCCTATTTATGGCAAAAGTAAAATTCCAAGCTTAATTCTTATCGGATTATTTATATCGAAATTGAATAGCTTGATGGAAGTTTAGAAATTTTAATGCATTAAACGTATTACGAAAACCAAAACGTAAATAGACTTTGATATCACCATGAATGGCCATGAAACGTAAGAATTTACATACAAATTTTTTATTAGAAACGATAAAATCTATTTTAACACAAAAAATGTTTTCAAAGCTACTATAAAATATGAAAGTTTGCGCATCTGGTTTTCTCGAGCGCTTTATGGCTTTAGATGTTACCTCGATTATCGATTAGACTCCATCCATAATATAAGCTCGGCTATTCATTTTTGAAAGCAAGAGAGTATTTGCCTCGGCCTAGCACTTGACAAATATTTCCCATCTTTTTCAAATTTTGACCAGCTGAAGTAAAAAAAGAAACAATTTCCATAGTAAATGAGTTCATATTTATCCCCTGGTCTAAAGACTCCTTTTCGTTTTCACCACCAAAAGCGGTTGCTAAACATTTAGCGTATCTGTTTTCACGCCCCCGACTCTTTCGCAATGGTATCCATAATAAGCGCATTTCAGCCCCTCTCCCTCTTCCAATCCTCCCCCTCTTCCAATCCTCTCCCTCTTCCAATCATCCCCCTCTTCCAATCCTCTCCCTCTTCCAATCCTCCCCCTCTTCCAGGCTTCTACCTCTACCAATCCTCCCCCTCCGCCGCGCCACTGACCAGCTTCCCACGCTGCAGCCGTTACGCCGCTCTCCACCATTCTCTTCGTATCCGCTCACAAAAACAACCTCCCAAAATTAAACAGATTCGTCCAGATTCCCCACACCTCCTCCCTTTCCCCTACTCGCCAGCCGCAATTCCATCCATTTACCCTTTTCACCACCATTTTGACCGTGTACTATTTTCCTTGCGAATAGTTCTACCGACTAAAGAAATACGCAGACGCGCTCTCGGGAAAAGGACGAACTCCTGCGACATTTTTTTGGAGAAAAGTGCTTGCGTAGAGGATATTTGCGGGGAAAGAGGCCCAGAGTCGGGAGGCGAGTGGAAGTCGCCGCTGGTGCTTGTTTCGCAAGTGTTTTGTTTGCTGACAGGGAGGCATGGAGGGAGAGAACATGGAGGGGTGAGGGCGACGGAGATCGTGGGAGAGGGCGAATTCGACGCGTGCTGAATTCTGGACCGCAGGCGTACAAATTCGTGCCTCCACATCCCCATGTTCTCCTTTCTCTTACGCTTCCGTCCGCTCTGAAAATTGGCGCCACCTACGTGGCCTCCGGCACCTTTCCGCGAAAAGGAGTGACCGTGGCTTCGAATGTCGTGAAAGCAACCGCACGTAGCACCACCTAAAACGACTAGCGACTATCACTGGCCATAACCCAGCCACAATGGCTAGCACACGTAGCGGACAAACCCAAATATTCGTGTAAAAGGAGACGGTTGGAAATGGATATTTTTCTAAGAAAAAGACTTTTTAACGCTCCTTAAGTAGGGCAAGCGGCAATGTTTGGTGCCGATGACAGTTTCAAACGGAAATGAAGGTAAGCTTTCACGATGTATCGGGACTCTTAATCTTCATCGCACTTGCTAAGGTAATCATAATATGTATAGTTTCAAATAAAAAAATGAAAAGCGTTTGAGAAGTGTTTTTTTAAATTCCTATTTGGATCAAAATGACCATTCTAATTCATCACTAGAATAGCGATTCAAACAAAACTCGTAGCTTATCGTCTCCCTTTTTGATATCAGACCGTTGAAGTAAATTTTAAGCTCGAGTTAAATAAATTAATTCTTATGAGATGTAATAAAACAACTTTATCACTTCCACACAATTGTTTGTAAGTGACAAAGCTATTTTAAAATATGAGGCAGATTGATAGATTGCTTTTATTCCCTAAAATTATCCAATCTCGACAAAGATAATATACACGGAATTAACAGATAGAGAAACGAAAGGTCTGTCCACAGATCTGGCCGATTTATGGCTCCATGGGTCTTGAACCGGAGTCTCTCAAGCTGGAACACACACATTTGAGACCACATCTTCTTTCGGCCAAATAAACAGAAGGATTGATGACTTCTCTTTAAATAACAAGGCAGAGTTTTTCTATGAAAATTCATTAATCCCATAATTGAGGCGACCTTTTACCAACAACGCTTCGTCGAAATATTTGCTTCTGCGTTTAGCGGCGGAAAATTCGAGCCGGTCCACTTATACAGGGAATCTCCCGATTGACCTCTCAACCAAATGGACCTTTTCCTCTTTACCTTTTCCATGCAACCGCTATCTATATACTAACCCTCCACTACCTTTCTTCCTCTCATTTTATCCCTCTACTCCAATCCTTCTCCCTCCCTCAATCTCTCTCCCTCCCTCCCACTCCATCTCCACAACAGCCTCCAAAGGGCACACGAGTCGAGCCATTTATATCGAACACACCAACGACAAACACAGCGCCCTAAATCCGTCTTCGGCATCGTACCAACGATCTGAGGGGGCAACGACTAGCGTGACGATAGGTAGGAGAGAGGGATAGGAGAAAGTGAGAGTTAGGGAGGGAGCCATTGAGTTCAGTATCGGAGAATGCACTGGCTTGATTGTTTGGAGGTAAGCTGATCGTCGGATGAGGGCGAGCGAGAGCCGTGCTTCGCTCGCTTACTGAGAGTCGATGGAATGTGATACGGGTACTCAGGGTGACCTCAAAACAGAAATAGTTTTAGATTCTAAATTAAAGATTTAGAGCATAAAACTAGCAAAAATATACCGAATCGGCTTTAAAAATAATGGGCTACTGACATCTGCCAAACGATGAAAACTTAACTTTAATGGAAAATCACACATTTACAACAATTATCTTTGATCTGCAACATTTATTCTCACGGATATTCTTAAAAACAATTCACTCTATTAAAATTTTTAAAAATGATCCGAATTATATCTTAACTATTTTCAAAATTTTTAAACATATCACCATGAACCCACCACCAGCATGTGCTGTGGTTTCAAATTAAGTTTTTAAGTAAACTTCGAATATGATCCTAATTAAAATCACATTGGTTCCAACTCACAAGAGAAATATTTCAATCTACTACTTTTTAATTAAAAAATTTTCCTTTAGCATGGTAAACACTAAAAAGTAACTTTTAGAATGAATTTTTAAAATGTTTTCTTCCCTCAAAAAAGCTTCCATTATCATTCATCACCGGACGAAATAAAAACAGTATAAAAGAAAAAAATTAAAATCACTTTCAGAGAACGATAACTTAGTGTATACAATCAGTTTGCAATTTCTTAAAAATATCAAGATTTCTTTGCAATACTCAACTCAATACATTTTTGAATACGTGGTAATATATTATGTAACTTGTACATAATTAAAATGAATTATTGATCCGAGATTAAACGAATATACGCTGTCCAAATATTCAATAGATGACCGAGAATAACATTTTATACGTGGTATTAATATCCAGAAATGTCAATTATCAAAAGAAAGTAAGAGATAAACAGCCACACTATGTTTTTAACTGTAAATATTGATAAAATTTCAGAGAATCTGCATTGCTATGTTATCCCTTGGAAGCTATAAATCGGAAACCGAAATTGTTTATCATTATTGACTCGGTATATATTTGTATATTTTATGGACAAATGTAATGGCGTTAAATATTAGTCTTAAGAACAAAACGTTCTAGGAATAAATAACTGGCAGATTTCCACGAATTATTTATATTCACTTTAATATCTCTATTTAATGAAAGGAGTGGTTATTATTTTATAAATGTTTTTCAATCAAACAGACCTCGAAGTAATCGAGTTTAAAATTTAATATTAAAATTCAACCACAACTAACCTATTAGTAATTGCCAATTCGGCTCATAAAACTAAATGCTTACAATTATGTGCTCCATATGCATTTTTATAGGCCCCATTAATATTTAACTATTAAGTAACGATAAATTTGGTTACATTCCGTTCTAATAATTCCAAAAGTTTATTAGAATCTATCGGTTTTGAGGAATTAAGCATTTAACTCCGTTATAAGGGTTGAATTACAAAATTTATTTCAACGGTAGTTAAGCGTAACGAAACAGCTACTAAGAACGTTCACGATAGTATTCAACAGAAACGAAAATCACTTAGCTGTGAAAAGACAGTAAATTTTATAGACAATTATATAAGTGCATGGAAGTCTAAAGATGATGTTTCGTTCGATTACATCGAAAACCAAAAGGGATTTTAGAAAGCGCTTCAGTAGATCATCATTAATAGCAACGCATGACTTTATTAAAGCGTCACTCATAATTTTAAGGAAGGTGAAAGGTGGAATAGCATAAAGTTAAGTTAAAATATGATAAACCTACTGTACCATTCTACACCATTCTCTGTAAATGACGATATAAAAATTGGTCAAAAATAAGAAATTAATCGGCATAGATTTTTAAATAAAAAAGAGATACGGCAATCGGCCTATATTTGCAAGTGGCCCTCGGGCGAAGAGGGAATTATTTCCCCGTGGCTTTCCCGATACTCATCTCCTCTCCTTTCCGATACAATCTCAATCAATTCATCAATCCGAAAACATCTCCCGGTCTCATCAGGCATGTTTTACAGCGCTCTCTTTCACTCTAATAGTTCCATGCCCCACTTAATCTCATCCCATCGCATTCAGAGCCACTTATCTCCACCCAAACTCCCTCAAATCTCCCTTCTTCCTCCTCCTCCTCCCTGCAGCAGTCTTCCATCCCATCATCCTAGCCCTTTATCCCCCTCCCCCTATCCTTCAAAACCTTCTCCAGCATACCCTTCCTTACACCCGACCCATCATCTTCACCTCTTAACCCTTCCTACTCCCGCCAAACACCATTCCACCCAATTTCCAAACTCACAGAAGAGAGAGAGAGAGAGAGAGAACGAGCGAGAGAAGCGCATAACACTTTCTGGGTGCTTCTTGGGAGGAGAGAGGAGCAAGAGAGGGGAGAGAGAGAGAGGGAGACTCGCGCGGGGCAACTGGGCCTGCCACTGCTGGTGAAATTTCAATCTCAGCACCGCACATTTCCCTCTCTCCTTCCTTCAGTCTCGGCGAACATACACATAGCACTAGTTTGCCACCCCCGAGGGGTTTCCCTACGTATAACCCCTCTCCCTCACTTCCTCCTTCCCCGTTTTGGCACCCACCACCCCTGCCGCACGGTTCTGCGTGGTGAAGGCTCGCGGCAAAGGGGTCGACGGATGTTAGGGGACAGCCCCTTCTCCCCTGTGGGTTCAATCTAGACGCCCGGAGGGGGAAGCGGAGGACTGGGTGACTGTGGTTAGGTTGGAGGGAGGGTGTGGGGAAGCGGCAATAGGTCGAGAGTGAAAGAAGGAGGGCGAGGAAAGTGCGACATTAAAGTGGGAGGATTAAAGCTTTTGAGAGGAAGGGGGGAAAGAGAGGGGAAGGGGGAAGAGAGGGGGGAAGGGGGGAGAGAGGGGGAAGGGGAGAGAGGGGAAGAAGGAGAGAGAGAGGGGAAGGGGAAGAGAGAGGGGAAGTGGGAGAGAGTGGGGAAGGGGAGAGAGAGGGGAAGGGGGAGAGAAAGGGAAAGGGGGAGAGAGGGGGGAAGGGGGAGAGAGGGGGGAAGGGGGAGAGAGGGGGGGATGAGTGGGGAGACGGCTAAAAGGTTGCCAATTGGAATGGTCGGAGGGCCCCGAGAGAGGATGATTTTGGATACAGTCCCAATGAATTCCAATAGTAATCGACGTTAGATTGGCGATCATTGCCGTTTGGGAGAGGAGATGGAAGTTTGAGATTTCATTTATCACTTAAAGAGAATGTCCTCTTTCCCTTTGGTTTTTAATTGGTGCCAAGTGGTGTCTCCCTGGTCGTATTCGTCAAATCGAAATCATCGAAGGGATTCATTGCGACGCCTTCTACAAGCTGAATTCGCAATAGTAAATCCAGTAATCAAAAATTATTTGGTGGTATGAAGTTTAAATTTTTGTTTACGATATTATAATTTAGTCCACGAGCTATTAAATTTTTAAGTTTAATGATCTATGAAGTACAGCCAGTAATTGACGACACTAATCCACAAGTTAAAAATTGCTTGGTTTACTACAACATAGCAATTCAAGCTTGCATGGAGATATGGAAAAATATAACACCTTCATTAATAATACAATTTATTTTAATATAATCAAAGATTTCCATACTAAAGTACTACTGATCGGGGAATGCATAATTAAACAGTATTCCGTGAGTTCAACATTTTATCCACACATCATGGACTTCTGACAATTTCAAGCGAATTTATTTTCTGTTACGATCAACGCATGAATTTTTATTCCTTAAATTGTCAGCATTCCCACAGTACTGCCTAAGAACAAACAAAAAGCAGGGATATATTTAACGCATAGACATTCCACTCGCGGATCGATTAATGAGAAAGGAGAGGAAGCAGCAAGGTATCTTCATCTCATGACGCTGAGCCAGAAATTAAAGTGCTTTATATACATCCAAGCGTTATAAATCTTTCGCCGTGCCACCGTCATATCCCTCGGCGATCAAATCTTTGCCCACGCAAACGCACACTTCCCCGTAATCCAGCACAAAACGTCATCCTCCACGCTTCTAACCCTTTCCTGTCCTCCCAACACCCTCCCCTCCTCTCCTTATGTCCTCTAGCAGTTCTCCCCCATTCTGCTACTATCATCCATGCGCACAACTCAGGGACGAAAACTAACACCTCCAAGTTTTGTTCCAATCTCTCGACAGGATCGGACGGAAACTTCCGTAGCAGAGAGAAATAGAGAGAGAGCGTCGTCTAACCGAACTCTTCATTGTACTCGTAACGTATTCTCTTCTCTCACCCTTTGATGCCTTCCCCGCCGCCCTTTCCTCGCGAACTTCCTCACTCGCTCAATCGCTCCTCTCCCACTATACTAAAGAACACATCAAACCCCCACCATCGACAAGGAGAGATAAAGAGAGGTGCGACGGGAAGAAGAGGAGTGGATTAAATGACTATTCTCCAATGAAGATGGAGATTGCGGACTCGCAATCTTTCTATCTATACGACGGAAAGTTTTCGAGTGCATTAAACAAAAGAGTTCGCAGAGGTATTCCATAGCATTCAATTTTCAGGTACCTACATAATGTGTGGGCTGACGTGCTCCTTAAAATTGTTCATAATTATGAATAATGTTAAGCCTTCATATTAATATCGATTTTCATAATGTAATAGGCAATTTTCAATTAACTGTTATGCATTGAAGGACAAATTAATTTTACCGATGCAGACTAGCAACACAGTGGCCGTTAAATGATATCCGAAACTCGAATAAAGTCCATTATCGAATTTTTAAGCGTTAAGCAATACCGAAAGTTTAACACAAAACGTTAGGAAACATTTTAAAAACGATAACAGGACACCTCTAAGAGTAAAATCCGACATTTTTATAACGAGAAATGCACGTATAGCGTTTTTACTATAAAATTCACGATCCCGCAAACAAAGCACTGATAACGCTGCTAATCTAAGCAAAAAATGATCACGACGACTTCGATTCTCTTAATATGTACCCACGAGTTAAATAAAGATCTCATTTAGAATTATAGCCACGTCGGATATTTAAGTGGATTTCAATGCGCATGGAAATCACTTCTCCTCGATTACATTTCCAAATAAAGTTCCCGAAATCGGGTAAAGTAAAAACTCAGCCGTCAAATGTTTGCTCTTCTCTCTCCAAGAGACTGCCACCTGCGGATGTAATTTAGGATGATTCGGGAAGCGATAAGAACGAAGGACAGGTGTGCATGCATATAAATACAGGCATTTACGTATTTGCGCGTTTACATATGAAAGTAAATAAAGGTGCGGGTTTAGGGCAGAGAGATACCGCAAAATAATATTCTTTCTGTTAATTTTTTTTTCAAAATTAAATCTGTTAATAAAAACCATCGAGGTATCTTGCACGGCCATGCCGCCATATTGTCCCACCTGCCCGATTACAACTTCGGAATTCACTTTTAAAAAATTGAAGTAACCCTTGACGGACCTCTCCCTTCCTCGACTCATTTTTTATCTCATATCTCTCTCTCTCAGAGAATTCCATTTCCGCAAAAAAAAGAAATGATTTTTTTCGCGCTTGCTGATGACCCAAATTAATTGAGTGGGATGCCTAAAAAGAGGGTGGGGAGTTTGGGACAGAGGACACCGCAGAGTCGGCGATTGTTGACAGAGGCCCTTCCTCCCCGCCCCCAACCCCTTGCTCGACTTCCCCATCTCCCTTCCCCTTCCTTTACTTCAGATCTCCCGCCTTCCACTCAGAACCCATTCCCCTCCTCCTCTCACTCAGAACCCATCCGCCACCTCCTCTCACTCAGAACCCATCCCCCTCCTATTCCCCGCTTCACTCGCATTTCCCTCCCATCCCCTCTTCAACCTCTCTCCCTTCCTCTCGCCTCCTTCCATTCCTCTCCTGATTTATGTCCCTTGGCTTCGTCCCCCTGCGAGGTGAAGGGGAGAGCTTGCCCTGGTCCGAAAGCTTTTGTGCCGCGGAAAAGGTAAAACAGACCTATGCATGCGAAACGACCGAGAAAAAAGAAAACACGTCAACTTCCGTGGTTATTTTTCGTCGGGAGGAAAGAATGATGCTGACAGAAGTGGTAAAGAAAACAATGGAGTCGGGATGAACAGGACTAATTTCCGTATTCCCCGTGCGCTGCGCGATCAAAAGGATTGTTTCATCCCGGTACATATATTTCTTTAGCCGGTCCTTTCTAGGCATTATGTTTTTCTTCAAAATTTGTGTTTTTCTTCACGCATAACATTGGAAATGTCATTAATCAAAGAAACCGTCGCTATAGAGGGTGGAATGATTGGATGGAATATTTCAGTTGTAAGATAACGTGAATTATTTTTCATATATACGAATCGCAATTTTTCTTGAAAATACGAGAAAACATTTAAATGTTAAACTCTAATAATATATTTTAAAATTTATTACCTTGTATGTAATTGATAAATGCATATTGTCTTATTCATAGTTAAAATATGAACAAAAATAACCCTCACAATTAAGCAACAGAAAACAATCGGACTGACTAAAAAGACGATAATTAATCCTTTGGTAAGGAAATATACATTAAAGGACAAGCTATTCAATGAAAGCTTATCATACGATGGAAGGAATGCCAAATCAGAAAATGGTATGGATAAAAATGGCATAAGACTTAGGGATGAGAAATCCGAGATAGACGATACGAAGATAAGTAATTACTGGAGTAAATGAATGGAAAAACTAACACGATATAGATAGGCTGTGGTGGCTCAATAGTGCGTATCTCATTAAAACAGGATTAAAATAAAAAATTAATCACGTCCTCGGGATTTGTTTAGACTCTTCGAATATTCCATTATAAACTATACCATGAGGAAAGTTATGAGAAAATAAACCGAATCGCAAACAATTAGCAGTGATAGGAAATACTATTTTCTGGATATCTGTATTTCATATTAATTGGAAATTTACTTTTAGGACGTGTTACTGGCATCATACTGTCATTTAATAAAAATGTATTGTTTTTGACGAATTATTAAGTCAATATAAAGCATAAGTTACAAAACGATGTAGGAGTTACCATTATTTTCCAGAAGCAGTAGCATGAATAGCCATTTGAGGCGAGAAAATCGATATCCAAACCTTATAATTATTCTTCTAATTCATTAATCATAGAGGAAGAAGATTTTATCCTTAACCTTTGTACAAAAATAAAGGCCATTCTTTCATCGAACACCGCATTGATCCGAAAAGAAAAAAAGAACCACACTCCGCTCGCCTCGAGAAAAATGCCCATAAAATAAATACCTATATACAAGGCCTTCTCACCTTCCTCCCCAATTTTCCTCACAAAGACGATCCAGGGTATTTTAAAAACTTTCCTCTACACCGCGCGCCCATCCCATACACCGGCGCCTTATCGCGGACCTATTCACTCTTTTTTATGTTTTCACCCAGTGCCTTCTTTTCACATGCGCATCATACCTCCCTCCCCTCTTTCCGCTTCCTCTTCCCTCACCCTCGCTCAGTCTCCTCACCTCCCGACTTCTGACTTCCTCACCTACGCCGCGATGATCCTGCGAGGGAGTATCTCCCTATTCACTTTGCCCTCCTTCACATCACTCTTCTTCTTTCTAACGCAAAACTCACCCCTTCGGAATTTTCCCCTCTCCATCACTCTCACTTCCTCCTCCGACCCGCCCAAACCGTACCACACCCACGTCACCGTCCCTTCGCCCTACAATACTCTCCTTCACTCAACGTACCACTCCTCAAAAACCGCCATCTTAGAGTCCTTTCATTCCACTCCTCGAGTCTTTATCGCCAACCTCTCCTCTTTATCTTCCTCTTAATTCAAAAGGAAGGACCACCTCTGTCTTCGCTCCGCTCTTTCTCTCTCTTCCCACCTCCCTTCTCTCTCACTGCCCCTTCCCTCTCTCTGTTCCCCACCCCCCTCTCTCTCTCTTTCTTCCCCTCACTCATCCTCCTGCCTCATTTCCCTTTCTCTCTTCTCCTTCCCATTCACACCTTCACTCTCCTTATTACGCTTTACCTCGGCCCCTCTACTCAAACTCGAGTCTCTTTCTCCTCTCGTGAAACACTTCTCCTTCCTCTTCCTTCCATCCTGTTCTTTTCGCTTCCAGCAAAAACCTCTTTATTTTTTCATCCTCTTTCCACGCCTTTCACTTGACTTTTTTTTTAACTTTGCATAATCTGTGCTCGGGATTATTCGTCTACTCTTTCTTTGCTCTTCGAATACTTCCTTAAACATTAATTTTTATTATTGTTCCAAACATTGGGTAACTTTGGTCTTTAAATATACGATAATACGCGTCACGCTGCCTTTGAAACCTTTTGGAAATTTCTCCGATTTATATTACTGGGAAGGAAAAACGTATTTATTCGTTATTAAACCTTTACCTTCTGTAAACGTGTATACGCGCAAATTTTTACGTGCCTGCAGTACTAGTCACGCGTCATGCCACTAAAAACATTTTTTTTAATGACTAACAAAGAAAAATATACCATTTTTACGAAATAATGTTAAATATATTGTAAAAATATGGTATTATTAAATGTGGATTTTCTATTAAAAAACTCGCATCCACAATTCTCCCATTTCCTAAACTTAGCAGTTTAAGGGATAAATTAATAATAATATTGCTACGTTTATTATTACTATAATTGTATATATATATATATATATATATATATATATATATATATATATATATAGTAACAACAACATGATGACGCAGAGTGATTTGAGAAAATCAAAAATATATATTATGTGATTATTAAGTGTAATAAGAGGAAATACTAGTAAGAGTAGTATTCTATAATTTGAAAGGATTTCAATATTGCAAATGATTTTAGTTTACTGCAATCCTCATATAATTATTATGACAGTGGGTGCGTAAAAAATTCTACTAATACTTTTAATGAACACAGTATAGTATAGTAACTTTTCTTATCACGGTAAAAAATATTTTCTAAACACAACATAAATCGACGTCTAATAAGAATAATCTTAAGTTATACGTAAAATAACGGAATATATGTAAAAAAAAGTTCATTTAACAATACATGAAAAACTATTAATTGAATCGTTTTGTTTCTCAGAAAATTCTTAAATTTCATTTGTTTTTTATTCTTTTCTCGTAATTATACCTTGTTCTTATTTTATGTTCTCAGAATTTTTTATCTCGGTCTCAAGAACTCAGTCTCCCTCTCGATCGCGCTTCCCTTGTTTTTTATTTTTACAACTGCCTTTTCCTCTACTTTTCTCCGGGATTTCCGCGCCGCGTCTTCTTTCCCTAAGCGAGTTTTAATATCTCTACTATCTCCAAAGTGCGCGACTCGTACAAGCAACGGTTAACGGCAGAGCTTAAGTCCAAATGACTCGAGAAAAAGATAATGCAGAGGACGCCTTCATATTCAGCAGCGATAATGAGATGCGTAATGGATTGAAAATTTCTCGGAAACCATTTTCATTTCGCGAAAAAATTAACACTCCGCTTAATAGGAGATCTGGAATATTTTCAAACCTTTGGCGATGAATATTTTTATCGCGGAATGAAATTGACCCTAGAAAATTCTACGCGCCATGATGAAATGAGAACAGTATTTTTATTTCATCTATGACTTTTATATCCACGGCTTACATTAAATTAGTGTGTTACAACTTCTTTACTCGGCGCAAATGTATTTTTTGATGTTTTATTTCAAGCTACGGTTTAGAGATATTTCTATAAAGCATAGTTAGAATGTTTTCTAACTTAATATAGTTGAAATAATTATTCAAGTCCAACAAACGAGGCACACACATGGTACATATGTAAATTATACAGATTGATTATAATAGTTAATAAAGAACATACAATATAAATAAACTCTTTGTACGATACCTTTCATAGCTGAACATCTAAGAGTATTAGAAGTTCGTCTTACCTGAAATAAAAAAGGAAATACATTTGTTAAACATTCACCATATGTAAATGTTAGATTTAAATGTAAAAACAAGAAATATTTATTTATATAGAACATCTTTATATTTATAACTTTCTGAGAAAATTCTGATTCATTTAATATCACTTCAACTTCCTCATACCCAAAAACGAAACGTAAGTGATGCACATAGACGCATTGTGCCTTTCCTCAATTCGGATAGAGTTCGTTGTGCAGTCCGGTCTTAACCTTACCCACCGCCTTCCCTCAATTCTCAAAACTCGGTTTCATTTGGCGCAAGTTCTTGACCTCTTAAAATTCAGTCCCTATTCCTAACGACGCTCAGCTTGTTTCAAAAAGACATCGCGCAGAGTCTTTTTCCCTGAAGACGTCATCTCGCCCTTGCTTGGTGCTCAGAGATATTTTTTTTTCAGTGAGGGAGAGAGGAAATAGTTGGGATGCAAAGGGCGCGGTGAGGGGTGAGAGTAACCTCAGAAAGAGAGAGTAATAGGAGAGAGGGAGAGAGAGAGGGAGGGAGAGAGGGTGAGAGAGATAGGGAGAGAGAGAGGGAGAGAGAGGGAGAGAGAGAGAGGGAGAGAGAGAGAGGGAGAGAGAGAGAGGGAGAGAGAGAGGGAGAGAGAGAGGGAGAGAGAGAGGGAGAGAGAGAGAGGGAGAGAGAGGGAGAGAGAGAGGGAGAGAGAGAGGGAGAGAGAGAGGGAGAGAGAGAGGGAGAGAGAGAGGGGGGAGAGAGGGGGGAGAGAAATGCGAAGAGAGATGAAGACGCCGCTTTATGGCCCTTACTCTTCCTCCTTCCAACTCTCTTCCCCTCCACCCCCTCACTCTTCCTCCTTCCGCCACTCCTCCCTTCCGCCTTTTCGCTTCACTCTCTCAATTCATTCCCTCTTTTGATAACCCCCTCTTCCTCTCGCTCTCTCTCTCTCTCACCGTCTAGACCTCTTCTTCTCCATCGTCAGCCCTTCATTCGTCCTCTTATGCCGTCCTTTTACTCGCTAATGACGTGTGGCCACCAAGAGGGCAACTCCAAACGCTGGAGGAGGGCTTGCAGACCCAAAACCCTTATTTTTTTAAAAGGATGACCGAATAAAATGATGTATGAAAAGAGACAGGAAAAGTGTCAAAGTTTATCTTGTCCTCTCACTCTTCCTCGCTCCCGCAAAAGGAATGGATTTCTGCGTTTTACTCTTCAGGAATACCCTTCTGCGTTTAGTGCGTCAAAATAATTATATTTTAATTTATATTAATAGTAATAGTTAATTTGCTAGTATTTACATGTGAGTTTTTTGGTCACTTAATATGGTATAACATAATAAAATTTGCATTTATATAAATGGGCCACTGATAGGAATAAATATATAATAATTCTAAAAAAATTGTCATAATTCAAAAGTAAAAAGAAACATGGAACGGATTACAGAAAACCAATGTATATTGACATAAGTAAAAATGTTAATTATTCATGCAATGAAACGAAGTATTTTAATTTTTAATTTAGGTCAAATGAAACGCAATTGAAATGATAAAACATTCTGAATTCCACGAATAATGTTTCTCCAATTAAAATTGAATGATAGAACATTTACATAAAACTGCGACAAGAGAAACTATAATATTTTCTCATGTTTTAATGTAAGACATTTGATGTTTTGTTGTATGGTATAATTATAAAAAATTAATAGAATTTAGATAATTTTCGGACAGTAAATCGAATCTTTCTTACAATAAGGTAAATCGGTATATGTAATATTTTATTTAGATTAGAGTTCACTATTATATTAGATAATATTAGTTTGAATTTTTATAAGGCTAAGATGTAGATCATTAAGATCCTTAATTGTTATTCAAGAAGAATAATTTTATTTTTTTATATTTGCATATTTGAGAATCTTCAACTCTTGATTCGCATGAAGCTCAACGCCGACAAAAAGTTTTAAAAACCCATTTCGAAATGACCCACCTAACGTTTGTTACCAGATGAAGAATTAAAGACTACACGGCGGTGACTCATATGTGAACAAAGAAGAAAATATCATGGGTGGGACTGAAGAATGGATAATAAAAATATCCATAAGTATTCAACCGAGATCGAAAAGAAGAGATATGTAGACAAAAAATCTTAGATATTATTAAAAAACAGAGGAGACAGGCAGTGGCCCTCATGTTACGACGCTAAAAGTGGGTATGGCAGTGATTGATAGTCTCAAGACTTTTCATCCCGCTCCCCCCCCCCTCTCTCTCACTCAGGACCCTTCTCCCCTTCCTAAAACCCGAACGACTCCACCCCGCTCTCTCTCCAGCCCTTAACCCATCCGATCCTCCCCCTTCCCATCCCACCACCCGAACGCATTCAAACGGTATTTATATTCCGGGGCACCGGCGGGGGGCGGCTTGGATGGGAAAATGGAAATAGAAGGGTGGGAGGTGTTCATCTCATTCTCCACACGGATGAGCTTTCAGCGTCTCCAGGAGAAGGCCTGTAATAATATCTCCTCAGAGATTTGGCGACCTTTTATTCCCCCTTTTTTCCGACTCTCCTTTCCATTTTTTGCCTCAGGGAGGAAATCGGAAGGAGCGGGGTGGTGGTAGGAAGAGGAGGAGAGTAAAAAAAACTTGATACCTTAGTGACGGCGCAGCGTTTATCCCAAGTGGATATTGTTACAACCATTTGCTCTGATTTTTGGAAGGAAACTCTGAAGGAAGGAAAAGCCATAAATTATACTGCGAGGAAAGATAGAAACCATAAATATGAGGGCATTTCAAATCCATGGTTTTCATTTCAGATGATAGAAGCGGAAAAAATACAGCTCAACCGATTAATCACGAGATTTATAATTTCTAATCCTAAAATACACGGCGGCATATAAAAGTTCCCTTTTTAGAATTATGATATGAACTCGAGTATGTGTGCATAAGCCGCTCGCGTATCTTTTCATAATGCTAAATCTTTTGCGGCTATCAGAAGTTTTTGCATATCGAGTATATTTGTTTTAAGAACTCGTATGAAATATGACGACTCTTGTTTGATTTATATTTTTATCCTTCAATTTTCCATCTCAATACTTTTACATTCATCTTTGTTCGCATGATCAAATAATCTCTCAGTTTCTCGAAAGGGCTAGAGTTATCAATGCGATATCCCGATTTGGCCAAGCCTGTCAAAATTGATTAGCAATGTGGTCAATGTTTTCTGCGAAACTTGATAAGGTTATCTCACATAATAGCCGTTTTATTTTTGCCGTAAGATTTATGTTTATCCAAAACATGAAGGAAAAATTCATTCCGAATAGCCGATTAAAACCTGGATTATTGAACGTGAAATCGAGTATATGAAATTTAAGACAAATTCTTTTCGTATCTTGGCAAGTTACATGGACTCAAGTCAGCAATAATTATGTAAAAGGAAAACAGAGATGGTGCCAAAAAGGTGTGCATGGAAATATCAATTCTTGTTTGAGAGCAAAGTTAACGCTTGATAAAACATATTATACAAACCGATATAGTCATTCGAAATTTCAAGAGAAACACGCAAGTCATAAATACATTAGAGTTCACATCCTAACGGTGGGGTGTGGAGATACGCCGAACGGGGTCGTACATTGAATAAAAACCACTCCCTCCTTGCCCTACCCCACATCCTACCTATTCTAATTCCAAACTGTGCTCCATCTCCTCTCTATTTATCCCCAAATCCTTCCACATGACATTCACCGTGCTAAACCTCTCCCTAATTTGTTAACTCCGTCAGACTAACCACCCTCTTCCCCTCCCTCTTCCCCCCCCTCTTTCCCTCTCCCTCTTTCCCCCTACTTTTTCCCCCCTCCCTCTTTCCCCCACCTTCTTTCTTCCTCCCTCTTTCCCCCTCCCTCTTTCTCCCTCGCTTTCTCTCCCTCCCTCTTTTCCTTGTTTCCCTCTCCTCCCACTCCATATTTCGTACCTTACCGTCCCGTCCCTTTGCTCCCTCCAATCTCAACACTTCCTTCCCAACATCCACCACACTTCCTCGTTTTTCTCCTTGCCTAGGTACGAAGCCACCGCATTGGGGCTTCGTGCTCGCGTGCATACACGCACACATACAGTTTTAAGCCTCGTTCCCTATCCTTGTCGCACTTGCCTTCTGTGGATCGCTCGCAGGTTCGAGATCCTCGACGCAAGTGAGTCATTTCCGCGCCCCGTCCCCTCTTCTTGCGGCCTAGGCATCTTCAGCCGGTCCTCTTCCCATCGTCCGTTCCCACTCTTTAACCTAACCCGCCCCCTCCCTCCTCCCCCATCCACCGACCGCCCTTCCTCTTTCGCTAACAACAACACAACCATCCTGCTCCCTCTCCTACCTCCCAACCCCAGCTCCAAGTCCCCTCACTTTGGTCCGAATGAAAAATCGTTATCGCCGCAGAGGGGGGAGGTAGAGACGCGGGGGAGGGAAAGGAAAAATGGTAGGAGGCGGTGGGGCAGCGGATTTTATGAGGGAAGGGGGCCTCAGGCGTGACACGAAATCTCGCTCCCGCCTCCCCTTTTGGCCACACAAACTCGCGTGACCTCACGATAGCGCTTCCTTTCATCGGCGAGCAAGTCACCCAAGATTATTTTTACGCCTTTATTTATTTTTTCGTGCCTTTCAAAATATGCGCACGTTTTAAATTTCAACGGAGGATTTTTTAATTCGTAATTATCGTTTTGTATTTTGCCGTATTATTTTGGGTTTTCGATGTTTACCGTAGGTTTGAGTTCCCTAGTTTATTATGCTTGAAACTGGTCGAGCTACAAAAATAGAGGGAGCGTTCTACGAAATTTTAATGCGCTTTTCATTCTCCGAAGTCCTATTTGAAACTATTTTAATTAATCCCCAGGTTAATTAAATTCTGCGAATTGAAATTTCCTCGAGGCGCAAATTGAACGGCATTCATATTTATTTTAACCACCCGATTTGTTCCAATTCACTATGGTCGCGAGCATTTTTCGAAAAATTTTCTGACCCAGTCTCCGGACACACAGGGTGGTTTTAGGAAATTCACCTCGAACGAAAATTACCCGACAGAAGCATATTTCTAACCACGACGGAAAGCGATGGAAAAATGACGCGGATTTTAGCGTCGCGCAAATGTTTTTTCTCCCTTCCGGATGCACACGTGCCACTCCGAGCGCCCTGCGAGCGCAAAGCGGATATCGATCCGCGCCAACGTGGAAGCGAGGGAATACATTGGGAAATAAAGGAATGAAATAAGCGATAGTGCTCTTATAATGGATTTCAATGCGTCCTCCGCTACCCATATCCAGATTACTCCGGTCGGTTATTCAAGGCATTATTGGGTTTACGACATGGCGAGAGGACCGGTGTTTGACCAACAGGAAAACCTACTCTGGCCGCGCGTCGTCGCCTGACTAATGACCGCATGGACACCTCCGCCCCCTCGTCTCCCTTTCTCCACCTTCCTCCTCCTCCAATTCGTCCCACTGCCCGCTACCACCCCGCCCTCCATTCGTCGCCCCCGCCACTTCACTCCCTCCCCACTCTTCTCCACTCCCTTTCCTCTTCAATTTTGAAAATCCATCCCGCAGCGCACCGAATCCTCACTCCACCCGTGTTCATATCCTTCTCCAACTCTCTTCTTCCATCTCCGTCATACAATGCCCCTCCAATCACATTCATCCAATTCTTCACCCACCCAGGCCAATTTCATCCACCCTTTTTCCACCGAGTCGTCCGCAATCTCTTCTCTGGCTCATTTTCGCACCCTCCGCAATTATCTTCACGTTTTACTTCCAGCCTCCCTTCCGACGCAGGAACGTAAATTATGACCGCGTTCTTTCGATCTCTCTTTCTTCGTGTTACCCTTCTCTTCCTACTTATTCGCCTGGTTATTTTTTCAACTCTTTCTAAAGGTAGCAGCTTTCTTCTGTATACATCCGCAAAATTTTCTCCTCCCTTCATCCATTTCCACTTCTCAACCTCCATCACCTCTCTCAGCGCCCTATACATCTTCCTTTGCCTCCCTTTTCCTCCTCCCTCTCCTCCCACCGCCTTTCTCTATCTCGTTTACATTTTTCCGTATCTCTTCCCCTCCATATCTCTTTGCCCCGAAAGTTCTTACAGCGACCTTTTCCCCTAATCTAACACAGATTTTCTCCCACGTCCTCGAATTTTCCACTCAGGCTGTCATCATCCCTCCATCCCTTTCAATGTCCATTCTCTCTCTCTCTCTCCTTCTCCCACCCCTCTTCCTTCCACGATACCCCTTTTCCATTTTCTCACCTCCCATCCAATTTTAATACCCGGACGTTAATATGTACCCATCATTCCGCCGCCCCCTCCATCCCTCCCTTCCTCTTGCCCGCCCTTCGTCCGAGCGCCCCTCTGCGTCATTTTCTGAAGATGTGCTCGTTGTTGTGTATACCTCCGCGGTCATAACATCCTTTCCGCGCCTCTCTCACGGTCGCGTTAATGGTTGCAGGGAAGAGCATGTGCGCATTCGGAGAGAGATCCGCGGGGAGAGAAAAAGGCATGCGGCCGGTGGACGAGGAAGAAAGAGATAGGGCAGGAGAAATGGAGACACCGTTAAGAGTATATGGTCTGAGGACACTTAGAGATGCGGGACGAGGGAATAAGAGGGCACGATATGGAATAATAAGAGGGGTTGGATGTAAATAGAGTTTGAGATGACGAGGGGAAAAAGGGTCATTTCGGTGTGAGGGTGACCGGAAAAAAACAACGATACAGGCAAAATGTGGAATAAGAAGATGAGCGGAAGGAAAACAAAATTTGAATAACTGAAGGGCACAGAGAGAGATAAGAAATGAGAGCTAAGAGTAATGAAGTAAAGCGGAAAGGCAGGTAGAAAGAGAACACTGGAAAGGTAAAAGGAAAATTTTTTATCTCCCTTTGCAACAGCATAAAATCTCACTTTAATGATTAATTCACCATAAAAAAATTATTTACGAAGAAATTGTAGCTACTGTGGACGGGGAGTAAAAGTTTTGTGAATTCGCTCCGTTACCATTGCATAGGTTGTCACAGAAGCCTGTAATGCTAAAATTGATTGCCCGACCACTAAACATGTTATTCCATCCTTTCGGATCACGCGTAAAACACAGTTATTTTTGGCTATCCGAGTCCACTCATGCGTTTCAGAATTCAGTCAGTCGATACAGAGTATGCCATTCAGTACAGAAAAACAAGTAAACATATAGATGGACAGATGGGGAGGTGGGGCGGGTGTGAGGGGGCAGAGCGTAGAGGTTTTAGAGGAGGAAGGAGCGTATAACGGACTACGAGATGGCAGCAACAGCGACTGCGGAGTGGGGAAGCGAGTGGGTCGGAGCCCCTACCCCCCCCCTCCCTCTCCGCCAGTCCCCCTCCCATTCGCCCCATCACTCGCACAGAGTCATAACGAGGCTATGCGTCGCATCCATCACCATTAACTTCCCTCCGATCACTGTTCGAGAGAAAAAAAAAACAAATACTCCGCGAAAAAGAACGAGGTACCGATGAGTTAGTTGGGATGGGAGCCTCGCTTCATTAAGCCTTTGACTGCCCTCTACCCCTCTGCCTCTTCTCCGCCCAGCAATTTTCTAAACCCACTCACAGTTCCTAATCAAACATTTCACCTGCCTTTCTATATAATCTCCATCCGTCCATCACGATCACTAAATGACCTTTTCACTTATTCATTCACATTCTATGTATATATAGGTATGCGTCTACTTTTAATAAGCCCCATCCAAATCTAATCTTTTTGTTAATATTTATAACTTTAAATTCGTCCTAACAATTTATTGTGGGAAGGATATATTCATTTCATTTTCTATGTCACTAGGAGAATAGGATCCCGAAGAGGAATTTCGCTTAATTCAAAAGAGACATTGAGAAAACTACTAATGTATTGTTACACTCCTTGAAAAACGAAGTAGTTTAATTCAAGACATTTTGCTGAAATCAGCAATGATAGCAAGACCAAGTTTACGTCTCCCAGCAACACCTAAAATAGTAACACCATCGCATTGTCATTGAGCATATCGAGATCATCTATGAACTCATCAGAAATGTAGAACTGAGAATTCCATTTTTATGTTAAAGTCAAATTTTGTTCTATATAATCCCAAGCTACGATGTAATATCATGCAATTTTACCGGTTATGGCTGAAAAAAACATGTAACGAACTAATTCTTGACATAAAATAAGCTTCTTTTATAAATTCATTGGCTTTTTTATTATATTCTGCAATCGATAATGGATTACGGATCGTCGTTTAAATTCTAAAAACGGGCCTTTCTGCGAGATACATACTATTCCATACAGGCGAGAAGTAGAAAGAACAAGAAAGAATGTAAATAAAGTCGTTACCTCCTGTTAGTAATGACTTCTTGTTGGAAGGTGAAGGGTTTGAGAATGGAGTAAAATAGATGATAAATTATTCGAATGAGACAGGTTCATTAATTTCGCGTTCGCATGACCAAACCAGGAGTTTTTTTGTATCCATTTCGAGCACTAACGCCAAATTCCTTTCCGATTCCGGGAAATCGCGGGGGTCAGCCTGTTAAAAAAATATGGCCGATGAAAAATGACCAAGAGTGGGCGAGTGCAGGATCCAAGAGAGGATAAAAAAGACGGAGATAGGAGAGATCCTCTCGAAACGGAAATTTTCGCAATTTAGATTTACAAAAGATGGAAATTTAACTGAGATAAAAAGTGAAAGTGCTATCCTTATCGAGATTTAGAAAGAGTTTTGATTGTTTCTTTTACTAACCAGCATAAAAGAAGCGTATAAAAAGCAAAAAAATATTAAGGCTTATCATTGGCGAATCTTTTAGACAGAATTGAATGTTTTCCATAAGAGCGAGGAGTATTCCAGCCTTGCTCATCTAGAGAGAGCGTGTTAAATAAACGGGGTTTACTTTCAAGTCAGAAAAAAATACAGAACGTTCACAGAAATTCTTATGTTGAGAGCAGCTTAACATTCACAAAATTTTAGTCTTTAGTACTGGATAAACTCACAATAAAATTTTCTGTTATCTTCTATTTTGTACTTTCTGTTGTTGCTAAAACTTCCGATTTTGGTAATCCAATCAAGTTCAGCGTAAAATGTTTAAAAATTTCATGCGAACGCACCAAATTAGAATACATTTAACATTGAAGCGAAAATAAATAAACACGATGTGGGAAATTCCATGGTGTAATACTACGAGTTAGTTTATCCATAGAAAATGATCTAGGGAACTAGAATATCTATAGAAAAATAGGTCGTGGAAATCATATTTACAATGTAATTGCTAAAGAGTTACTCTCATCAGCTGTACACAAATTCCGAGAATGCGGTCTCCACCAACCGTAACGATTAATTTTCCTCGATATCAAATTACGACATCGGAAATAGGATCTGCCTACTATAAATTAGGGTATTAAATGCAACGGAATTAAACACAAACAGCGTACTCCCTCGCAACTACCACTTCTGTGAATCTTTTGCGGCATCCGGAGAATATTTCCAAAATAAAGTCAAATTTCCTACATAGCAAAGCTTGTCCCGACTGCCATCTGCCCCTAATGGAATTGATCTAGATATTCCACTTTCCTCTCAACACATTTTTCTTCTATCTTTCTCTTTTTCTGCCTCTCAGCTTTTCCCTTTTTCACTTCTTCCTCTTTTCCTCAGACCACAGTACTGGTATTTTCATTTTCTCCCTCTCGTTCTCTCTTCATCTCCCTTTCTCCACTTACACCCTCCTACATACACGGGCTTGTCTCATTCCTTTGAAAAAAAGGAATCCAAGCGGTGGCGGATACAAACTCCCACACCCGCCAACTCCATCCCCTCTCTTTCGACTCCGCCATCCGGCCGTAATTAGTGTGTTTGGCGACTCCAAGAACCCCAAAGTGGATAGAGAGAGGGAGGGTTCGGGAAGAGGAGGAAATTATAGGGATGGGGAGAGTAGGAAAGGGATGGGCGGAAGGAGAGAGAAAGAGCGGTGAGGCAGGGAAAGGGATTTCGAGAGAAAACTCTTCCCGTTGAAATAAGAGCACCCTGAGAGGAAATCGACAGTACCGCACTCGTATACAAATGCGAGAACCGAGACAGCCTATTAACGGTGGACATGCTTTTGCCACTGGAAGATATAAAAACCCTTTGAAAATGAATAAACTGGTAAAGGGAGACGAAGAGAAACAGAGAGATGAAGGAAGCAGGATATGCTGCGACACTTAGAGGAGATAGCGATGTTTTAAACAAACGGAAGCCTTCACACGGGAGAGAATCCCGCGGAAGACTTTTAAAAAGAAGCGAATATTTTGCTCGTTCTGCCAATTATGAGAGGATACTATATCAAATAAGGTACGCTATTTCATCGTTTCTAGTACAATTAAGTAAGGATACAATTCCTTAAAAAGCAATTAAATAAAATATATTGATCGATGCAAGTGTAGCGAACAAACGATTCAAAATGTATCTGACATTACATGCTTCTGCGCTTTGAACAGGTTACCTTCACGAAAAAATATATAGATAGAAACATCCTGAAACTATAGCCATATTCAGTTTTAAAATTATAACAAATGTTGTATCGATTTAAGAAACCGTACCTAAGTATGATACATCACATTAATTTGGTTGCTCATTTTTGTGCATTTAAAAAAAATCATTATATATATATGTGAAATTGATGGAATCATATGATCCGAAGATCCTATGCATATATGTATATAAATAAATAATGTTCCTAACCTCTATTACGGAATCAACTATCACACAACACAGATCTAATTGGAAAACTTGGAAATATAGCAGAAATTAATATTAGTCCATATAAATTCATCGCTGATAATATATGACTCAAATAGAATCCAATCCTCCAACAACATGTATAAAAAGAAAACCGTGAATTGAAATAAATCTTTCACTTCGCTTAAACGAATATCGAAAAAACGTCGGATATATCGCAATTTTTTCCAGCGTCCAGAGTCCTCGCCGTTCCATGACCTGTATCCCAACTAATCCGCGTTTTCCAAACTCGAATTTCTCAAACATCAGCACAAGAAGCGTCGGATTTTCATCTCATGTAAATTCGCTGAATAAATTATCACTTTCCCATCCCGCTTTCCCTTTTTAGCATATTTTCCGAAGACTCTGCTGGGCTCGAAATGAAGAATATATATTTCTGAGACGGGAGATGCGTGACGCTTTGCAAAAGAAGCGGTGCATAATTTATACACACCGTAGTTCGGCCGCTGGATGACACCATGACGAATTGCGATACAGGGGAGGTGATCGGCAAAAATACATATATAAAAGGATGCGGGGGATTTGAAAAAATATAAATAGTATCGCGAAATACATTAAACCTGATAGCTACCGAAAATTTCGCTATTATATATTTTGTAAACTCACTTCAGCAGGTTTTACCTTGGGAGAGGGAGGCCCGGTACGGAAGGAACTCGCAGATGTGGCGTAGCGGAAGAAATTAAATTTTTATACTTTTAAGGGGCTAGAAAATGTAAGAGGGTGAGGAGAAGGAAAATGTCGCATCTTGCGTGGATTAGATACATATGTATATATATATATATATATATATATATATATATATATATATACCTTATATACACCTTGTTGCCACCCTCATCACTACCTTTTCTTTTCCTTTAGTTAATATATATATATATATATATATATAAGCGGGGGCGCGGCGTAAGGTATGTCTCCGCCAAGGGGTTAGGGTGAAGAGAGTGGTGGATTGTGGGAGTCTGGGTGAGGCACGGGATGTCACGAAACGTCATACAAACGGAAGGGAAAGGATAAACTGTCTCATGGTAAAGGATCAAAAGGATGAATGGTATATGCATAGTATGACAAAGGAATTAAAGCGAGACGTTTATTTTAATATTTACCATAGTTTCGAGTGATGTCACGCCACAACATTGCCGATTGCGTAATTCAAATAACAGAAGTGCTTTTCTCTGTATAAACCGTTCTTTTTTCTCGAGTCGACAGATTTTTTACTTTCTCCATACGTAGTATAGGGGAAAGTATTGCTTTCATGAAAAAAATCGACTTCGAGGTTTTAACGGAAATACTCGTTTTGAGGTCCCCTGAATACATTTTGACCATTTTCTCGATGATGCTTGTGTATGTATGTGATAGCTTTATTGTTGGTGCTTTAACTCAAAAACTATTAATCAGGTCAACGCGAAATTTTATATTTAACATTTGTACGAAAGTCACAAGAAATGATTAGTTTCTTGTAAACACCGGTCAACCAGAAGTGGGTATTTACTCTTGTCACTTATCCGTTATTGTAATATATTTGCTTTAATATTTGATAAATGTAAAAATATATCGGAATAAAAGTTGTAGGAAATGAAATTTTCAACAACCTTTGTTTGAAACATTGTTTAAGAGATATCTTATATTTTTAACTGCCACCACCACGCCACCTACCGACGACCATTTTTAACAATTGACGCTTAGTTACGTCTTAGTAACGCTCCTTTTTATTTTCTTAATTGTTGGAGCTTTGTGGCTATATCCAATATTAGAATTCTATGGTTTGAGTTTATTTCTGTTCTTTGTAAAGTCTAAAATTTTACCTCGGTTTTTTTAAATATTTATTTTTATGTTACCTATTTGGAATTTTTAGAAAAATTACTGGTATGGAGAGTCCTGTGGTGGCCACATCATATTTTTTGATTAGTCATGAAGTAACGAAAGAGAATTTTATGATATGCAAAACAATTCAAATTATTTAAAATATCGGAGTGAATTTTTGCAAATTCTCCTTGCGTTCGAAACTCACAAACATTTACCCGAAGAAAAATTATAAGAGGCCCATTAATTTTTTTTAACCCATACTTACAAACTCCCGGCAAAATACTCTTCAGCGGACTAAATCATCGTATATAAAATCTAGCTAAAGCTATAGACGCGTTTAAAATTAGCCTTATCCATTCGGCAACCTCGACTAACCACCTAGACAGTAAATATAACTGAGGTACGTTCGTTTAAACATTGAAAAAATAAATCGAGTTCAATGTGAATAAAGCCTATCAATTCTGAAAGTGTTATTTTCTCAAATGGATAAGTATAAATCATTTCCCACAATAAAATAGTGGGCACTCGTGAAAATAAGCCCCACCCAGTTTTTCATCGGACTTTTAATCTGCATTCGGGTCGAATAGCTTCGAATTATATTTTTTAAACGAAATTCATAACTTCATTAGCTTCTGAATAAAAGATTCGGACACATTAATCACATAAAAACTGGAAAAAAAGGGAAGCGGCTGACCCACTAATTTATTTCCCGGATTTGCTTTCCCTCGACAATGAAAAACAAAACAGAAGCAAGATCCGAAAACACGCGACCTTCGTTTCGTATAACAAAAAAAATCTCCCCGGAATCGAGTTTGCTTGCATTGTTTTCAAGAATCTACATGTAATCTCCACTATCCTCCGAAATCCCCGAGTTTTTCCGAGTAAATAAATAAATTCGACATTTTCTTCAAACGGCCATCCTGTTTCCGGTTTACAACTCTTTATATTCAAATGCATGCTTCAGTGATTCCAAGAGGGAAGAATTTCGTTTGTTCCTCCATTTTTTTTACATATTACGGGATAATTATGGAAATAATCGTAGGGCCCGCCGAGAGGAAACGGCTCTGGGCCCTTAAATGCTCCTCAGCATGTTAATCTCGCTCACGGATCCCTTAAATTACGTCTTCCTCTTCCCTCGTGCATACCTCCCTTGCTCCCTCCCCCCCCCTTAACCCCTCAACCCGCTGGAAAAAGGTTTGCTGCCCTCAGGAGACGATCCCCGACTGTTTCGGGAGTAGGTTGAATTAAAAAGGCATCGGAGAGGGACCACACGGGCTAGAGAAAAAGGGAGGGAGGAATCTAGTGCGTGGGATACAGGTAGCCGAAGAGAGCAAGGAAGAGTAGAGAATGGGACAAAGGGTAAGAGATGAGAGAGAATAGTGATGGAGAGATGCGGAGAAAGGGGGAGATCTGGGGAAAGGAGAGGCGCTTCGGTCGACGCACGAGAAACCACGCCGCCGGAGGAAGTAAATTACCGTAATTCCAAAATTCCGCGTTTTAAATTGGTACGCAGGTTGTGCCAGACATTCTCTCTCTCTCATTCGTTCGCTCTCTCTCTTTCTCTCTCTCTCTCTCTTTCTCTCTCTCTTTCTCTCTCTCATTCTCTCTCTCTTTCCCTCTCTCTTTCCCTCACTCTTTCTCTCTCTCTTTCTCTCTCTCATTCTCTCTCTCTCCTCTTACATCCCAATCTTGTAAGTTTTCTCTGTCCGTGAGCGAGCTTCGGTTCCTTGAGGGGAGAGAAGCGAAATATAAATTAAAGACCTGTCAGTGAAAAGGTCGTCTCTGTACAGTAGGGATGCCGGAGATACGAAAAGGGGTTATGAAGAATGAGATGACGAGAGAGAGAGAGAGGAGGAAAGCGTGAGGAAGATGAGGAGACGCAAGGATGGGATGCTGAGCATAGCATGAAGAGATAGAAAGAGAGATAGGAGGCGGTGTAATGGAAAAGTGGTAAGAAGAAGAAAATAGAATGAATTTAAATGAATAGATTATAGTTTTGACAGAAAATGTGAGGGAAATGAGGGATGACAGAAAAGAAGGGCAGAATAATGCACGTAATACAGAAAGCGAAGAAGATAAGACAAGAAAGGTTGCGGTGTAAAAAGGAAATAAAAACAAAAAGAACGCTGGGTACTTAGAAAGAAAGAGGAGAGAATGAAAAGGTTGAGGTGGCGGAGAGAGAGAACCACAGAGATCGGCAAATGGAAATGTCCGAACGAAATCAAGTAGAGAAGGAAGTAAAATAAGGAGTGAAGAATAAATGGAAACCAATTACTGCCCAAAGTCAAAAAGCCTAACCTTCGCAAATTTGCATTAAGTAATGAACATCATCTAAGCCTCGAGAGAAAATTAAGGTCTTGCAGTTTTTGGTACGGACCGTACGGACCAACACGTTGCGGACAAGGGTTTGAACATCCATTCCTTTATTATGTGTCGTGAGGAGGATAAACAGTTGCCGCTTTTCCATCTTAGTTCGAAAATGGAAGGGAAAATGCGAGAATGACTGTCCACCAATCTTGTCAAGTTACCCTACCAGCTCTCTGATTTTTCTCTAACACACCGCACGTGCATTATATTGCTTCTGTACCATAACATGGACCAAATGATTCCTTCAAAAAATATCCTTATTTAAGGAATTCAATATTGATCCTTACATTGAGATAGGATACATCTGTAGATAAATCACGCAATCGATGAGGCAAATTAAAATAAACATCTCCTACGTTAGAAGAGCGTGAAAGAAGATTTTAAAATGAAACATTGCTATAGAATAAATAGAAACATTTTTAAAGTAAATAAAAGAAGATGAGCGTGGGTTGTATAAGAGAAAAACACACGAAGGACAGAAAAGGAAATTAAATTTAGCAAATAAAGACAGATAAAGAGGGTAGAAAAAGAGCAAAAAGGAATACGAAACAGGTTGGGAACATGAATGGCATGAAAAAGGAATCAAAGTAGGGATAGAGAGAATAATTTAAAAGCTCTCGGATGAGAAATATTAAGTGTACGAGAAAGAGAGGAAGAGATAAGGCGGGATGCAGTCGGACAGCGAAGTCAAAAGAAAGGAGATAAATAGAAGAGAAGAGGGGAGTTGGTTTGGAGAATTTGGAGAATTAAAGGACAAGTCCGGAGCAGATGTGAATAGAAGGTAAAGGTGGGATGATCGAGTGCTTAGTACGATGAAGTATTCATTAACTTAAAGGGTGGACGTTTTCTATATTCTAATTGCCTTAATTTTGCGCATGCTTCTTGATGGATCTCTAATGTGCACTATCGATTGAGGATTAGTTGCTACACGAAATGAATCTAAAATAATGTTAAATTTATGTGAGGTAAATAATATATTCATAAATACAAATTTTTGTGATTTAGGGGGGGGTCATTAATGACTGATAAGCCTATAACAAACAAGGCTACTTCCTAGGTTTATATATTGTTCCGAAAGCTAAAAATGCTCTTGAAATAGTTTTTACTCGCAATTTCTACTATACGTTTCATTATTTGACAAGAAATCCTTTTTATGAATAATTATTACAATTGCTGCTCTCGTTCGTGATATCTTTCATACTCCATCTTAGAATGATTGTATGTATGCTTCTTGAATGCATCAAATGTTCTGGTCCATAGTTACAAAAGACTACGAGACGCATTCATAACATTTTTTAGATTGTTGCTTGCTTAGTACTCCATTCTCACTGAAGCTTTCCTTTCATTACAAAAAATGTCCCTTAAAAACAACATGCTCATAAATCGCCCTTCAAACTGCGCGTAGTTCCTTTCAAGAGTATTATTTGAGCAAGACAACAGTTTAAGAAGAATCCATCGCAGTACAATAAAGCGGAATACAAGAAAAGGGAACGATTCTTCCAAAGATTCTGTAGGAAATGCTGAACATATTTCCTTCCATTCAACGTTTCCTTCCTTCCTGTTAGAAGAAAAAGGCGGAATCGAGAAGCTAATCTTGGGAGGGAGGGCGAACGAGACGGAGTTGTTTTGGCGAAAAAAAGAACGGAAGACTCGAGATGATAAAAGAGCGAGCGATAGTTTAGAAAAAAGAAAGAAGCAGAAATCGTGGGATTGAGCGTAATTTCATCTAGAAGTTTTGGATATCTGGAATATGAGGACGAATTCGAGTAAGATGAGAATGGAATCTAATAGAGAATAGGGCAAAGGAAAGAGGGAAAGGGCATATTAAGATATGTCCAAGATGAAACGGATGAAATAATTAAAACGCACGCCTACGGAATCAAATCTTGTTAAGATGTATGAAAAAAGGAACGGAAAATGAGACAGCAGAAGAAAACGATGAAGGAGAGACGAGGAGGGCGAGAAAGTCGGTGGGTAAGAAGTTGAGCGGAATACCGGAGAGACTAAAAGAGTAGAGGGAGAAAAAATATGAGATGGAGTGGAAAATTGGTCTCTAGGGCGGCCAGAGAGGAAGAGAAATAAGGGAGGATAGTAAGAGAGAAGGGAGGAATGGAGGCAGAGGAAATAGAGAAGAGTGAGAGAAAGAAAGGGAGGTGAAATGGATCTTCTTCTACTCTTCCAGTTCACGGGGAATATAAATCACTCTCCGGCCACCGCCCCCCGATTCACGGTCGCCCCACACCACTAACCAAACCTCCGATTCCATTCTCCCTCCCCCCCCACCTCAATCTCTCTCTCCACTTCATCCTCCTTTTAACCCCACTCTAACTCTCCTCTAACACATAGACTACTATATAGATTCTGCAAACAGCGGAAACATTACTTTGGACACGCAAATGTGTTATCGCCACCTCCCAGTTATTAATCACGTGATTACTATTCCGTCCACGGGGTTTGGGGGTGCGCTATCGTCACGGGTCCGGGTGTTGACTCTCTCCCGCAGCGAGAAGGGATGAACGAAATAATAAAAAATGGGGAGAAGGAAGAGATTCCGGGAGAGAGAGGGCGGAAAAAGGGAGTTAAGAGAGGCGGAAAAAGAGAGAAAAAATATGAGGAGAGTGGAGATGCAAGGGACAGGGCGGGGTGGCAGGGAGCAAAGGGTAAAGATAATGAGGATTTACGCATACAGAAGCGCGCGGCGCGGTGATCCGAGGGAACTCGCAGTGGAAAGAGCGAGCGGACGGAAAAACGTACAGTCGAATAAAAAAAGATAGGACTCCGCGAGACTCCATTGATTCGGTGACAATCGCGGGATTGGGAGGGAGAGTGAGAAAATGAGATCCATTTACGGGAACCGTTTTTAGTACTCGATCAGGCTTATGCAAATTGTGGAGCGATTCATAAGCAGATGAGCTGGGAGAGGAAAGCCAAAAGAGAGAGAGAGAGAGAGAGAAGAGGAGGGACCGGGGATGGGTGTATGTATGTATCACGGTTCCCACGAGCCTCACAACGCACACAGGCATAAACACACAAACACACGCACACACACTAACACAAGCAGGTGGTTTCATTTTAGAAGATTACTTTATTCCGAGCGATATAAATTACTAATCAATATTCAAATGAAAGAGACTTGTTTTTACAGCGGGGATTTGTCGGTATGGATCGAGGAGGGTTGGGTAGCTCCGGAAGATATCGGAAAAAGGAGGTTTAGTTTTCCTCTCCATGCGACGATTTCTTGAGATCCACGTACAGAAATTTTCAATACATCATTTCACCTCATAATTCACGCGGATGGCGTCTCACCGATTCAACGTCCTTCAATGAAATTCCATGAATAATTACGAATTTTAGCCGAATTCGCTCTAGATTTAGTTCGCTGAGGATTTTATACGGCCGATGCGTTAGGAAGCGCCGCGCTAGCGCTGGCGGGAAGTCTCAAGTTCCCGAAGACACCTCAATTTCTTCCGGGTAATTTCTTCTTCGCGGGCAATAGAAAAGGATGGAGGAAGTGAGGAGGAAAGAGGAAAAAGAAAAGAGACGGGAATGGACGACGTTACCGAGGAAATTTACAGCTCTTCGAGCAATTACCTCAAAACCCACTCCCATACAGTCTCTTCCGTTTAATCTTAGTCATACAGAGACTCCGTGGATTCTAAAAATCCTTTCGCTCGAGTACTTATGGATCGCGAGATATATTTAATTGGATCGATATTACGGCGAACATAATGGCACGTTAAGAATTTAATTCTTGCACCGTTGGATTTTTCAAGCGCTTCTGCGCGTATTCCCGGTTTGTATTCTTTCAAGGTCGTAAAGTAAAATGATTTTTTTTCTCGAGTGCTCTTCATTATAAAGCAAAGAAGGGTTTGTTGACTGCTGAGAATGGATACAAAATAAGGAATGATGAGATACTCCAAGATAATTGACATACGGCAGAGAAAACATGTTAATAATATATTTAAAAGGAGTGAATTAAGCAAATGTATAACGTATTTAAACATCTGGTACGTCATGTTCGAGTATTAAAATAAAATTTATAAAACAAATCACATATTTTTTTTTATTTTAAAATTAGATTTCAAGGATTAAAAGAGGGTTGATTTATATTTTATATGCGCAATTACAGATACCAAACATAAAATCGAGGTTCAATAAAATATATATTGCAATTATAACTTCAAAATAATTATTCATTTTCAATGCTAAATTTATATGATGACCATAAAAATCAATTCATTGCATACTAAATGTATTCCAGGAATTTTAATTTCACCTTTTCTTGCAAACATAAATCAACAACTACCGACCTTTTCCATGGCGACTGAAAATGCCGCTATTTAACAAACATAAAATCACGCGGAGTGTAAAAAGGTTAGATAAAATTCGATCTAAATACACCTAGCTTTCGAGTATAACCAGCTGAAACGAAGCATCGTTCTCCTCAAAACAACCCTAGGCCAACATGCTGAAGATGAAGTTTTCCACATTATTCTGGCGCATTCATTCCACAATTCGTGTAATTTGACCTCCTCCTCTCCTCCCCCTCCCTACTTACCTCGCGTTACTCGCGGGATCCTCAAGACACGCTTCATCCGTGCGAAACCCTCTCTCTCTCTCTATCTTCACCTCCCCTTCCGTAGCGCACTCCTCCTTCACAACCATCATCTCACAAACCCTCCCGCATCTTACCTCCTCGCTCACGCGAGAATCCCACCCTCTTTAATCATGCCTCCTTTCTTAGCCTCCCTTAATCCCGCCACATCTCTCATAGCGTAACTCCTCTCTCCCTCTCTCTCTCCCCCTCTGGTTCACTATCCCGTCATCTCATTCCTCCCCCCTCTCTCTCTCTCTATCTCTCTCTCCCACTTCCCTTCCCATCCTTAATCCTACACTTCTCTTCCCATCTCCCCCCCCCCACTCAATCCCTCCTCCGCCTCCCTCATCATCTCCTTTCCTCTCTCTCTCTCTGTCGAGCTTCCTCTTCTTTTCCCTTCCTCACACCCGCCTCCGAACTTCTTCTCGCTGTCCGTTATTCCCCTCCATGCCAGTAAGTTTTCCCTAACGAGTCGCAGATACTGTTTCCTTGGCCTCGTTTCTTGCTTTAAACTTAATCATTTCAGACGTAAGAAGTTTACGTCACCGATATAAAAGAGGCTCGATAGTCATTCCGTTTGCGTAATTACTCCGTTAGTTGGTGGGTTGACGGAATTAGCGTCAGTTGTTCTGAATAAACAATCGCGCCTTAGATTTTCATAATTGCACTGTGTAGTCTATTTTTCATTCGTAGATAAGTTTGAAATTCAGAATAAGACTTCATAAGTAGAAATTTATGGTTTCAGTTTCGTAGCTACATCATAAAGAAATATGGACCTAAATTACTTTCACAGCAAACATCTTATTCCGGAGCCTATCAATGTACAAACTATTAATTGCAGTATACTGAAAAAAATTGAAGAATCAAAGCGAAAGAATCTCAGTTTAATTAAAATAATACATGCATTGTTTATGGAGGCGATTCCACGCTACGGGGTCAACAACATTAAATTTGTGGGGAATAATTCTGGCAGAAAATTAGACCGCAAGGAGATTAAACACAAATCGAAACCGAAAATAAACATTGAAGGGAGAAACTAAAGGCATCTGCCCACCAATTTATGTTTATTTATGTTATCATTACCTAATTTTAAACGATAAACATTCGTATTTTATGAGATGAATATAGGGCCAATAAACTTGGGCAACCGAACGTCCTCCCCTCCCACCCCCTTTTCCACCCTCGTCCAGATATCTTGATCCGCGTGATTAGAAAATTTAATTTAGCAATTTATCCGTAATTTCGGCTAGAATCTCACTTATCGTAATTCGTCTGTTGAATGGCTCTCGTAAAAGAGGCGAGAGGAACGAGAGACGGGTAAAGGGAGAGATAAAGTTAGGATGAGGGAGAGAAAGTGTGTGTGAGAGAGAAGGGGGAAAGACCCAGAGGAAAAGTCTACGAAGACTCCAACCAGTTTTCGGAAGTTTTTCCATACAGTTTTCTTCTTTCCTATCATGTCCGAGAGCTCTTCATCTTCGCCTTGGGTGAGAAAAAATTTAAGTGGAAACTACTAAATCTGTCAGGAGAGTATTTGCGGTACATCTGATAAAAAAATCCCTTACGGTAAAATTAAGGGGCGTTAATAACAGTAACAAGAAGGTGCCATATTCGGAAGGTTTGTTGAAAAACTTTAGGTTCAATCGGCTGTAAATTAGTAAAATTTCGGGGAAATTAAAAACGACTTAGTTCGATAAATAATTATAAACTTGCCTCATGTTTAAAATTAAACTTAAACAATGTCTCATCAATAGTCGTAAACAGGTTAGGAAATGTGCAGCCGCCATCAATGGTGATGCACCGATAGCAGATTCTAACAAAGAATAATTTGGAGTGAATTTTTGCAACCGTGAAGAAAAAAATGAGATCTAAATTCTTTTTCCGAATCAATTTTATAATGACTTTTACTGTTTTTTACTATGCAGCACTGCAAATCTCTACAAATCCAAGGGTTAGTTAAAATACGGATATTTTATGTGGTAGTAAAATACAGTCACCCGCTGTACCTTCAAGAAAATTACTCTTTCCTAGAGAACATTTAAAGATGCTTGTTAAACGTTTCTCTCTTCTCTCCAGCTACACTTATTATTTCGTTAGGCCAAAAAAGCGATTATTTAATGTATCGTCCGAAATTTACTTATTTTCTGATACTTTTGTCGCAATCATAAAAGTAACAATATTATTCCATCCGGCGTTAGGATTCCTCCGAAGCTCTTTGGAGACTCTCATCAACACATTTTGCGACATGTTTAGCCATTTCAATTTCCACAGAATAGCGCCTTAAATGCGCCTTCATCCCGCACCCGCGTGGATAGAGGGAGAATTGCCGTTCAAGAGAACATTCACATCGAGAGATGGGAGAAATCTGGTGTCGAGATTAGCATGCTCTAAACAAATGCGCCGTCGGAAAACAGAAGGCTTTAGAATCCTTCCAAAGAGCAGAGCGGTGTAAATGCCAAACTCCTCGCGAACACACAATGGAGGACTGCTTCGGGATCATGCTGAAAAACATGCCAGCGAAGAATATTCCGTCTCTAATTTCCTCGCCGCCGCTCTTCCCGGATGAATTGTTATCATTAACGGTTAAATTATTCAGTATATTCGAGAAAATTAAAACGCCCCAAGTGAAAAAGAAAGCCAATTTATAGTCTTTCGAAATATGAATTACAATTATTTCGAATGGAAATCTTGCTTTTGATCTTTTCACTAAAATAAGAACGACATTACCCGAGTAATTCGCTAAATAATTAAAATAAATAAGTAAAAGCATTTGGCAACCAATACGATCAAATGAAACAAAAGAAATAATTTTCGTCGCGAGAAAGTTTTAAATATCTTTAAAAATATGGAAAAGCCTGTCGAAATAGTGGAAATGAAAATTAAAATACATATTTAGATAAACTAAAATTTTGGAGCGTCAGGACGATTTCTTTTCCTTCGCGACAAACTTCTGACCCTGATTAGTTTGCGCCATTATTATATTAGCGTCTAGTTCAGAGCGATTCGGGTTTTATTTAACATTTCCACTGATGGGAAGAGTGAGGTTCCCTTTTTTATTTGCTTTCCGGCAATGGCCGTAGGGCGCAATACTGTTTTCATTTCCTCTGAGTGCGATAATTCTGAGGTGGAACAAACGAGTAAAAAAACGCGCCGAAATGACAGGGCGAAATTGCGTAGGCAATGATAATTACAAAGGACTACTTTGGTTTCGCCTTTCCAATAAAGCGATTTTCCACGACCCTTGGAAATACTGTCGTCCATACTTGGTTCGGAAAAAACATAACGTGGAAACGAATCCATTGAGCCATTAGGAAGGGGAAAAATACGCGGCGCAGAAAAATGAATTTTACTCGTTTTTTTAAATCCTACCGTTCGTTTCACCCATTTTAAAATTCGGCGACGACTTAAATTGAAGGTTAAATGCCTATTCGCGGACATTAAATTTAAGGCGAATTTCGATTTAATCGAATGATCATAAAGGACACTTTTAGGCAGTAAAAACATACATAATTTGCAATAAGAATTTACATTTGCGGTGTTGCAATAAGGGATCTTTAATAATGTTAAATGAGTGAAAATATTTGAAATTTGGGCTACTTTTACTTTCTCCTTACATAATATAGGAGAAAGTATTGTATTCCTAAAATAATTGAATTCGAGATTTAAACGGAAATACACGTTTTAAGGTCAACTGAAAACGTCTGTGTACGTGTGATAGGAATTTTTTGCGCAGTCTAACTCAGGAACCAATAATAAAATCAATAAATATAATTAGGTGTTTAATTATCAAATAAAGGTCTATTAGATTTTGGCTAAATTGGTCAACCGAAAGTGGAGGTTTATCCATGTTATTTTTCGTTTTATTTTTATATTTCCATTAGGACTTAATTCTTGTTAATATTTGTTAATAGTAAAACTGTCAAAAATATAATTTTCTAAATCTTATGCATGAAACATTTTTTATAAACGGTTTGTTTCAGAGATATTTCGATTATTTCTCTGAGTTGGTTAAATACGTCGCTAAGTGATGCATTTCTTTCTGTTGCTATTAAATTTTCTAATTGTTGACAGTGATGCTTACGCTGCCAAGGGTAATTTTAATTGCAAAAAATATTACAATGCCATTTTATAAACAAATTTTCTTTTAAATATTGACAGCGATCATAGCGCCGTCAACGGTAATTTTAATCGCCCATCGATAGCAAGAGATAACAATTTTAAGTAGTTTTTATTCAACGTGAAAAGAGTTCTAAAGTATTTTTAGCGTAAAAATTATTTAAACTGTGTAGAAATTATTCAAAGTGTAAATTATTCTTGAAGGCTCTGGTATCGATAGCAACTTGTAAATAATATTACAATCATATTCATTACTCTGTATGGAAAAACTCATGTACTGGACACATCGGATATTTTGCTTTGTGACTATGTTATCCGTATTTACAACAGACTTAAAAAGACGCGCTTCTATAGTATCATGCAGTTTAGTGTTCTAAATCACAGTAGGTATGAACCTCAATGACAAAACTATATAAATAAAAATCATTTTTGCCTATGCATTGCAGCATCTCGTTAACTTAACTTAACATTTTAATATGATTAGGAAGAATTTTTACATTTTTCTCTGTTCTTGTTAGGACTTCCAGCATAGAAAATTGTAATATTTAAAGACCAAAGTTATACAGAGATACAACTGTTCAAGAGGCAAAAAACCATTAGCATATAAGATCATCTACACGTAAAATTAATAATTTCCCAATTAAAAATTAAATGCACAAAAACTGCATAGCTTTAGTGCCTTTCTTTCATTTACGTCGCTACGATAATCTGTTGGCACACATGTATTCAGTTAAAACTAAAGGGACACTTGATAATGTGCGTTTTTGTGTAACAGAATCAATATTGTTAAATGCAACGTATCTTAGGATTCCTTAAAAGAAGCACTATTTATGATCCGAGAAATTACATTTGATTCTGTTTGATTGCCTATAATACAGCGGTAACATTAAAATATATCTAGGAGTTGAATAATAGCCTGAACACATTATAAGACAACAACGGATAATATTTCATAGTGAAGAACTATGTGCTTTGCAAAAATCTTAATTTTCTTTAATTTCGTTGTAACTCTACCTTCCTTTGTGTATGTGATAATAAATTTACGCTTGAATTTGCATTACTGTTCCTGGAGAACCTATTTCAATGCAGCAATGACAATTATATGTCTCTAACAATGCGCATTTAAAGCAGTATGCAAGTTGGAGAGTTTTATACTGTAAACCCACCGAAATACAGAAAGGAAGTGAAAATGGGTATTCATCAAAATGCCATGCTATACATTATACGCTAAAATATACCATTATGCTTTAAAATGTTTCAAAACGTAACGTAATTCTTTTCAAAGTAATTTTTATTTGAGTATCAGTTTAATTAAATGTTGTGAAATATAATCTTTAAATCAGTTAAGATAAATACAAAACATAATAATTTAATGCACGTCATATAACTTCGAATTTTCCGAAGAGCTTACGTAGGTGACAATCAAAACCTCATATAATTGAAAAGGGGAATTCACGATAAATGAACGTGGTTTTCTGCTAAATATGTTAAACTAATATTAAAATTACCCAAAGAGACAATTAAAAGATACTTCACGGTATCTGAAATGGAAATTAACTGTCAATAGAATAATGAATACCGGATTATGCGAAGTTAGAAATGTGCACAATGAGGCGGGCGAAAACTGATTAAAAGGGTGCGATTAAAGAGATAAAGTGGTGGGGATAGCAAGTAAGGAGATACGACAAAAAACCGACGACGTGGAATTAAGAAAGCGGATCGGAAAAGAAAAAAGGTACGGCGGAACAGAGAAAGGCAAAGGGGAGCGATAGCGATAAAGGCACTGAAACACAATCGGACGGAGAAAGAGAGAGAAAGAGGATGGAATCGGAAGGAAAGAGGAAGGAGGTAAAGGTGGAGACACAAGGGGACTAAAAAGGGGCCGTCTTGAGATGAAACGCGGAGGGTTAACTAATCCACCATCCTCGAAGAGGAGGATGGGGTTAAGTCGGATGGGGAACGTGGACCGTGGATGGGATCGGGAGATAGAGAGACGGATAGAGAGAGACTGGCTAATCTCGTTCTCCGGGGCAAATTAGCGAGAGGCGAAAAGAAGAAAGGGTGAAGGGAAAAGGAAAGATGGGGATAGCAGGTGCGACGGGGGTGTTAGTACGAACTATGGAAGAGGGTAATGGAGTCTGTGGAGGGATGGAGGGAGACGGCTTTGGTGTGAACGAAAGGTACTCTGCTTAACACACCAAAGTATCTCTCGACGAGACACGTCTCTTTGCGCCGGATCCAAGTTTTATCACTGTGGCTGCTTACCTTTTTTTTACTTCCTATATGTTTATCCTTCTCTCTCCACCTATTATTGCGACAAACGTATCTTGCTTACCGCGCTCCTTCTCCCTTCCCGAAACCTACGCCCAAGCAAAGCTCAACATCTAATTCCGTCTCCTGGCCTCACCGAAAACCCGGGCGAGGTGTCGCATTTGTGAGATTGGGAAAAGATTACGGCGGTGGCTCTCCTCTTTGAAGTGGTTGAATTGTGCGAATAAGCCTCGGAAGGAGGATGAGAAATGTAGAGATTCCACGAACATTCGAGATTAATTGTTTTATCTCGGCGCCGATGCGCGAAGCACAGTATTACGGGAGGGATTTTACGGTCTAAATATACAGAGCGGTAGGAGAACGGTTAGGTCTACCGAGCTCTATTCAAATTATTTAAATGAAAAGGTTGCATGTTTAACCTGTAAAGCCGTCGTAATGGCAATTGTATTCTCTATGGCTGAAACAATTGCTGGAGAAATATCATTTACTGAAAGCTTTTATTAAGCTCAATACATTTACTTGTTAAATAACTCCACGTTCAAGCTTTAAAAGATGGTATTCCAAAGAAATTGAAATTTTGAACGATATATACGTTAACCCGTTATAGACTGAATTAATTTATGTCAAAAACCTTAAATATTTTCTATGTTACATGGAAGTAGAATTCGTACAATGTGTAAATCAAGAAGAATTTTTTTTTAATTTAGTTGATATTTTTATTTTTATGCCGTTACCATATGGTAACGCTAGTCTAATCCTACAAAAAAAGTTGCATGACTTTTTTTTATATTTAGGTTTTTATTGCATTTAATCTCAATAAGAATGCTAATGACCATCTTCAACCTTGTCTATTACAATTTTACACTTATATTTACAAAGTATCACATACGCTTGAATCTTTTCATTCATTTCATGACATTCCTTTATCCATGTTCAAAATAAATGTGGCTAGGTTTTAAGAAAAAATAACAACTATTACTATAACAACTGAATTTAAAAGGGCCTCACAAGTGTTACCATATGGTAACGCTAGTCCATAACGGGTTAACATATTCGAATTTTATCTAGTAAAATTTCATAAACTATATCAAAAATGTTCATAAATATATTTCCATAAGCATTGAATTTATAATATAATAAAAATTACACAAACGCATGAAAATCCGCAATATTCAACCAAGGCATAAAGAAATTTTACGGAAGACATTTTCTTTTACCTACAACAATAAGTAATATTTAACAAGTAGGGATGTACACGGGTTTCCCTGGTACAGAAGTGCTTTTCGTAAAGTTCACCGTGGTACGTATTATGGTATAGCTTCCAAATTCATAGTTACAGAAAAATTCTATTCTTGATATTGTGGTAGCGCTGTTTAGTCGACCCGAATGAAATATGCTATTTTGGATATTTATTTATATGAAGATTATATATAACATATTTGGTTAAGATCTATGTAGTCAGTTCTTTAGAAATACGCGTAAAAGAATTATTATTATACATTTTATTACGCATTCTGTGCACGAAATGAACGCATATAGGGGAGGTCGTTTCCGTCCGTCCGACCGCATGTTAATACTCGGAAACCGCTGGACGTATTTTGATGACATTTGATATTAAGACGTTTTACTAAAATTTGTTGAGCGATTCCAATTTTGGTTAAATCGGACAATAATAACGACAACATCACATAAGAACTTACATGTATTGTACAACGTACCTCGCTAGCTTCTCGTTAAATACTCATCTAAACGAAAAATATTGAGAACATTGTGAAATCCCAAAGAACGCATTTGGAAACTCTGTGTACTCCGACATGGAGTACACCTTTCCAATCTTGTTGTGTTAGCCCTGCTCCTTAGCTCCGCTTTAACCATCTTAATTTCATTATGGTATGTTGTACAAATCTTATATACAAAATTTTGTTGAAATCCGTTCAGCCAATTCCTTCCAAATCCATAATTACTGAAAGAGTTTAATTTGTAATTGTGGCAATCCTGTTTGGATGATCCGATCCAAATATGCTATTATGGTTTTGTATATGTGTACATTACAAATATTAAATTTGGTTTACATTGATGAGGACAGTTTAACACAAATACGTGTAAGAAGAAATTTTATTATTCCTTGTATGTGGCAATCCTGCATTCGATAACTGTATACCCGCTTCCAGGGTAATTCAACACTCTACTTAAGTAAATTCGGTATTACGGAAAACCACCCGTAGCTCCCATTATAATATTTTCGAGTTGCGAAAAGGTTTATGTTAGATACGTAAAAAGCAAGTAGTGCGGTGAGTTTCTTCTGCGGATAAATACTGCAGAATATGCGTAATGCGGTCACCACCAGCATCCACTGATGAACTTCAATATTAACAGTATTTACAGTATAGTTAATGTTTTTACTGTACAATACAGTGCAGTATTTTAGTGTATTCTATATTTGGTGTGTATCTAGTTTAATTAAGGGCTAAAAAAACTATTTTTCATTAAGTTAGGTATACTGTAAATGTTTATGCAAATGCTACGAAAGAGTCCTTCCTACTTACGGATAAATCGGGTCACGCAAAGACTTGCGGAACGGACCCTTTTCGTAACCCGGGGAGAGGGTGTACAAAAACATCTTGATTTTGTTTTCTTATGTTGTACACCTTTTTCTTTAAAAAGGTTTGTCGTTTAAATCGGTTCGGCCAATTCCTTACAAATTCATAATTACCAAATAGTTTTATTTTGCAATTGTGGCACTTCTGCTGAGTTGATCCGGTCTAAATATCTCATTTATTAATGTAAATATTCTATGTACCACATTTTTTTAAAATATATTCAAATAATCCTCCTCTGATGTATGCGTACGGACGGACAGATATAACGAAGATAATAGCGCTTTCCAGCAATGACGGAAAGCACTAAAAATTAGTTTCAAAATAATCTCAAGCGAACATTAAGAATACCTTGAATGATTGTATATGATATGACTCTTTTTGGAATAACTATGTAATACCTAAGGAGGAAAGTATTGCTTTGAATGTTAGTAAAAATAAAATTATCATAAACTTTCTGACAATTGCATAAATATTTTTTAATTTGAAGTGTATGAAAAACGAAATATTTGTATTATGAACAAAATCAAAGTGAAGAAAGTATCGATTATCTCCCTTAAAATATAAATAAAAGTGCGTACCATATAGATGAATACTGTTCAATGCATAAATAGAAATATAATTATATATTAAATAGAGATAATATTGCACAGTTTTTAAGAAGAATTATGGCCAATGCCATTGAATCCAAAAAATGCAATATACAATACCGTGTAAGATATATGCTTAAATTTTTATAATTTAAATATTATTTTTAAGGTAGACAACATTTCTAATTTAATACAAAATTCAAAATCATTTTTATGGTCTTAACTTGCTACGCATTCTCAAATTCCCTTATAGTGAAATATGGTATCAATGCTTGTAAATACTAAATAAATAGCATTTAATATGGTATTCGATAAAATATATAATAATTTTAACCGAATCACATATATTGTTCGAAATTATTTACATATAAGTAAAACAAAAATAAAATAAAGATACATATTTAATCAAGTCCTAAAAATAAACTTTATGCAACTTCTGATATTGAATGATCAATTTAAGATTTAAAATTATATTCTTTCGTTCTTCGCATTCTAATTAGAATTTAAAATCTTATTTCAATGCCCGAGCACGATTTTACGTAGCTTATAACAGTGTTTCTCAACCTGAGTTTCGCAGAAGAGGTCCAGAAGTTACGCGAAAATATTGTACATTATATGTATGTATGTATTATATTGTGCGTACATGTATAACAGAAAATATGTGGTTTAACCGCATTTATAGTATATGTTAACAGGATTCATTCACTTCTAATTCTTATATGGTTTTTATGGCAATTAAATTTTCACATGGTTGATATAAATAAATGCATATATGTAGTATCACACACTGGAGACTTCTAAGATTTTGGTAACTGTTGAAGCGCCTGTTGGGCACAGCTGTGTATGTTACTGTGACAGACTTTCATTAGCGGAGGAAGTATGGCTGTGTCAACCCAAAGATCTCCAGTTTTTAATCCCCCTCCCACCTCTCCAAAATACGCTTCAGATTCAGTTTTTGTTTTATCATTTAAAAAGAATATTACAATATGACAACGTTAAAATCACTTGCTTAGTTGCCTTTCACCTTCTTTACCTTAAGTTGGATCTTGATGGGAAGATGAAGTGTGGTAAATATAATGTATTTTTTATTTTTTGGATACGAAAAAAAACGTAACAATATTAATTTAATATTTATCAGTATTGAACTTCGTTCTAGTGTGCCATAAAATACCAAATTCAACTATTTCACATATCATTATTATTTTAATAAACGACTTATTATTATAATTGTTCTTTTTCTACAATTTTTATAGTACATTTTAATTTCTAAAAAATCTTTTTGCTATTTAATTTTACCAGTTAAACATTTTGGGCTGTTATATGGTAGTGTTATTTTGTTTTTTAACAGATAGTCAAACACTAAATCATCATCTTTATCGATTTTATTTCATTATTTGCCATTTGCCTTTTTTTTATTAATTTTGATGTCATTTATGTTAGTATTTTACGGGCCATCAGAATAATGTTTAACCGTTTCTGTATGGTTTGTTTATTTTGTTATTGTACCATATTCCTTAGATATTTGTGTGTGAATTGTGCTATGAGATTCCGCGACGTAGTCCAGTTTCTAAAGGGTACCGTACCCCCGAAAAGCTCTGGCTTATAATGAGCTAGATCAGGAGTGGCCAAACTGGGCTTGAGCGGGAGCCACAATACTGCAATGCACATCACCGAAGAGCCGCAGTAACATGTAATGAGCTGATAAAAAATATTTAACACATAATGTAGCTGCTGACGCATATGATGTAGTATAAACAAAAACTTTTATTTGGTGGGACATCCGGTAGTCTTTGAATTCAACAATTCCGCTAAATTGCGGTATATGTAAGGCAGTTAAAGTTTTCAAGAGCCGCATGCGGCTCCGGAGCCGCCGGTTGGCCATCCCTGAAGTAGATGATTCATGCTCGACCCTGTAAGTTATGCTAACCGTAGCATTAAGAGTGTCGCTTGTTGCATAAACGCACGGGGCAGTTGACCGTCAGTGCATCGTATTTCTTACAGGCGATTTTACCAGAGCAGTTTTTGTTTTTCTATCCAGTAGTATCGTATGCATACGTGTAGATAGAATCTGTTATATCGAAATAAATTAATGCCTGCGGTTTGAGTTTCCATTACCCGTCCGACTCAACAACAGCGTCTCTGCGGCGTAATGCAACGAGGAAGGACGGCGAAACAATCAATCATCTATACTCATCCTAAAAACTCCCATCGTGTCTCTTTTTTGCTAGCCACATGCGCTGTAAAATACAGCCACGCATCACCGGTGACCCCATCCAGCTAGCTTTCCCTTTAATGCCACGAATGAAATACGGTCGTAAAAACAAATGTCTTGTCCTAAAAACGAGGTATTGGTTTTACAGAATGTTTCTTCTGTGACCCATCACTCTTAATTTCACGCCATCACGCGTGATTACCGCCAAAAATCCATCGATGCATTCCGGATGCACCTCGAAGCTTTGGCACGCCGCGAAGCAAAGTCGAAGCGAAATTCGTTACAGCTCCGCGTCGACTCCGACCGTTACGGACTGTTCGGTTCCCTCGCACTCCATTACCCTCCGCTTTACATTGAGCTCACCAGTCCGATCTCATTTCCTCAACGCCATTTTTTTATCTCAATCCTCTCTTCCTCTTTCCCCAGTTCTCTGGGGCCCGCGCCTATCCCCTCTTCTCTCTCTCTCTCTCCCATTTCCGGAAACGTTCCGATCCCTCTCCCTATCTCTCTCTCACCCTCTCTCCATTCCAATATCCAATTCAGATGATTTCCCAATCCCAAATCCTTGATCGCATCACATTCCTCAACCCATCAATCCCAAAATATCCATCTCCTTAAGTGTCGACTCTGATATGCGTATGAGGGAGCCAGTTGATTCATCCTAGATTTTTGGATACTTTCGACGAAGAAAGCGTTTTTCCGCACCTACGTTCGATTTATATCAAATTCCAACTTTTCTCTGTCCATGCAGATTTCCCCAAATACATAATTATAAAATCTCAAAGACATTTTTGAAATAACTGTCTAGAAAAATTAATCGCATCGTTTGAATTTTCTGTTGATCCAAAAAGCATAATATAAATGAACCATAATAAACTTGTGAACTGTTCTTTATAGGTTTACTGAGTTTTACTATATTATTTTTAACACACTATTAAATTAGTTTAAATCTTTTAACTTAATAATCTTAAGAAATATTAGCAACTTACTCATTAAAGAGACTTCATATAACAGAAAGTTAATCTTTAATGGCGTTATTAATCAGTCGATCTTTAAAAGTAGGAATGTTTTGAGGCGGAATTTGGTGAAGAGAAATTCAACGTATAATAGGATCACGTTAATCAGGAAATAGACCGTTCACATGCTTACTTGATTGATTGTTGAAATGTCAATGAAGGTGATTTATCACAGCACCTCTTCACCTTAGCCATTGCTAACAAAAGCGTCATCGCACGCATCGGTACTCAGTTCAATAGATTCATCATCAATGTCCGAACTAAAAGGCGTTAAAATGCCAACTTCTGCTGATAAGTTTCATCAGAAACTCACTTTCGTTTGGCATCTGCTGCACCACCAGATCACATCTAAACCTTTCCGCCGGTAACTTCATGAGCACGCGAAGAATCATTATATCTCCACCCCTCTTTACGCCCACTTCTCAAGCGTAAGCTCCTAATTTCCGCGCGCATAACAAGACAACCTAAACCTGTCCATCAAACTACCTGCCTTGTTTTCCTCCTCAATCTTACCCTTCCTTCCCTTAAGTGCTTGAGCGAAGCCCACATCTAGTCCAACTTTGCAAAGTAAATAAGACCTTCACCTGCCTATTACCCTCCAAACCCACCACTCCCTTTCCTACGTCTACACAATCCACTCGAACACCGTTCTCTCTCTCTCTCCCTCCACACGCTAGCCTATCCTCTCTCCACGATCTTCTACCCACTCATCACTCCCATCTAACCTACTCATCCACTCCCGACAAATATGCAGCGAAACTCTCCTTCACCTACCCACGCCGACAATCTCCCTCTCCCCCTCTCCCTTAAACCTAGTCAAATTCTCCCATTCCCATTCGCCTCCTCAACCTCTCCATTCATCCTTCTCCCGCGACCACCGACACGTCTCGCTCACTCTCTCCCATCCTTTCTCATCCTGCGTCCTCACTTATTCCACCACCAAACTCTCCCTTTAACCCTCCGGATCTCACGCAATCTGCATCACGGCGCCATTCTAGTGCCCTTCCTCCCTCTATTTCCATCTTCCCGTAGAGTCGAGCACGTCTATTCCCTCTTGCGGATGCTCAGCCCTAGTGTAAGAGGAGAGAAGGATGAGAGAGAGAGAAAGAAATTGCTGGTTGAAAGTAAATCCCGCAATTTTCCATCTCTCCCTCCGACAAATCCTTCATTATAAAAAAGCTGCGATGGGATAGCAGGTTAGGATGCGTGTCTAAGTTAGGAGAGAAAACAGAGGCGGGGTTAAAAGTGAGAGGAAGTTGGGAACAAGGTCTCAGTCACCGTGGACAAACGCGGGTGAGTTTCGAGCAGCGTGAAAGCATGTGCGAGCAGTAGTAAAGAGGGAGGGAAGGAGGGATGCAGGAGTAAGCGACGAGATTGTGTGCCCTAGTAACCGTCGCGTGTGCGCATCCTCTCGCGTCCCCTCCTACCTGCGCCTTTCTACCTCCGCCCTTCTTTGTCGCTTTCGCTCCTCTGCTTCGCCAATTCTCTCTCCTTCTCGCCAGAAAGCGAGAGAATGGAACGAGGGTGGGCTAATGCCGCCTGGGATGGAGAATTGAGGACCTAGTGGTGGGATACTCACGCTTCTGCAAACACCCTTACTCCACACGCTCTGGTCTACCTCTTTTCTCCTCCCGATCTCTCCTCCCTCCCTCCGTTAAACTCCACCCCTCTCTCATTTTTTATTCTGAGAGAACAAGAGAGACCGAGAGCCATCGGTCAAGCGGAGAGCGATAGAAAGTGGAAATGAGTAAATATAGGGTGAGATAGAGCCGCCCTCTCTCATCCACTCATACACATCTCCCTCCCTCTTTTACTATGCAATCTAAAGATCAATCTGAGGAAAATCGTAAAAGAAGAGCAGTATGACTGAAATTTCTATAGAAACCTTTGTATAACATAATGTAACAAGTCTGAGAACATGACTGTTTCAATATTCTGAGAAGTATTTCGGTTGGTTAGCGATATAAAATCAAGAGATTTTTTTTCACCTTTAATAACCATTTAGTATATTATTAATGTGTTATTGAATAAAATGGTGTTTTATGCACGTCATTTTGCGCAATTTATTATGAAGAACGTGTCCTTATCGTAAGTTTTAGTCAGTTATCAATTTAAAAAACTGAACCATTTACATCTATAAATAGAATTTCCAAAACTCCGTAAAAGGACAAGATGATACCCATGAGATATGAAGGACAGTATTTAAGTGAAAAGTGAAGATAATTCGATCACTTCCAATGAAATGTTTGTAGCAGTAATTGTATTGCAAATGCAAGATGGTACATAAAGCGGCGATGTATACATGTGTGCGTGCGTGTGTCTGTAGGCGTGAGAAATAACGCTGAAGGAAAAAATTACAACATTACGCTGATTTTAAACGGTAGCTTAACCGTGATTAATTTCATTTCCATTAAGAAATATCTTTTGAAGAGCCAATTTTAACCATAATTATATTCTAAATCTATGAAATTTAAGGTTAAAACGCAGCATTCACTTTGTTTTTTCTATCAATCTATGTTTTCCGTCTCTCTACATTCATTCTTTTAGTTACAAGCTTTACGAGATCCGTTTTTTCCTTGACGCGTATGGATTGCGATGATATTTAATTAAAGCGAATTCCATATTTCCAACTCGGTGAAGTTCCAACGGTAAAGCCTAAAAATAGGCCACGCATTTTTTATCAGTCCGTAGTTATTTGAATTTATCTGTCCCACGATGACAACATTTCGAGGTAGAACGGGGAAAAAATGAACGGAAGAAATAAGACCGAATCGCTCCCACTAAATAGGCTACTTTTTCCTCTTCGGGCCTCTTTACGTAATTCACCTTCAGCCTCCCTTTCCTCCTTGGGGAAGCTGCAAAAGTGACGTGAAAATATGGAGGTCGCCAAAGAGAGAGAGAGAGGAAGAGAGAAAGATAGAGGGAGGGAAGAAAGGGAGGTAGGGAATACGGGAGTTAAAAAGAGGGAGAGGAGAGATCCGCAGAGAAAAGATAGGAAAAGGAAGAAAAAAGGGATTGGGGCGTTATTTAATCACCCTCGCCCTCGATTTGAAAAATGAAGAGACAGAAAAAAAGAAAGTTTCCAGTTTTCTTTACAATCATCTTTTCCCCCATATTTTTCCACCTCTCCGAGGGAAACGTCACTCTGCCCTTCCTCCGCGACCGAGGTCTGGGTCTCTTAGCGAAAGTCGCGGCACGAACGCAATTTGGTCCACGGTAATCCCGTACCTTCTTACGTCCTCTCTTTCTCTCCCACCGTTGTCTCCGCCCTTCTCTCTCCAATTCTCCCCCTCGAAGACCTTCTTTCCTATTATCTCCTCCCTAGCCCATTTTTCTCTTCCCTTTTTTAAATCACCTCAGAAGAGGAATCATACTCCTTTTTCTCTCTCACTGCTCGTTCACTCCCTTTCCTTTGCATCTTTTTCCTTCTCTCCCCCATCCTTTCTCTCTTTCTCTCTCTCGCTCTCTTTTCCATGCCGTCGACGTCACCAAGAACACGCGTCATATACCGCAAAGCTACGACATCACGTCTCCGCGATACACAAAGAGCGAAGCGAGACAAAAGCGCAAACTGGGACCCTGAATTACTCCTTTCTCTCTCTTTCTCTCGCAGTCTTTATCTTTCTTTTATTTCTCTCTCTTTCTCTCATGCCATCGCAAAGGCCTCCGGATTAGAAGAGGTCACCTGCTGGCATCAGAGCTCGCAGGAAAAGAGATAAAGAGAATGAGAAAATTTTCTAGTTAGCGGTAAAAAATTCAAAATCAGTGTATCTACATGTGTACATATACGTAAAAATGCGGAGACTTAAAGGCAGAAAATAAATAACTAGGGATAACTGCGAGAGTCGATGTTCAAAACCTACATGTATAAATTGAGAATAATATTTAAGTGTCGACTTTTTTGCTAGCCGAGTTAACTATTTTTTTAAAGGTAAATAAAAGTAAACTTATTTTTACGAAGGATATTTTCTCTCTGTTCAGATGGTTACATAAGGTCATAAGTCAAAGCTCGCGGTAGCCATATACAACATGAAATAATCATTAAGTAATCGCCCTCTGCATACGATAAAAGTAACTACTAGAACCATAAAAGATTAATTCCAGATACAAAATGTACTTCCTCAGCGGAAATTTAACGATTGGCTATTCAAATATTCAACGTTTTATGGTCCCCGGGGTTGCCAGTGTCATCTAATGGATACATGCTGTAAAGTGAAATAAAAAATCCATGACAGTGTTCTAAAACAGCTCCTGCTGAAAAAGTTATGCACAAAGCGATAATTAGTCTGCCTAATTTCAAAACCGATTCCCATTTCTCGAAGTATCCAAAGCGCTACATTAAAATTACGAAAATTTTAAAATGTTTCCTAACAAACATTGAGATGTAATTGAACAAGTGATAAGTTACACATATAAATTATCGGAAAGGATGTAGAATAAAAACGCAACCTTAAAAATACATCAAATAGTGCTCATGTACGATATACAGGAAAATTGTATCAAACACAAGGAAATATTCAAGCTTCCTTGTCTGAAACGGAGAAACGAGGGGAGTGTGGTAATGGTCGGAAACCAAGCAGTCAAAGAGAGATAGAAGAGAGAAAGAGAGAGAAAGGGGGCTAAGGCAGGTATTGTGTGTGGTCCAAAGACCCCGAGGTTCCAAACGAGGAAGGATTTAATGGGTGGGTTGAGGCGGCAGAGGTGTAAAGGAGGAGAGGGTGGAGAAAGAAGAGTGAGAGAGAGAGAGAGCAAAGATGAAAGAGAGGGAGTTTGTGGCTTCGGAGTCGGAGAGGGAATGGGGCAAGAATGACTAAAAATAGGAGGCGAGATGGAAGAGAGGGTGGAGGAGAGGAGAGGGTGGAAGGGAGGAGAGGCTGGAGGGGAAGAGAGGGCGGCTAGCCTCTGTTGCTGGACCATGTTTACCCAAGGAGGGTACGGTGATGAGTCTTGGGATTCATTTCAAAATTTTACCCGCCGGAGGGTGTGGACATTGATCCCACTTGAGTTCGTGCCATCCGAGAATTCTTTTGTGTCCGCCATGACTAAGAAAAAAGGACCACGAATCATTTCCTTATCTTATTAATCTATCTTTCGCAGTAGTTCCTCCTCTTGAACCGATTTCGATGCCTTCTCCTTTGTGCCTTCATTAATACCGGCAAATAATGGAGAAATTTCGCAAGTCTGATGTTTCGCCGGAGATTCTATTTCTTTTAACCTTTCTTTTTTACACAATACTATTATTTTCTACCTTTTTTGAAAAGCTTCAAATTGAAAACTCATAAGTTTTTATCGATTTTAAGCGGAATTACTTAATATATTTATAAACTTATTTAGTACCTTTAACTAACGATGACGAACCACTCAAACATATCGACACAATGATTGACGTTCTAACATAAAAATGAATTCCGCGACTACATAAATTAATAAATGTACGAATCAGGGCGGGTTATCCTTACAAATGTTATGAAGGTAGAATACATAATTGTGATACAATAAATAGTGGATAAATATATATTTAGTAGATGTTGGTAAAATTAATTTTGAGAATCAGTCGCTTTTCCTTAAGGACTAAAATAGATCGCATCGAATCGAAACATCAGAATGTCGTTAATGGAGAAAAAGTTAATCACATTAGCAAGAGAATTTTAAATATTCCGGTGCATTTAAATGCACACTACTATAAATTCTCGAGGAAGAATTTACAGAGCGTAGACGGAAGAAGGGAAAAAATTCTTCCACAAAGCCAATTTCGACATCATTTTCAACGTAGCTTGTTCGCGGCTCGGCCGATATTTTATTTCTCTCCGTCGATAAGACGCAATTTGCGATCGTGAAGCAATAAACGGATGAGGACAGAAAGGAGGAGGGAAGAATAAAAATCGCGAGTTTTGACGATCCTTCCCTCCGTTGGTCACGTGGAGACGGACCATTGTTTGCCTTATCGATTGCACGGGTTGCTGTAGAGTGAGAGAGAGAGAAAGAGAGAGAGACCCCTTTTTCCGCAGGAGAAACAAACACAGCCGATCAATTTATTCTATCGGAGATGTATCCCGATTTTGCATTACGAGCCATTTGCGGGGAAAGAAAGGGATAGGAAGTCGAATAAAACGGAACTAGAGGAATGCGCCGAGAGGACAGCGAGAGGAAAAGAGAGTTGGAGGGGACAAGTTGGTTGGCATACACGGATACCAAAACGTGGTTACAACTTGAAGGTTATGCCACGGATATCACATCGGAAATGACACGGAAAATGGAAAGGGCAGAAGGTGCATTGGTTGTTAAATGTAAAGACCAAAAATTTTAGATGTGCTTTGGAAATTTAACGATGATATTGCGGAAAAGGTTATGGAGATTTTTAAAGAGAGATAGGGACGAGAGGCATAAAAATAAGAGTGACGGAAAATTAATGTGGAAGAATCACAAGCGGTCGCATGAGTGCGAGAATGGAAGCAAAGAGGACGAATTGGAGGGAGGGAATATTGTCGACGCTTCAAGGGTTATGGTATGGGAAAAAGGGAGGGATAAAAAGAGCAATAGAGGACCCCTTTTTACCTCCGGTTGTTCGATGGTTCTCGAGAAGAGGAGCCCGGGATGGGCGAGAGGAGGTGTACACGTAGGGAGGGAGAGAGAGGAACATAGGAAGAGAATGGAGGTGGGGGAAGAAAGAATTAAGGGAAGGAGGATAGAGAGGGAGGTGGATGAGAAGCCAATATCGGATTCCGTTTGATGTGAACATCGACATTAATGGTCCCGTAAGTTTCCGTCGACTTGTGAAAGTTCCCTTCGAAGGAGAGAGAAAGAGAGAGAGAGAACGTGAGAGAGGGATGAGAAGAAGAGGGATTTCTTGGAGGGATTGGAGTGGAATTGAAGGTTCGACGTGTGGAAAGAGGAAGGGAGGAGCGGGAAGGATTTCGGGCCGCTCCTGGGTGTTTGGTGCGGGTGTCTCGGTTGGTAGGCAAGAAGGTTAGAGGGTGAGATTGCGCGAGGAGGGAGAAGAAGTGTCGTGAGCTGGATGAGGGCAAGAGACAAGCAAACGAGCCGTGAAAGACTTTTAAGATGACTGAGGTTACGGGTGGATCGCTATTGCCTCCCCCGCACGCTTTCCTCTCCAGTTCCACTCCCTCCACCCGCTCTCTCCCCCGTCTCCCTCCCTCCCCCCTCCTCCTCCAGATCGAGCCGAACCTCCGTCCGATTCTCTCCGACTTTTTCCTTATTTGGCAGTCCAATTATTTTTACGGTCACCCCTCCCCCCCTCCATCTCCGCACCCCATTATTCCAGCCCTCCCTCTCCATCGGATTCTCAGTTTCGTGATACATAAAAAGTCCAAACATTGTTGTTCGCAAGGTGATTCTGAGAACGAAACGAACGGGCGCCCGCTCTTCTCTTCTCGATTTCAGTTTTTTATGCATGTATAAAAAGACGGATTACGAAACTCGCCGCTTTACGGGAGGGTCGTTATTTTCTTTTTTTTTCATTTCCGAAGCCCTTATGCTCTCGAGAGGGAGAAGGAAGAATCCGCATTTATTTCGTTAGCAATTCAACGGATGTTTAAAACGAGCGTGTTTTGCGTGTGTGGGCGTGCCATATACGGGTTCTTGTGCTCTCAAAAAGGAAAATGCATCCTAGGTGATAGAAAAGTATTTAAAAACGCTGAACCAGAAAAACAGAAGCAAATCCCATAAATTGAGATATTATGAGGAAAAAAGGCGCAACGCGTATTTCTTACAAAGCTTAGGCGTGTGTCACTCAGCAACGGCGTCGTACGTACATTCAAATTTTATTTGAAGTGCGAAATTAATATTACGCAATGCATTAAGAATAAATTCTAATTCTAATTAACAGCAAAAAAAATGTTTGGTCTTAGCTCCTTGAAGTGCTATTGTTCAGTTCATTAATACTACGAACATAATTTAAACAACTAATATTTAATTAAATAGCCGTTAAATTATTTTCTGCGATATAATCAATAAAACAGCCAGTTTTGGTATATCATATCTGCAAACACATCTTTCTTAACATTTCATTCGTATAAGCTACTTTATTATGTGGTTCATGATTATAATTTTATAATAATTTAACAGAAAATAAGGAACTATCTCACGCCGTTAGGATATTTCTCGATAATTTTTAAAACTCGTCTTATAGACGATACCAGAAGAAGTTAAAAGTTGCGAATGTATAGTATTAAGTTTTTTTTGTGGAAAGAAAGTACACATTTTCCATGCAATCACTTCTTCGGAAAATCCAGTTTATCAGCATGCTGAAGTCAGGCCATCACGGCAAAACTACTCCATTTATTATTTTCTGTTGCTCACGAAAAATAAATCTCTCCTGCTGCTTTAAAAGTCAGCGTTACAGTTTTCTCTTAAATTACTCTCTTCGTACGTACGTACATAAATGCTAACGAATCCCTAACGTCATGCCAACCGATCTCAATTATTTTCAAGTGGACATATCGAAAGGAAAATAATGCAAATGCAACTAAAAACATAAGCATATGCTGTATGAACGAGATATTTTTAATATTTTCTACGCATAATATTTACTAAATTGAATAAATAATAACCAAAAGCATGTTTTTCAGAAAAGTGCACAATCTTCAAATATTCATTGAATTTACCTAAGTAAACGATGACGATGAAACTAGAAATATGAGCCTCGTATTTAACTTGTATTGATTTCGATCCAGTATTCACTCAATACAATATATTTTCAATGATATAATATGACTTTAAACTTACACAAAGATTTAAACCCGTTAATTCGGCGCCGTTTTGAGCTACTACTAAATGTAGGTACACACATCTTTTTGGGTAATAAGAAATGAGGTTTCTAAAAATTGTGCTATGCACAAATCTGATATTAATTATTAAACTTTCAATACGATTGAAAAATTTATCAAATCTTATCGAAACTCGATTTCCTTGTTTGTAAATATCAAAAAAGGTATTCTCAAAACCAAATCATCCCATATTATTTTACGAGGAATCAATTTTTCAACAGTTAAAATTATGAGAAAGTTTCTTGGGCCTATGTATTTTTAAATTTAATAGTCTAAATATAGTCAATAAACTTTTCATGGCTAATGGAGTTAGATAGTTATCAATACGGTCTTCATATAGATCAGAAAAAATTGTGGACTCCGAAATAGCAAAAACCGTGTAAAAGATGGACATAACTATATTAAAGCAGCTCCTTCACACGCAGATTAGTCGGCCGTAATACAGAGCGGCAATATCTTTTTGCGTATAACCTCTGCTATCTATGAAAACAACGAGAACAGTATTTTCCTTTCCAGTTGTCATGATCTCAATGAAATATGAAGCTATCCCTTTTTTGTAGTTTTCCCTTTCTCCTATAGGCGAGGGAATAGGATGGAGAGAGCAGAAAGGAGATAGAGAGAGAGAGAGAAGGGACTATGGAAGAGTCACAGAAGCGGGAGGGAATGAGGACAGGCCGCCGTACTCCGTTTGACCAATCAATGACAACATTCGCTATAATCGCGAGATGAATCATATCATCATCATCATCATCATGTCCAGTTGTACCTCAATAACAATAACAATTCATATTATATAAACTTCGATTTACAGAATTTCAAGTCAATATTGACAAATTAGATAGTTTAAACAGCCATGAAAACGTAGGAAACCTACAATTTTTCAATTGTTTTCCTGCCATAAGACGAGCTACACAATTATTTTAGGTGGGAAGTATATGAATGTTAAAAAGATGGAACATTTTTATCGAGCTATCAAAAATTCGTAATATTTATTCCCTCGATTTAACAAAACTGTTTGCCCTTCTCTGATTTTGGTATTATTTAGGAAATGACACTAAATCAAAGCGTGTCCCTGTCGGGCTAGCAGATACGGAAGATACGTTCACAAATTTCAATGACGCTAAGCGAGAGAGGCGTTATATATGGAGGCAAAATCGTAGGCTAGTCATATAAATGTAATGAAAGCGAAACCTGCCTTCAGGAGAATGAAAAATGTATTAGAAAATGAAATAAACAAAAAGCTAGGGGGTCGATCAAACTCTATGAGAGAGAGCTAACAAGAAAAGAAGAATGCTGCGAAGAACACAATGACATTGAGAGCATGATTTAACCTCTAATTACGAATCTGTCTATGGACAGGTTTTTAATTATTATCATGATGAAATTTATCATTCTTATTTCTAAATTTTTAGGATCTACAAACGTTGAATCACTACAGATGACAGCCACTTTGTATCCAGTATTGCTATTAAATTTTCCTAACTTATTGGATTTCAGCTATAATTTGAGCTCAATAATTATTTTTTATAGTAGAAAGTATTACTGATTCATAAAGTTCTTCTTCGTTTTAACTTGCCTAAATTTTATGTGGTAAACATGGTAGTCCAATTTAGAAAACAATTTTAAATATTGAATGGCAGTAGTTATTCAAATAATAATAATATCATAACGCCTCATATATTGCTATATGGTTTAGTGTCTATTTTCTTTATTAATATAATATACTAATAATGATCAAAGGTTTGTATTATTTTATAAAACCAATGAGAAAATATTATTAATAGTTTAAATTGGACCAGAAATTTAATTATTGGTATTTACAAATTATCAACTTTTTAATTAAAATAAATCTAATTTTAAAGCTCTTTAAATCGTTTATTGCGTTATTATATTTTATAAATTCAAAGCATTATCAAGAAAATAAAATCTATTTTTCAAATAATTAATTCATATATTTCACACAAAATCAATAAAAATCTACGGATTCCTTGATGGCAGCAATTACATGATTCTTGGCTACGCAAGTTAGGCGGAACAAAATAACTAACGTGGCTGCATAGGGATAGCGTTGCAGGTATATTTTTGGACCCTTCACAGAATTATTAATAAACCTATGTAGATCAGAGATTTTTAATGACTCAAGAGTTTCGATGACTCGAATTTTTCTTCCCCTCAAGTTAGAATTAGTGGATAGAAAAGATAGAGAAAATAATCGAAGAAATAAAGGGAATGGAATAGAAGAGTCAGAATGAATGGGCACAAGAAAAAATGGGTGAAGAGTGTACTGATAAACAAGAGAGAGAAAGGAGAGCCCCGAGTTTGAGGGGAGGAATATGAAAATTACGGGTCATAGCGCCGTTACGGGGGGAGGGGGGCAAGAGGAGGGAGCGTGGGGAGGCGCGCGAGGGAAAGAGAGCGGTCCCAGGCAACTCTGCCGTCCGCGATGCGCTGCAAAAAATTTGGCGCCTCTATGAGGATTTTTTCGCAGCCTCCCTACATATACGGATACCCAAATTTACTGCATTGTTGCTCCCGAATATCCCCGTTTATTTCCCTTACTCTCCCTATCCATCTCCCTCTCTCTCTCTCTCTCTTCCCATCCTTTCCATTCCTCATCGCCGATTTCTCGCTTGTTCTGGACCAAGTCCATCCCCCCATGCCGGAGACCTCAACCTCTCCCTCGCCCCATTCAATTTGCTTATCCTTCCCAAAAAAAGAACATCTAACTCCTCCTTCAGGCAGTGCGAAACCTTCGTTCTCCCTCCTTTGTTCACATCTCTCGCCATATCGCCATGCACACATCACCTCCTCGTACATGGCGTAGGAGTGTTATTGTGTTCTTTTTATTCTTCCGCGGGAGAAGTGTGGGAAATGGAAGAGAGGGTAATATTACTCTGGACGCTGCCCATGGGTCGAAGACGAATTTCTCCCTCGGTCTCTTTTTTATTTTGCCCTCTCCCACTCTTTATGCATACACGTACCTCTTTCCCACGCTTGGAGAAAATGACATATTTCTCTGCCTCTACCTCTTCTTTTTACATTGCTCTATCTCTTTCTACCGCTCCAACTCTTCTTTCTAATTCTTTTCTTCTCTCTCCCTCTCTCTCTCTCTATATATATATATATATATATTATCAACTTCTCTTTCTCCCATTCTACATCTCCTGCGTCTCTCCGGAGCAGAAGACGACAATGCCCAATCGCCCACCTCCGACCTTTCCTCCTCACCCACTTACACCCACCTTTATACATCCCCTCACCTCGCCATCCAACGAAGGACGAGAGGTCGGTCAAGGTCGGCTTCAAAAGTAAAGCCTTTTTTTCAGCTGGATTCATTCATCCACATCCGTCAAATTGTTTTTTGAACCCTTTTCATTTTGAGACGAGACCTCTCCTGTTTAGATGGGTCGGTGGCGACGGAGCGATGCGTAAATGTTTTTTGAGGAACGTGAATAACCAACTAAACGATCTTCCAATTTTAAACGCGATGAATGATAGATGCCAAGTTTGTCCATTTCCCTTTCTATTTTTCCTTCGTTCTTCGGAGTTGATGTGAAAGGTCTGCTTTGACTCGTAGCTGCTGATGTACGACGGTTTCCATCTTTCAACCACTAAATACAAAAGGGAGATGATAATTTACATTTGAAATATACTTCCGTGCTGAGGATTCATGAATTATTTCGATTCTTGTTCATTACGAAAGTATATTTCCACGCCTGAAAACTCATAACAAATCTATATTTATATCACTATTTCACTGATAGATTGCACTTATCTTCATCATATTAATGTAGTTGAAATTAAATTCTGTATCCAATGATAATCCTGAATATTATAACATTCTATGTAAATTCGAACATTTATTTCATCTTATGACTAATTACATTTACATAGGCAAGTAATTATTTATATAAAGTAATAATTTCTGCAAAAAATTATGACAAACATTAAAAAAAGTCAAATTGTATCAACAGAGTTAAAATTACATTTCATACAAATAAACTCATGGAATCTTGTATGTGAGAGGGTTCTATGAACGACTATAATTATTTGTCCATAATTTTTCTTTTTTGACCGAATATATTTTCTCCAAAACTAAGCATTTACTTGCGCCTTCAACACCGATATTTAAACAAATGAGTTCCTTCTCCTTATTATTTTTAAAATTTGGCATACATTAGCTGATACGTGCTATATTCTCTATAGACATACACGAAACTAATGGAGCAAGAGCGATCAATTTTTTACTTTTGTTATCCGTCTTCGGCCCATTTTTCTGTCTGAATTAGTGAGTTAAATGCCAATGAAGGCACATTTATTTTGAAATTAAAGGGTTAAATTAAATCTTTCAAATGGATAATTAAAGAAAGAGCAACAATTGACAAGTTTCTTTGCCGATATCTCGCCTCATCTGAATATAAATTCAATTTTTTCTCATTTTTTGTCACGCTATGACACGGATACAAATCAATTAATAAACGAACATAATTGTGGGGCGTTAAAGACAGAATTTTACTTTCATTAGCGAGTAATTTTTCAGAATTTTTAACGTTTCGTTGCCGTGATTATGGAGGTGAAAATAAAACTAATATCAAATTATTTGTACCAGGAATAGTAAAACTCAAGGTGTTATTGAAAGTGAGGAAAACTGCATTTTTCTTGCTCTCTTTCTCAACGATGACGTCAAGCTTCAAATTGTGATTATTTTTGCCTGCTGTCTGCCACCATTGCTTTCGCGAGAATTCCGTAGCTTGAAAATAAACTTAATTTTCCACAAAAATCAAAAGGCGTATATTACATTCATTTTATTACTGTTAATAATTTTTTATATTAATTCAATAGATAGGATTAAAATCATTTTTCTATTTATAACTATGCTGAGAGAAATTGCTACAAAACTAAGATTTATTATTTAACCTCTACTAAAAGGCCAAGGAGTTTTAACTATTACAAATTAAATATATTATTTTTCCGTAAATATGAACAAATTTAAAATGGCTACGTAACGCAAACATTCATTTTTTTATGATAAGTTTCATTCATTGTAGGATATAACGGAGAAGTACAGCGCATCAGACAAACATTTTTATAATAAGGAATATTTTTTCAAATTACAGCTCAAGAGTGAGAGATAAAAAGATACTGGGAGAAGCGTCATTTTTTCAGATTCTCGAAATTTTCTACTATTCTCAGAATATATTATTATCCTAGTTTAGATCGTCTAGCCAACAATTTGAATGAATAGCTTAGTTTTAGACAGGAAATTTCACTGTGGCACTCATCTGGTAATTCGAAGATTTATTCTTAAAATAACGAACTCTAGCATTCGATTCTAATCCTATATTCTCAAAAAATACGCAGTCATTTTGAAATTTAGGTTTCTGGTTACGTCTTCAGAAAATTGGAGAAGAATTTCCCTCCACGAGATCTGCACAAGTTTCATTTTTCTGGGAATTTAGGCTATTTGTACAAGAAGACGGCCATTGTAGTAGCTATTTACGAGAATTATCGATTATTTTAGGATATTTTTGTTACGAAGGGATCACCTTTCAAATAAATAGCCCACTCTTACATTTCTCAATTGTCTCGAGTTTTAAAAATGAGAACTTTTCTCCTCAAACCGACCACTATCTTACCGAGTTTACATGAGAAAGACGAAATCATGGATAAATTGATTAATGTTAATTTTAAAATCATTCATAATTTAAAAAACAATGTATTTATTATGCTTTTACAGTTAACTAAGACATTGCACTCCAAATACATGAAAAATATCTTTCGTTGAAAAAGGACGGATGCGTTCAAAATTCCTAAAGCGACAGTATGCTTTCATGCAGGAAATTCATTATTTATTACTATTATATTAAATGCATTGAAATGAAAGGTGTTTTTTTATGGATACATAGTCGTCATTTTTACTGAATGTAATAACGTAACTCGCGAACAAAAGCTGATATCGAAATGACCTTCCATAACGCTTTATTTTTTTGCAAGCCAGCAACCGCAAAATATTTCGCATCACGTGTTTTTCGAACTTTCCCATCGAGATCATTTTTGCTCCTCTTTTTTTTCAAGTAGACCTCGCTTGTTTTACTGTCTCTCCCCATCCCTCTTCTCTCTCTGAGAGACAGAGAGAGAGAGAAAGTTTCTGTGTGTGGTTTACTTTTTTCATCAAGGGGTTGTATCGTATATCCTTTGCAGGACTAATTTCCGTTTTTATTCATATTTTTTGTCCCCTCTACCCTCACTTTTCATATTTTCTACTTCAGAACACAGAATCTGGCACCCGGAATGGAGTGAGGAAGGAGTTAAAAATTATGGGAAGCATACCAAGAAAAAAATTAATTACGGGGTCCCGTTATCATTAAGGAGATATATGAGATAACTTGGCAAAAATTAAAGGCTTAACCTTTCATTAAGACAATATTACGCCCGCTCTGGTGAAATTTGTTAGTATCCTATATGCTACTGCATTGTTTCGGTATTAAAAATAAACTCAGTTAGTTACTAATAGAAAGAAATTAAATAAAATTGGTATTCCAGTTTAATTTAATATAATAAAATTTAAAATGTTGTCCATAATAACAAAAACACTTCCACTTCCTGAGAAAGTTAGTTATAGAATTAAAAATCTTATAACAGCCTTTTGTTTTTGGATGATTGACAAATGACAATCACAATATCAGATAAACTCTTATCATCATCGATTCTCCTTTGCAATGAAAAACTCTTTCCCATTCCATTTATTATGTTTGAAGTAAATAAAAATGAATTAAATATATATTGCATGTAGTAGTTACACAAATACGGCCCTAAGGGAATATAGTAGTTTGAGAACCACTGCCTTCAGTAATATAGCTTTTTCTAGGAGGGTGAAAAAATATCATTGTACTTTAAATCCTAAAATATTCCATACTATGCTTCCAATGTAGTTTCTCTGCTTATTTTGCGGACAGAATTATCCAAGCGGCGCTTTTCGTTTGATTTTAAAAAATCTCTTGCGACGAAAGCAGGCAAGAACTTATGAAATCCTTTGTATACAGTGATTACGCTTCAACTGGATAATGAGTAAATAATGCCCGATCCTCTCTCTTCCTCTTTCATAACAGCACAGCTTCTGCTGTAAAAAAGATAAAAGGACAAACGACAAACTTCCTCATGCTACATCATGTAATTTTAAAAAGAAGGAAACGTGATTGCTTTGATATACTACGAGTCTTATTGAAGAAGTTTGAGTATATAATATTCACTTTCAGTGCCGTAACTAGGGCGGGGCAAGCGGGGCATCCGCCCCAGGCGCAACTAAAGAAGGGGCGCAAAAATTGTTAATAGTTAGTTGTGCGAGGTTGCATGGCAAAAGGACAAGAGCGATTTCACTACTATACTTGTTCCAGATATTACGCACAGCAGAAACTATAAATTTCTATGATGTTATTGATGAGTGTGTTGCATTAAAATCACGTAGAATAACTCTTTAATATTAAAATATTTATATTTTCTGCATTTAAATTATGTATGTACGTAATTATATTTATAAATATGTATTTAAATAATGTACATTTATAGTGAGAAATTAAATCTTTTATAGTTTATTTTTATTTATTAATTGTTCAGCCAAAATCCATATAGTAAAAAATATAAGTAATAAAGAATTTTTTATAGAGGGGGCGCATATTTGGTAGTTTTCCCCTGGTGCGAAAATAGCTAGTTACGGCGCTGTTAACTTTACATATATAGAGATCATTAGCTTGTAAATTGCATAAATAAATCACTTCTAGAAAATAACCTAAGCCAATATTAAATGGGAGATAATTGTAGTCTATTTTAACAGATAGCAGTAATGGATCCCTAATGTAGGAGTCTATAATTTATGATGGAAATCAAAGTTGGCATAGTTTTCTTAACTTCGATCTAAATTAATAATTATGGATTTTAACGCTTGTATTCGAATGGTGAATGTGTTATTAATGCGAAAATTATGTTTCGTCGATTCATGAACGATTCCCGGCACCTATAAGTGATATGGCTAAAACTAAACTCTTTGTGCCTTTTGCCAAAAAATTAAAGCTAACCAATTTTGATGAAAATTTTATAATTTCATTAGATAATCTAACTCTTTACTATTCAAAATTGATAATTATTATCTTATAACTTTTTCAGAGTGATAACTTTTTAAATTGGTAGCTCTGAATGTCAATATTAATGCTGGAGAAATAAATCGATTTTGATCACTATCTATTTCATTGAACATAGGTGAAATTAATGGATCATATGATCCTTATGCGGATGATCAAGTACTTGTAGCAAGAAAGAAAGAGGAACTCCAGAAAATGATAAATAGACTAGTAATAGCAGGTTGAAAATACGCTATGGAAACAAATACAGAAAAATCCAAGGTCATTCAAATATCAGGCTAGGAAGAGAGTCTGAACATAAGTATTGGAGGAAAGCCTTTAGAACTGGTTTCAGGCTATAAATACCTTGGAAGCATCATAACAAAAGAAGCAAAATGTACGGATGAGATCAGAACTAGAATAGGAAAAGCAAAAGCGGCTTTCAGAAGAATGAAACACCTACTTACGGGGAATATAAGGGAAGCTATCCGCAACAAGTTCATAAAATGCTATGTATGGAGTATAGCTTTGTACGGGGCAGAAACATGGACGCTAAGGAAAAATGACAACAAATACTTGGAAAGCTTTGAAATGTAAACTTGGAGGAGAATGCTGAAGATAAAATGGACAGATATGATGAAAAACGATTAAGTGCTACGAAGAGTAGGAGAGAGGCGAATGATTATACAGATAATCAGAAAGGGGGAGGTATACTGGGTTGGACATTACCTGAGGAGAGAGTATGATTAAAGACGTGTTAGAAGGAAAACTAGACGGAAAAAGGAAAAGAGGTAGGAAAATATTTCAGCTGATAGACGATTTGAAAGGGAAAGAGAGTTATCAAGATATGAAGAAGACAGCGGAAAATAGTATTATATGGAGAACCAGGTCTAACCATGAATAATTTCGGACCTGTCTACGGGCAGACTACCTATGATGATGATGGTCCTTATGCTACAGGCATAAGCTAAAATGTTAAAAATTTGGAAACAGGAGAAAAACATCTGCTATGACCGAGAATCGAAACCGGACCTTCCACTTGTCGGGCGGATATTCTACCACTGAAATACCGTAGCAGAGTAATTTTCCTGTTTCAGAACGGGAGTGTTTTTTTAGGTTAGGACCGGGCTTGGTGCGTTGCACGTTGTCCGTTAACTACGTGTTCTTATGGGAGAATCGCTATCCCATGTTATTTCCCTATACCGCTAATTCTCGGCGTTGCCAGTTCGTGCAAAATCCAGACTTTCGTCGTTTCCCTTTCACTTAAACACCTAACGAAGGATGGGAAATTAACAAAATGAGTAAAAAAATAAACTGAATACTTTTCTAAACCGAAAAATCGCCATTTTTTCATGGTTAAACAATAGTTCTCGCGTTTTCATCGAAAATTCCAAGTTTCTTCCGCCGCATTCATATTTGAACGACCAAATCTCGCAGTCTATTAGCTGAAATCACACGAACATTTTTCTGTAGCTTTCTAAAGTGTTTCATAAGCCAAACGTACCATAAAAGGAACATGTAAATGAATTCATTGATGTTAAAAATTAAATAATACCAAACGAAGCTCTTACATTCTGCATCAGTGCACTAAATGTCACTCTCTTGCTAACTTACGTGCTATTAGGAATAGTTAGATAATATACTCAGATGAAATGGTTCAAGTTATTTTTAAGAGTGGAATCTTTATTGGTTTTCGAGATATGGAGATTTACATTTGAGCGCGAGAAACTTCTGCGGCCTTGTCGGAACTTTTTCGCGTGCCACAAAACGTTGGTCAAAGAAACCCTTATATTTCTCTTAATTTCCCATCCTTCGTTAGGTGTTTAAGTGAATAATTATGCCAAAAACGACGAAAATCTAGATTTTGCACGAATTGGCAACGCCTAGAATTAGCAGTATAGGGATATAACATGGAATAGCGATTCTCCCATAAGAACATGTAGTGCACGGACAACGTGAAACGCACAATCGTATCAACCTGTCTCAACGGATGCCTTGAATTGTGTAATTATAAATAGATAGAATTAATGGATCATATGATGCTACTAGCATAAGTTGGGAAGTTGGGAAATTTGAAAACCGGATAAAAAATTTGATTTGGCCAGCACATGACTTTCTCCATAACTATATTATTTCTCAAAATTCCAAATAGGTTACATGATAATAAGAACTGAGAGAAAATTTTAAAGACTAAAAAGAGCAGAAATAAACTCAAACCATAGCCTTCTGATATTGGATATAGCCATGAAGCTCCAACATTTAAGAAAATATAGAGGAACTTACTAAGACGTAATTAAGCGTCAATTGTTAACAATAGGCGTCGGTAGGTGGCGTGGCAGCTAAAATATATAGTTTTTAATATACCTCTTAAACAATGCATTATATGGGAAAATGTTTCAAACAAAGATTATAGAAAATTAAAATTTCTATAATTTTTATTCCAATATATTTTTACAAATATCAAATATTAAAGCAAATATTTCAAAATAACGGATTAGTGACAATATCGAATTTTACCAAAAACTAATCAATTCTTGCGACTTTCATAGAAATGTTGAATATAAAATTTTGTGTGGACCTGATTAATAGTTATTGAGTTAGAGCGCCTACAAAAAAATACAGACATCATCGAGAAAATGGTCATCACGTGTTCAGGGGACCTCAAAACGTGCATTTCCGTTGAAATCTCGAAATCAATTTTTTTCATGAAAACAATAATTTCCCCTATCCTACGTATGGAGAAAACAAAAGTCTGCTATGACCGGGAATCGAACTATGGTCTTCCACTTGCCAGGCGGATATTCTACCAGTTTCCGAATTTTTCCACCTATTTTGTTATTTAACATGTTACAAACATTCTATTTGAATCATATAGATTACTGAGACACTTGCCAAAAACATCCTTACTTAAATAAATAGCCCAAGTTGATTTCCAAATGACTTTTTCTGTTGATATTTCAATATATCGAAAACTTAAACGCTATCATTTACATAGCAGAGAGAAATTATCTTAGTTATCATGCAATCAAAACTACGGTTTACGAATATAACCTATTTCTGTTTGATAATGTAAATAATTTTTCTTATTCAACTAGTCAAATACCTATTTGATATCACAGAAATGATGTTTGATTCATATTGAAATAAATTTACCGATGTGTTTTGGTACTCGAATACACATTTAGATCGACTGAAATCCTTTTCATTTTATAGCGAAGAACAGCTCGCGAATCCATCATTACAACGGTTTTTACCGTCATGCTTCTTTGTACATGTTTTCATTTCAACACAATACTACGTGCTCTAACATGGTATACGATTGGGCAAGACGATAAAATCACAACAGTTTTAGCCACCGAATCTTCATTACAACCCCACTCCATGGAATCTCAAGTAAAGAACACTCTCCTCTTTTCCCTCCTCCTCCTCTTTAACCCCTTTTGCCCACACCACATTACATCTGCCTCCAATGCCATTGACCTCGTTTTCCAGAGGGCGCTACGCTCAATGAGTTATGCACCAGGCAAACACGCAATTAAGTCCCATACCGCGGAAGGAAGAAGTCTCCGAATAAGAGTAAAAATGAAAGATAAATAAACCCGCCGTTGGAGTCATCCCTGTCCCTCTCTTTGCTCCGCCTATATCCCTCTCCACTCATTCCTCGCCACTCTTCCTCAGAGCATTTCCGCTGTATTTCACGAGCTAACTTAACCTAGCTGCTGAGGGAGTAGCTATTCCCTCCTGCCCCTTCATCCCAGACTCACCCCTATCCCTTCTCTCCATTCCATTTACCAGCAAAACCCTCTCACCAAACCAGAATGAAGAAAAACATTTTTATAGGAGTTATTGCGGAATGGGTCATCTAAACCACGTAGGAGAGGTGGGATTTGAGATTCGACCACAGAGAGAATGAGAAGGGAAGGAGAGAAGGAAAAGGGAGGATGAGAGGAAAATCCAAAACCCTACCCTTAAAAAACCCAACCCTCGGGGAAAGATAGCTCCTTTTTTTACTCTAAATCTCTTTTATTCGCCACCAATTAAATGAAGAGTACCATCGCCGTGGTGTCCAGAAAAATAGAGGGTAGAAAAGTCGAGGAAAACAGAGAGAGAGAGATAGAAAGAGAGCATCTCGTACGTGCAATGCATCTCATTTAGATTTTCGAGAAGAGAGAGAGTGGAAGGTATGGGAAAGCGGTATCCCTCGGCTATATGGCCACTCGTTATATAAAAACGGGCGCAGCTTGGAGATAGGAGAGAGAGAGTTTGTAGAGGAAGAAGAGAGTGGGCAAACGAGGCGTCGCGAGAGAGGCCGGTGCGGCGGTTGCCGCGCAACCATTGATGCTAAATCACGAGAGGTATAGGATATGCGGGAGAAAGAGAGAGAGAAGAAAAGGAAAAAAATATGATAAAAAGTCAGTCCGTAAATATTTAGTAAGCATTTCACAAAGGCGGTGTTTGGGGAAAAGGTTCTCTCGCCCTGCACTTCTCGGCCGAGACGAAGGAGGATGAGGTGGCGAGAGGAGTTGCGAGGGCAGGGATAGAGTAACACGAAAGATTTTTTAGGCAGAAACGGGAGTGTAGGCAGGTAGATGTAGGTAGGGGAAGTGTCGGGAAGGACTTAAATGGAAAGAAGGGGAGCCGGATGGAGCCGCGTAATCTCTTTCCCGAGGAAAACCAATCTGCATACGTCTCGGGTTTCTTTCCTAGCCGCGGAGTCGTCCATATTGTTGAAGCAGCGCCCACGTCCCGAGGCACCCGCTATCTCGCCAAGCGCCGCCGAGCCAACAAACCCCAACCTATTCCATCCCCTCCCACACAACCCCAATATCCCCCCCCCCATCCCCTTCCCACTAGTCTCCCTTCTTTCCTTCTTCTTCCCCCGCACCTCTCGCTCCCAAACGACCCTCTCACTCTTTCTCCACCTCCTACTCGAGTCTTAATTCATAACGCTCTTCAGGTAACTCGCTACCTCTCCTACTCACTTCGAAGAGGTTCTTCCCGCAAGTAATGTGTGCGCCTTGATGCCGTTATTCATTCCGTACATGTTGTGGTGTCATTTTTCCGCGTTGTATTATGGTAATGTATGAAGTACGGCCGCAGTATAATGTACCAACCGTGAATAAGAGTTCTAATTGTCTGTACAATTTTCGGGTAAAACGAGTTGATTAAGATAAATTAAAAAGAAGTCGAGTAAGAATTTAGATAGAAAATGTTTTCGTGCTAATTGTCGTGCCGCGTCGCCAATGTTCTGTTTTATAACGTAGTTACCCTCGTTACGCTTCTCTTCCTTAGAACACATTTTTTCCAGTTTCTCGGTAAAAAAGTGTTGCCGTTTTATTTTTATACGCATGCGAATGTTTGCGTTTCTGTAATTACTTAGGATATGCTCGAACGTCGCCGTCTTCAGGTTCCTGAGCGTAATTTTCAGTGACGTATGAAACATCAGCTGTGTATAATAAATTATTAAACCTTCTTCAAACTCCATTCAAGGTTTCAAGTCTTTGCGCTTCTTGCACTTCGATAGCATTTAGGAACATGAGCGAGAACTTCCAGTAATTTCAGCGGTATGACGGTATTTCCTGTCAAATATTGCACAAGGCATGACTAGGAGTCATAATACATTCATAGGTATTTGACGTCGCAATCTAATTCTGAAATGAATAGAATTTAGTCGGATTCTCTTAAAAATAACAAGATTGCACATTAAAAAAGGAATGCAATTTTTTCACAGTAAATATCACATGCTTTATTAAAACAAAATACGGTGCCATAGCTATATACCAACGATTTTAAATGAGGAATTCTAATTTTTAATACCTAAAATTTGGTCGAATCAAATAAGCCTTGTAATAACGAAAAATTCATATTCCGAAGGATGAAACTACATCCACAACTCGGACACGGAGCAATTCAGCTCAATTCCATGACAGGAAATAATTCCTCTAAATTTCACGTCACAAGCATATTACTCCTTTACCACATAGCTTACAATTCCTGCTTAACAAGCCAGTTTTAAAAAGCGAAAATTATTCAGAAACAAATTTTTTGAAACGTCATTTTTACCGCAACTATTATTCATAAATATAACCCGGTCATTTTTTTTAGACATTTCACGCTGAAATGGAGTGGATTATACTTTTTTGCATACTCAATATCATATATGACATGCTACATTACTCCGTTTATACCACGGAAGCGAAGAAAAAGGAAATCTTTAAGGACACGGAGGAGTGTGCGATGGGCGCTAAACAAGAAGAGAGAGAGAGAGAGAATACGCTAAGATTAGAAGAGAGGGACTAGGAAGAGAAGAGGTCTTTTGTGTGGAATATTGAGATGACCTATCCCTCATTTCGGTCGAGTTTTTTTCCTATCTGGAACCGGAGGAGGAATGACATCAATGGAAAAGTAGGATAAGGGGAATAGCGCTACAGCTCATGTGCCCTAAAACTGATTGATGAGTCTCTGCTCCTCATCCTCGCAGCCTCCATCTTGGTCTTCGCCTTTTTTATCCATCCTAGAAGTGCGGCATGATCCTTGAAACATGGCTTCCATTCATCCGCGTGGATTTCGATATCAAGGTGGGTGGCGGGTGAAGAATAATTTATCAACGAGAAGATTTAGGGTAAAATGCAGGCCACTGCGAGGAGTAAATTGCACGCTAAAGAATCTGGAAGACAATTTTTTTAAGAGATTAATTCGATTAAATAATAAGGAAAAAACTGCGGTGGCATGAATATGTGCAAACCCCTAGGCCGAATTGTGATAACATAATGTGGACTACTCCGAAACAGCGGCGATTAACGCTCGAAGCTTAGAACGGTTGGCTATTTTATTATTCAGGTGTTTGTACGACTTGCGAAACGTATGGTTGTATTTTTCATTGAAATGGCCCAATTACAGCTTTAATTCATGCGGCTAATAGAAATCTGGAAACAGCGAATGCGATTATAATTGACATACAAGTACTTAAATAGCGCTTATTAGCTTTACAATTTAAATGCTAAATAGGAAGTTAAATAACATCAAAGGTTTCTATATACATGTTACGAGAAACATATTGGAATACCTTTATTCATTTTAGTGATTAACCATGTCATATTCTCAACGAAAAATATCACCGTAAATTCATCAAGGGGAATTATGGCCGTTTTGCGCTCCATGGGTAGTATAAATATTAATTTGTGAGGGAGATATATCGAAATCATCCATCCAGTGGACCATTTAAACGCGTCAAAAAATATTTAAATCACAAGATCTCTCTGTTTTACGTAACGGATAGCAAATCACGAACTACTACATCCGAACGCAAATATAATTTTATCTGGAAAAAACACTCAGATATGACGAGGCAGCCGACCCACGGCGACAAATAAAAGAAAATGACTCCAGCTCCAAATTGGACCGAGAGCGTCTGTAAAAGTTTGGATTTCGACCTATTCCAGCGACAAAAATTCCACCCTACATTGATTCAGCGCTGGGGATTTAATCTCGCCAGTGGCCCTACTCATTCAACGGTGAGGGAGGGAGAGAGAGAGATAAAGAGAAACTGTCCTCTAAATCCCTCCCCTCCCTCACGCCCTCGGGTTTTAAATCAGCCCCATCTTTTCCTTATTCATTTCCATTCGCGGGTCCATCTCACCCCACCTCCTAACCCACCTCGCCTCTGCAAACCCCTCATTCTCCTCCGGACGCAAAAGAGTAACCCGCCCCATTCCGTTTTCAACCTCGCGGCCGTAATTTATTGCCTACGCACCCAACCCTCCAGTGAGGGACGAGCCTTCGTCCACCCCCGCCTCCTCCGCTACGTACCTTCCCCTATTCCCTCCAATTCCCCCCTCACAAATAAGTCCCTCCTCATTCTTCCCTTCCCACTACCTTTCCGACTTCACCCCTTCCCACCTTACCCTTGCTTCTTTTGCTCTTCTTTCCTCCTTCCACCTTCCTCAGTCTCACTTTTTACCAATCCCATTTTTCTTTCAATTTTACTCGGAGACTCGGAATAAAAAAATATCCATCGGTGTATGGTCTGTGCCCACCTCTCATTCTCCACCCTTTCCTCCATTCCACTCCTTCTTCACCCAACTTCTACTCCCTCTCTCTCTCTCTCTCTCTTTCGTTCCTCCAGACCCCTTCATCCCCGTCACTTTTATTGGCTGCTGCACAATTTGACACCGCCCTTATGAATGGGAGAATAATTCAACGGCTATTTTCTTTCTTTCTCTTCCTTATTTCTTTGCGCCGTATTTGGAAGCGAAAGAATTAATATGGAAGCATCGTTATTTTCTGCGCGCTGAATTTTATAAAACATTTTTCCACTTTCGGGGATCTCTGATACATGATTGTGATCAGAAAATATTAACTTACTAAGAGAGTGATATATGTTTGATACACGAACGAATGAAGTTTTTCGTTATTAATTGAAGTGATAACATTAACTGAGTAGATGAAGATACCAATATTACATACAGATATTCGTGGTTAAATGAAACACAAACTATGAGCGGTTTTTTTACCGAATACTGGTACAGAACCCGCATTTCCACAGCAGGAAATTTCAAGAAACGTCAGATATATCACATGATGATGTGTATGAACACTGACACTCAACACATAATTTATCTACTAACAAAGAATTACAGTAAATATAATTGTTGTTAGCACAAATTTATCTGCAAACAGTATTCCTGAGCGTTAGTTGTCCACCAGATTCTAATGCATTAATATGACTGAAATCACGTACTCTTTACAATACCAAATAATGTTTTCCTTTGAAAAAGATTGTATGGTCATATAATTTACTCATTGCTAATGCAAAGGCTGGTTTACTGGAAATTGCTTTTTAGCTTACTTTCCAAAAAATGGAAAATAGTCTTATGAGATCGCCTCTGTGTCCGTGTGTGTGTATATGTGTATGTGTCTGTGTGTGTGTGCATGTGTGTATGTGTGTATTTATGTGTGTGTATGTATCGATTCATAATTTTCTGATTTCAAAGCTAATACATTAGTATACGATTATACGGTAAATTTGACGAAAGGCACTTCTGTACTAAGAGAAACCTGTGTACACCCCTATTTGTTATATATTAAAAATGTATAGAAAGGAAAGTAGGCGGATTAGTTCTTTCCAGAACTAATTGTTTCCAAATGCAATGGTAAACTGCAGTCTGACAGTAGCAATGTTACACATAGTATCATCACTCATGTACCATCAGAAGTGAATGCTCTGTGTTGCTCATGTAAAGTGACTTTACTGCGACCCGTATCCTAATTTACAGTCCCATAACTAGAGTAACATTTCTCAATAGCATTACTGGAACTCCAACTTTTAAAGTTATTGTATGTTGAGGTAGCCCAGACGGGTCTAAAATGTTCATAAGTTCTGTTGGGTAGAGCATGATGGGAATCGTCAACACTATCTGCACTTTTATATACTCTACTTCAGGGGCCTGCAACCTTTTCAGCCTTGAGGGCGCATTCGCGAATTCAGAGAAGGATTGCGGGCGCCAATTGGGGGTACACAGAAAAATAAAGCTAAAAGAAATGGGTTAGATTCTTTTTTTATTTTCAAACAAAAATATGTTGATTTGAATTGAAAATTTATTAATAATCAAGAAGGTGAATCTTGAAATTTTTAATGAAAAAACTGAATTTGTACTTCTTCTGTACTATCTTATCGCACCGCCCCAGCAAATGACTTGCCATAGTCCTAGTAGGGGGCGCCAAGGAATTGTATGGAGGGCGCCGGGTTGAGGGGCCCTGTTCTACTTGTACCAGGACATTTGTATCTTAATACAGTATTTATCGCATAAACTTCTTCATTTCTGGCTGTTAGTATGGCGTGTTTCATGGTCGGAAGTAGGGTACCTCGGTTAAATTTTAATGCAGTATACAAATAGTGTGGTAGCAATCAAAGTCCCCCTAGTTGTAGACCTTAGCTAAGCCAAAATTCAAAATAGCAACGTAAATAAACACATTCATGACTCACTCTAAATGTTTAATGAGTATTAGATAAAAATTGCAATTATACCTTTATTGATGAACTACTACAATTACAACTTTGTATTTTCCGCTATTTAATAATTCAATACGACCCGAGTTACAATGTAATACATCATCTTCAGGTAAAGAAATGAGGTTAGAGAGACATTATACATAGTCTACTAGATGTAAGTACCCAGCGTTGCCCGGAAATTCTAACAAACCAAAATATAATGATATTTAGAAATGGTTAATTTAAGTTTTTAGCCGCTTAATTAAAAAGAATTTATGTAATTTTATTCTAATGCAGTTGGGTAAACTATAACCTCTTCAATCATGCAGAATTTGTTTTAAATCACTGCAGTTTTGATAGACCCATTCTGCCATTTTGAGTCAAAATGGCTCCAGTGTATCCGAACACAGACAGAAATCTTCTCCTTGATCTCATGAACTATCATGCAAAATTTGGTCACGACTTCTTAAGGACGGGATTACGATCGACGTTTACTGACGTGACGGAAACGGGCGGTGGCGGTGAAGTACTCCGTTGACGGCACGTCAAGGAGGCGTCTATTATGATCGACGGGAGTAGTAGCGCCAGCTATTGACCGTTCAACGAAACGGTGTTTTGGAGTAGATTGCAAGTGAACTGAGTGACGTGTGTTATAATTGTTTTTATTATTGTTATTAAGTATTGTCAATATTATTTATAGTATTAATGCATTATTGATGGTATTGACAATACAAAATATTGATAGAAAAGTATAGTTGAGTATAAAACTATTTGACGCATTGTCAATATTAATTGACCGTGCGGAGAGATTATTGTCAATATCATTCACGTGGTCTTACCTGATTGGCTGACGAGAGACAACGAGACGGGAAAGCTAGACTTCGACTAGGTTCGCCCCGTCTCCGTCAACGTTAATGCCAACGTACGACGATCGTAATTAGTAGCATGGTTATCACGCTAACCAAGCTTCTGAAACGCCACCGTCCGTTTCCGTCACGTCCGTAAACGTCAATCGTAATGCCGGCCTAAGAGGTGCCCAAACGTATAGCAAACATACATTTATAAGTAAGAAAATATTTACATAACTTTTACGCCTTTGTAATAATCAAAATATGAAATAAAACAATGTAATTTTCCACTATTACATTGTTTTATTTATATTATAGAATTATTCCACAAAATTAAGCCATCAAAAGTTGAGATAATTAAATTTTAATTTAATATTGTAATATCTAATACATATATTAAAGAGAATTCTGTCCTTTCTGTGTTTGCACGGTTTGTACGTTTGCACAGTTGCAACACATTTTTCATTTGTATTTTAAAATCACTTAGAATTGCGATATGAATACGGGACTTGCACCAAACGACGCCTAAGAGAACGGATATTCATTTTTCAGTCATTGATTTTCGAATTCGCGTCGAATAGTTCCAAATATTCGTTATTAACACGACAATTTGGCTTAATTTTAGACGAAAACATTTCGTCGTCAAGGGCGACTGCATTGTTGCTGTTCTAGCAAAATTACGTCTATATCTAAAAGCAATGAAATGAACTTGGATATTGTATTTGAAATAAATTGTGAGAACTCTTCTTATATATTTTTAATGCATTTTAATCGAAAGAGAAATAATGATGGCTTAATTAGAACGATTGGTTTGTTTACTGCAGCGCCATTTCTAAGGCGTGGAAGAAATGCGAACGAACACACAACCTCTCTTGACGACGAAAGAACTTAGTAAGTTGCTTTTTTGATTCACACATTTTTGTAATCACTATAAATGCACCGACCATGCGTCAAATATCTTGCTTAATTATCAAAAGAAATTAATCATAATCATTAAATACAGTAATTTGCTTTAAACTTCTCAATAAAATTTGCAAACGAAAAGATATTTTCAATGCACGCGTGAAGTATCTTCCTGTTTGAAATGTTGAGTTGTCCATGATTACAATGCATGGAGTCGTTTCTGACTATAAGTTTTTACGCTACGTGTTTATTTGTTTTAAATTTACATGAAACATTTCACAAATTTTCAAACGAGTTTTGTCCTTCATGATTTTGTTTCATTGCAACCTCTTTATGAAATTTCGAAAAATCGGAAGAAAAAATTCGAATAAAAACTTAAAATACGAGGGAGGAGAATGGAAGAGAGAAAAGGAGGAAGAATGGGAAGTGCCTTAAATTTAATATGTAATCCACGCATGCCCGTCATATTGACGGACTTTTGTACCAGTTGTTCAATAATAACAAATAAACGTTTCAAACTACATATAAGGTACCTATTGTCTGACTAATTTTAATAAGATCGTAAAGAAATGTATTTTACATTTTTATATAAAAAATTGTTAATTTAGAGTTTCTATTATTTGCTCAAGCAGTTGCCTGTCCAATTATTTGTAATTCAGTCAAGTTTGTCTAATACGCCAGGGAATTCTGTTTATTAGCTATGCAAGATTCCAGAACAGTAAATAAAACGTTGGTATTTATTACTATTGTTGTTCCAAATTTGTTTGTAGAATAGATGTGTTGATAAATTCAAAGCCTATAGCGCTGTTAAATTTGTTATTTTACCGAATCAAAGGCAAGAGGTATTGCGTCATTCTAAAAATACATTTTACAGACTAAGGTTGCTTTCACCAAAAAGGCAAATCAATTAAATAAACAGTATCCAACCTTTTTCATTTTGTCTGTACATGAAATGTTTTATCACACATCAAAAATTTACGAATACATACAAAATAAACTAAAATACTGTAGGCGATGGTTCATGGGAATCCGTTGGATATTAGCCGAGATCGTATTTAACTGATAAGATATAAATGCTCTACATTGATAACAGTAATTGACAATTTTGTTCCAAGTTAATCATTCGAGTGCAAATTACTTAAAAATACAATTTGAATATAACGATTCAAATATGACGCCATTAATTCCCATTAAAAGCATTAAATCAATGCTATCGTAACCGATACGATATCAGTTCCCATTAAAAAGCATTGAGCTCGTCGCCTTGGTAATTAGTATTGTACATTGTTGACAACTGGAAAAGTAACCTTTTCCTGAGATTAAAAACTAAGATAATTCGACACGGATTTGAATTCCGTCTTCAAAAATTATAAACTTCATTCTTTTACCGATAGAACTGTTTTCATATCTCTATTATAAGTAATTTTAAAAAGCATTTTTAGACTGCCTTGCACTGAATCCCGTGCTATTCTTATGGGGTATTGAAATTGAACGATGGGGTCAAAAATAACCCCGTATGAAAAACATAAGTTTGACCAAACCTTGATCATTCACTAAGTCAGGATGTAAGGATGTATCGTACAAAATTTTGTTGTTCTAGCTTTTATAGTTTAGGAGGAGTTCTATGAACAAAGAAACGCACAAATATCCAAACATCTAACCTCTTCAAAATATACCTAGGTATAACAGATGAGGGGGCGTAGAGGAAGAAAAAGATAAAGGGCTGGGAAAGGGTTTAAGAGTGGATTGGAGAGAAGAGGCTTCGAAGTATCGGTAGCCGTCGGAGGGGAGAGGAGTAGGTTAGGCGAGGGATGTCGATGTAAGATGCTGGTGAGGTTCGTAGACGCGAGTGGAAAGATGGGGGACGGCATGCAACGGGGAATGGGTGAAAAAAACATGCTCATTTTGGATAGGGTGGTCTTTCTGGGAAGAACACATTGCGATCTCCAATTATTCAAAGGCGTCCTTCCTTATGCTTTTGTTTAGCACGTGTAACAGTTCCACAGAAAAGGAACTACAGTGGTTTTCCTCCGAAAGATGTTTGGCAAAGTGCGAGCAATCGTCCTTCAATCCGAATGACCGTTTAAGTTCACTCACTCTCGTTTTGAAATTTATGGCAATTGGTCCGATATAGGAAGCACCACAGCTATTACACGAGAACTTGTACACTCCACACTTGTCTTCCATTTCCAGTGTGTCTTTAGAATTGCAGAGTAATTTCACTACGTTGAAAATGGCGTAGAAAGATGCCTTGAGATTGATTGCTTTGGGATGTGGATTAGATAATTTGTGGGAAATATGAACTAAAAATGGTAGTTTACACCATTTGGCGGTTTATCAAGGGGGGCCTGGGGAATTGATAATATAAGAAGAGGGTTCATTTTGCAGAGTTTTTTGTTTAGTAAATAGTCTAATATTCCGCATGGAGTGGAAAGCTGCATGTTTATGGGGAATAGAGTGGGATGAGGAATTATGGGAATGACGAGGTCCGTATATGTAAGTTTCCTGAAGATGGAGAAGACGTAAATGGTTGTTGAAAATGGTGATGGTTGGGTCTAGAAAATTGAGATCGTCGTTAGTTTCTATTTCTAAGGTGAAGTTAAAGGAGGGATGTTGAGAATTAAGGCAAGATAAGAAAATGTCAAGTTGACGATTACTACCACCCCAGAGGCAGAGAATATCGTCGGCATCTGAGCCAATAAAAAATTTTCACGAGTAATTGGTGGTCTGAACTAAATAGTTTACTTTGGAAGACATCCGTAAAAATTTTGGCGAATAGCAGTGATAAGGGCAATCTCATTGCTACACCCTAAAATATTTTTTGTAAAAATAATTATTAAATTTAAAGTAATTTTGATCTAAATAAGTTTTAATTAGAGAATTTATTTCATTCACAATCACAACAAAACCGATATGCGCATAGTGAATGACATATACCAATACTTCGAAGGTCCTTCTTCCCACTCCAATTTCTCAACCTTCTCCCACCCCCACTCCAGTTTTCCCCTTACGTCCCCTCATAAACTAAATATATTGTCTCTGTAACCTCACTTATTTACCCGGAGATGATGAATCACATCGAAACCAGGGTCGTGTTGAAATATTAAAGCAGTGGAAAATTCAAAGTTGTTATTTTATTTGTTCGCCATGCCATAGTTCCACTAGATTATGCCCACCACCATGAATTTTATACCGTTGCTATTATGCTATTATACATTGGTTACAGTTACTTCTTATTAGTTGTAACGTTAGAAAAAGATGGAATTTTACACAGGAATTAAAAACCGAATTAAGATGGATATTTTCTAAACAATTGCGATAGCAATGAAAATTTCCCTTGCTAAAAACGAGAAAAATTTCCGTATTCCATTCTATTTTTTGAGCAAATTCGGAACATTAGAATTTAATTAGCACTAAAATTACATATTCTATTTTGGGCACATATGTTAAAGTTTCGAGTTGATATAATGATTCTAACCTATTTTAAACAAACTCGGTACACGCTATAACACCGTTCCCGAGGTCCATTTCACTCGAACGCAGAATAAAGGAAACCCTTTCAAAATTTTAGAATCACCATGGCATCAGCCAAAATAATTCAAGCTGCATATAAACTTATGGAAACGGCCTTATAAACGGATAAACCATATTATCTGATGTAAACAAATTTATTTCGATAAAAACACGAAGAAAATTCAAATCAGCTAAAATTTAATATTTTTTGAGCTATACCGCATAAACTTTGAACGACGAAATAAAACACAGTAAAATTTGAGATTTCCGGCACACGTGGACACCAAAACGATCCACTTTATCAATGCAGGGAGAGAAATGGCGGACATAATTAATAAACCGCCAAAGACTCAATCCAACTACGGCCTCCATCGAGAAGGAATGGTCACTGAGGGCAACATCCGAAAAAGGAGCTTTGGTAGGTCCCGGTGTCGCCTCGGAACCATATGCAGCTGGATGATTCCATCCTAACGTCGCGGAAGAGGAAAATTGCTTCTCGGGATCCACTGAACCCACAGAGTGCCTGGAGACACCCCTTCTTACAGACCGCCTTGCCCGTTGGCAAAAACCTTCGTACACATGTCGCATTCGGTCACAGGAAATAAAACAAAATTCTCCTTCCAAATCCTTTCTTGTCTCCACATACCTGCACAGTTGCAAACACCGCAGCAGAATTTTATCCTCGAACACCAGTCTCAACCGTGGAACCACAAAATTCTATGAATAGTAGGAGACTGCATGAGGGAACAAACGAGAAAAGTGAAGAAAAGGAGACGCGGGCTATTAAGGGGAGATTGGAAAGCTTGACGAATCGTTAGGGAAAAAAATGGTTAGGACAGAAAAGAAGAATAATTTACTTGAAATGTCTGTAAATTTTTGGATATTGTCAAAAATTCTATAAATTTCCATAATTGTTTTCAACGTTTTAGGAAGAAAATACATATCCCACACATTTCGACTGGCGATATGTTTTAAATTCACAAAATCGATCTATTTTGAGAAGTTTCAGAAACTTTGAGTGGAAAATAATTAACATCCATTTCTTATTAATAACTTTTATATTAACTCACACACACACACACACACACACACACACATATATATATATATATATATATATATATATATATATATATATATATGCGAACAAAGATGATTTAAAGTTTAACAACTGCTTCACAGTGAGAGTCATTCGCGCTCTCCCCGACAATACTTCGGCTCCCCAACTCCGTCAGTGGGAGCTTTCGCTTATCCATCTCCTAAACTCCTTCACTCCCCCTGGCCTCAACCTTCGATAGCTTTTCACTCCCTTTCCGCACTACCCTTCCACCCCCATGCCTCCACCCAGTGTCACCGCCATCAGTTCTCTCTCTCTCTGTAGCTGATGAAGGAATAATTCCGAAAGCTTCTCGCCAACCTGAAGTCGTCTGATTGGTGAGTGTTCACTGGGTCTCCTCATCCCAACACCTTGTTGACATCTATATATCCATTTTACCTTTCCTTTTCCGTAAGCTGTTATATATATATATATATATATATATATATATATATATATATATATATATATATATATATATATATATTATATATATAGCTACTTGTGCCTCACTCACTGACACAACACTCTTAAGGTACTTCTAGAAGGGATAGAATTCTGAAATTTGGTATGTTGGTAAATCGAGCAACATAGCCGACGAGAAAAATCGAAAATCACAAAAAAGTTAATATTTAAGGGGTCCTTTTAACCCCAATGTTCCATTTCAATACCCCATAAGAAAAGCATTGCATTTAGTGCAAGGCTTTTTAAAAATGCATTTTTAAATTACTTAAAATTGGAATACGAATTCGCGAAAAGAACAGTTGCCTATCTGAAAGGAGTGCTTAATTTTTGAAGGCAGAATTCAAATACGTACCAAATTAGCGTAAATATCTTCTTTTAATCTGAAAAAAGTGTGAATTTTTTTTCTTTTTTTAACAATGTAAAACTGAAAATACTATGGCAACGACTTCAATGCATTAAAAGGGATCTGATGCTATACGTTACGATTGCACTGATTTAATGCTTTTAATGGAAATTAATACCGTCATAACGAATTACAGTTGAACTTCCATAACTCGAATCTCAAGGAAATCGTAATAATTATTCGAGTAATAGAAAATTAAAGCAATGGAAATATGTTTTTAAATATTTGTATATATACAGTGGAACTTCCATAACTCGAATCTCAAAGGAAAGCAAAAATTATTCGAATTATAGAAAATTCGAGTTACGGAAATATATATTTTTCATTTTTATTTAATTGAATTAACATCAAGTTTATTCCCATAAGCATATAAGCATGTAATTCTAATTTTCAATATCATGCATATTATAATAACATCATCATAAATATTTTCTTCCGATAATTTGTATGATTTTGCTGTAACCAAAACACTAATTGCATCACTCACTGTGACTGAGGGTATAATAGATAATTGAAATTCTCACGTACTACTCAAAGCACAAACATGACGATTAAATTTGGGTTATCGACTGTAGGAAGGAGCGAATATGTGTGTTTTTCTCCAGGGCTATAAGGGATCACAATAGAAGAAACAACCCTGATAACAGTGACGGTAAAACTTGAAAAGTTTTCGAGAAATTTTAACTCTTTTCTATTGTTAAATATAATGGCGTCATACTTATTTCGCAATTTTTAAATCCAAATAAGAGCTAAAGGCACGGATGATGATGCTATAATCTTAAATGAAAATATCCTAATCTTTCCATAACTTTAGTGTATATGGTACTGTCTTAATGATGATTATTCTTATTCCTCATGCAGTACGATCTGAGTCACTACAAAAATACAAAAACGTGGACCCTAGAAGATTGCCAGAGAATTTGGAAATTACGGATAGTTGCCTTAATTTCACGGTAAATTATAAATATACTGCTATTACTCATGGAATTTATTATTTAATACATATAAGCTCAACGTGACTGAAGTGCTGTTGCCCTGTAGATCGCGTTGGTTTATTTAAGAGTTTAGATCTTGGTATATGGTGATTTTTGAAGCGCTTGCAGCTTGCAAGCACCGACTACTCGTGTGTGTGTATATATATATATATATATATATATATATATATATATATATATATATATATATATATATATTCAAGCTCTTCGACATCAGAAAAATTTCTTACCTTTAGCAGGATTCGAACCACCTCGGGCTTGTACTGCTCTTTATGGATTAAAGCAACTACGCCACGGTGAGCAAGATGAAACCTATCTATATATTTGTTGATCAAGCTCTATTAAATCAATAAAGAAACGAAACAGAAACTATAAATTTGACAAGAATGCTTGATTCATATATTAAAAGTGATTTACGAAAAAAATATTTGGAAAAACAACCAGGGTTTGACTATAAAAGGCATTTCCATTTTCCATAAAATATCACGTACACATGGACTTTCCACGTGCAGGCTTTTAATCTTTTTGAGATCTAAATTAGAAAAAATTAACCTACGATTTTCGGATTTGAACCATTTTAAAGAAATAATTATAAAGTTTCTTATTTTGTTCATCTTTAAAAACTAAATCATACTAAAATAAACCAAAGAAATTTTCGGAAAAGCACCTCAAAATCAAAAAAATTTTGTCTTTCGCCTTGTCGTCTGCCAGTCTGTAAGTAGACATTAAATTTTTTGTGGTATTTGAATAAAATAACGATAAAATTTTTGTTACTCAAATGTTTATATGGTCTAATTGCCATATGAATTATCATAATAGCTACATTTTGTTCTTGATGCTAGCCGTAAAATGATATTGCTGATTAATTACTAGAAGCTTGATGTTGAAGTACGAACGAATGAAGCAATTATCTTTCGTTTAATTCCTTATTATCATACATTAGACCAGGTGTCATCAACCTTTTCTGACTGGTGCGCCACATTCGCAGATGTGAATGCTTCGAAGGGCCGCATTAGAAGCCACGAGTGCTTCGGCGGGCCGGATGAGCGTTTATATAGGAAGTTACCAAGAGATTCTGTGGCCTCATAGCAGCGAAAACCAATACTGCAGCTTATACCTCAAGCATAAGGATCATGTGATCCATTTATTCCATCTATTTATTTTAGTCTAGAAAATTTACTAGCGCCAAGACCACAGCAGAAATGTTTAGTGACTATGGATACCATCACGAATTATTTTTTTAAGCTCACGTTAGCAAAATTCCTGTAGCGGTCCCGTAATAGCATAAGAAAATATTGAAGTTTTTCTTATCGAAACCTCTACTTTTTGCATAACGATTGACTTTACTTATTTTATCAACATGTTGCATTTTATGCGTGTAATATGACCCAAAAATTACGTTTCCTCATAAAACAATATCTTCCACCCACCCTCATTTAAGCAATTGCATCTTTTCACTAACATCCATTTGTAAAAAATGACCTTAAAATTCTTAAGAATTTAGCTCGTAACATTCAAGAACAATTAAAATTTCCTCCCGTAATCCTTTCTTCGCCAATGCAGAAGATACTAAGGTATACTCGTTCGGCGCACACGCGGTTAGATTCCTCCGCGAAACGGCATACACAGGTTGCAGTACGTCTTCCCTTTCTCTGCCTCGCATCCTCGCAAACTAAGAGAGAAACGTGCCCTAAAAGAGGAAGAAACGAGGTCACGCGGTTGCTAGAGCTGCATTAAGGCTTAGGAGGGACACCACGGTCATTATTAGTCAACTAGGTATAAGACAAGATAGGGTAATTTGCGGAATCCTTACTTATTGTACATGGCAAAATTACCAAAAAGGGATCCCACATAAATGTAGATAATTTCTTCCGAAAATGAATTTACCTTTCGAAGCCAAAATAATTAAATTTTCCCGTCTGCATTGGTGATGAAATTTTATCCTCGCATTTTCACGGGCATGCCAATATTTTCATAAAGGATTAATTTATTGAAAATATTTTCAAACACCAAAAAAATATAATGGTATTATACAAACTAATCAAGACGATAATTATTTACGCTTTCAATTAAACTCAACATAATCTGCGGTTGGAGTTTATTTTCCGTTAATTATATTTCATTAATCTGAATTATTAGGACGATATTTATTAATAAAAAGTAAATAAATAATTGTCATTATTTAAATTTATTTGTGGATTGTTTATTCCAATATTATTTTGACAAATTTATAAAATAATTAAGTGATTTAAAACTTAGTAAAGAATTACCAAAAGCTAACTGACTGTCGCTGTGAATGAAACGGTTCGAGTGTATTTTCCGTAGAAAGACATTTCCTAAAATAAATCGAGCATTAAGACCTTATTGTGCATTTCTTCTTTGATATAATGAAAGTTTAAATATGCAACAGACGCGTATTGCTTCTGAGCGAGTAAAATTCAATGTAAAGCAAACCAACGTATCTTTCGACATAGAATATTGAATATTACAGGCGAAGGGTAAGAGCTCATAACTTTCGAAAATCATTACTAGGGCCAAACGAAAATTCCTCCCTTTCCATACCAGAAAAAGGAAAAACCAGCGCATTGGCAATCTTATCCTCTTTTCTTTCTCTCTCTCCAACTTCCCTTCCCTCTTCATCTCTTGCTCCCTTTTCCAACTACCATTCTCCTTATCTCAACTACACTCTCTGGTCCGCAACGGCCGCCATTCTAACCCAACGCTGGTATTTTTTTAAAACCGCCCTCCCCTTTTTTCAACCGTTTCTCTCCCGTCCCCATCCCACAGAACGCCTCTGCAACATATCCTCTTATCCGTAATACACTCCTCCCCTGTTATCCCTCCATCCCTCTCTCCCTCAGCCTCCTTCACATTCACCTCTTTACCTCCATTACCGTTTACCACGCCCTCCCATTCGCTATCTCCCTCCCTTCATCCAACCCGCCTGTCCCATTCTCCATCGTATTCGTTTTATTTCATCGCTCATTCCTGCATATTTCTTTTTTTACTATTTTTGCTAAAATATGTTAGACTACCAAATATTCCGCGCCTGTGTTGAGAGTGTTTCAATTTTCACAAATAAATAATCTCTTATTCACAAAGAATCACGCTCATCCTTAGAGGAAAATGGACGTATTCAAGGATCTCGAAATATATAATTAGCCATAAATTTCAAATACTTTGGAAATATATGTAATTAACCGAAGAGTAGACGCATTTCAGTATCAGCGCTTCCTCATAATATCAATAAATTATTTTCTGTCGAAATATTTATCGAAGCATTACAGTATCTAACAGTCCATTAACTATCTTAATTGGGATGAAAAAATGCAGATATTACCGCAGAATCTTACTTACTAACTTCAAAACTATTCAACTTCAATGAAATCAATTCTAAAATTTTACGAAAAATTATGAAAATATTCTAATGATCAACTTAAATACGTAGCAGTGTGCAATGTGTAGTTTGTTTATCACGATTTCACTTTTAGTACTCGAAGAGCGAGTAAAAGAGTTGACTGAAGAACGAGTCGATAATCTGAATATATGCATCTCTATCTACTAGAATAAAAAGTAAATTCATATTCTTCGTGTTAGTTATAATAGCTGAATAGCTATTACACGATGAAGAGGGTAGAGAGTTGTCCTGATATGAATGTTGCGAAGGAGGGCCATATAAGTTGAATATCCCGGTTTAACCTAGTCATAGGAATATCTACGGATAAATTAATAATGATGATCATCTTTTAAATAAAAAACACAATGACATCGCTAAATGTATCTATATTACATATGCATATACCTGAGAGTCACATAATCATAAGATGAAATCTAAATTAATTAAGTCCCACAGTACTTTAATCTTATTTAACAAGATTATTCAAATTTTACCACAGATAGAGGTTGTAATAGTTTCATATCTGTAATTTTATATTTTGGGTAAAATCTGAAGTTAGAATAAATACGAAACATAGGTAGATATTAAATTATCTAATATATTAGAGCAGATATTTTTTGTTTTTTCTCGTGTAACGTTCCTTCAACTGCATATGAGAAAGGTAAAATTTCTTACAGAGTTACTCGATTGTAGCACATGGGTGAGCGAAAGTAAGTCATCAAAAATCTACCCTTCGCCTCTGCAATGCAGAACCTTGTAGTTTCCTTTTAAAGCACCGACATATTTGGTAGCCTCGATAATCACAGATTAAATAGACATACGGAAAATCCATTTATAGACTAAATTACACGTAACAAGTATAACCGACTCATTCAAATGCATTGAAAAAAGGGTATACAATTCTTTTGGCGTTAAAATAATGCAAAATAAATAATTTCGTTTGATGGTATTTTAAAGAGGTAATACTGTAATTTCTATATCTAATCAGCAAAATAACTTTGTCAAAAATTAATTTTCACTCGCAACTTTATAAATTATGCAAGTATAAGAATTCGATAGCATCATGGATATAAGTTATATGCTAACATTTTAAGGATAACTGTAATAATTGCAGAGAATTTAGTTGAATGTATTCAATTCTGAAACGGATGTTGCGCACATAAAACAACCGACAAAGATTTATGAAAAATAATTACCAATATTTTCGCTGATGTTATGCGTGCGCATCTTTATCCCTTCATTTTCCACCATACGGAATCTCTCTCTCTCTCTCTTTCTCTCTTCGGCCTTCCGTTTCTCCGTCTACCTACTCCATTCTCCCTTCTATTATACCCAAAGGTTGCCCACATTATTCCTGTGTCTTCACCCGATCCCTCCCTTTATCATCTCTCGTCTCTTTCTCCACCCCGTCCTCTCCCCTTCCTCGCGCCACCCCCCCCCCCCCTCTCCTCCACATCCTCGCCTCTCTCCCTTCCTCCGTCTCACCATTTCCATTTTTCTCTCCATGGCCCTTCCTTCTCCGTCCCACGCTATTCATCCCCCGCATGTCGCCCTAACGCCCTCCTTTCCCCCTTGGTCGAAGCAATAGACCGCCTCTTCCCTTCCTTCCTCTTCCTTCCTTTATCTCTCCCTCCCTATCTCTCCCTGTCTCTTCCTCCCTCTCTCTGCCACCGGCTGCCCATCTCACAAATCCAAGGCAGTCTGCTCCCCCCAACCTCGAGCAATATTATGCCACAGCCAATCCACTCCGGTGCCTACGCCGACCCATAATCCAATTCGCATAAATGCGTGAGGCCGCGAATGGTAAAAGGAAACAAGCGACTGCTGCTGTCCGATGAAGAGCCTCTCTCTCTCCACCCCCCTTTCTCTCGCTTTCCCGAAACGGAGAAGAGCACCACCGCCCTTCCTTGAGTCCCTTCTAACCTTTTTCTAACATCGGTCGGGGACGTCGCTGAACCATGCGGCCGTTTCTCGCGCCATTCGGTGGTCGCTCTCACTCAAAGCGTCTACGAGTCGTCGGAACAACAAATAAGCAGAAATCAATCTAAACAAGTAATAAATTTATCCTTTTTAAAGAAGAAATACATCATGCTTTCGTCTGGTTTGTCTATCCGTCCGTTTAAATAACATCTGCCAAACTAACAAAGCCAGAGCAATCAAATCTGTAGGGTATGACCTTTATCCAAAAATAATGCAAAAAACGTTTCGGTTATCATTCAACGCACAGAGTACATATTTTTGCAAGTGGTTCATGTGACTAACTTCCAAGTTTTTTTATTACTTTTCTAAATCACCAGAGACTTTTTTATAAGCATGGTCGCCTGCCTTTATGACAAAATAACAAAATACAAAAGTTATTTAAAGGTTGTTATACACTTCTGATATGTAACAAACTACCTAAATAGTAAACTTCTACGCTGTTGGCGTCATTCTTTAACAACTTATACTATCAAATCAGCTACAGTTGACACAGTTCAAACAGTAATCCGAAAATCAAAACACCGCTCAGAACGACTTTCGATGCGTTTATTAGGAGTTATCTTTATGGACCGCGCGAATGAAGTATGTGACTTTGGTGGCGCACTTATTAGTTTAATCTTCCTAATGACGAAAACATTAAACTAATCTGCGACCATTAATATCCTCTTCATCATGCCAAAATAGAGAAAGAGATAGAGGGAGAGAGAGAAGGCAATGGCGCAATGGTTTTAGTCGCCAACTTAACAGGGCTTATCTGCACCAAGATTAATTCCCTATTAGGGAAACACCCCTCTGTTCAAATCTCCAAAAGAGGAGAGGAGCAGAGATACATGGGAAACGAGAAGAGGGGGAGAAAGATTCATCGGGGGCAAAAATAGAGGTGAACAGATAGCGCAGCCGTTCAGAACACCTGGCGCAGAAATCACTGGCTAACTTAATGGGATGAATACCTTAAAAGAATTTTTGCTCGTCCTAAGGCACATCTCTGGAATACCCTAGTGCGGTGATATAGACATAAATAATAGCAATATTTTACTATACTGTTGAAACTTATACAAAAAACAATAATGAGCTCTTAATTTGAAAACTTCCACGCTACCATAGATTCTACATCTACATGTTACCCTGCTTAACACGTAAGTTGTTGGGGGCAGGGAAACTTGAACTATAAAATTATTCTCACAGAATCTTTAATTTTTTTAGAATTAAGAATTTTTCGTAGCATAGTCAAAATTTTAATGTCATCTTCGAAAACATTAGGTAATTTTTCATTGCGGTTATATCGCATAGCCGAGATATAGAGGCATGGATTGTTTAAAAGTAAAACAAAATGTAACAAAAGGAGTGTATTGAGGTTAAACTGATATTTTCATTGTTTTGCGCTGTCAAGAGTCTTCAGTTTTAGTCCCAGTTAGTCTAGTGAATCATGGTCGAAATGCTCACTCTCTGTGATACAGATAAGATGCAAGTGAGTCGTTTTACCGAGCTACGATGAAAAATGAGTCTTCGAAAAAATATGACCGATTAGAATTTTCAAGGAACGAGTATACTGCTTCCGCAGAGGTATATTTTTATCCGCTTTGGGGAACAAAATATTTTTAGTGATTTAATGCGACAGAAGGATGATCAATGCTTGCATTCCGAGTTTAGAAACTCGGTCGCTCTTAACAGCAAGCAAAAACGAAACAAATATCAAGAGATTAAGTACATTTTAGAGAAGATAAATCTTAGTTTACGCTAAAAACTTATTTTTCAAATGTTAATCGATGTATAATTTTTATTAAAACGCAACACCAATTTTTCTTCTTTTTTAGAGAACAAATTTCATCTACTAGGTCGCAAATATGAATAATCTATCAGACTGATGCAGTATTTGACACATTCAAAAGAGCAAAAGCGCACCAGCTGCGAAGAGATTCATTGTGATATGTAAAGCTGATTACAATCCATTTGGAAGTTAGTAGTTTGCAAAACTATTTACGTTGGCAACTACCAAAAAATTATATGAATTCATATAATTACGCCAAACAACACAGTACTGAAATTATATTTAATATTCAACTCATTTAACGCAAGAAAATTTTGCGGAGTAAGCATCCGGATTTCTTCAAATCCCGAGTAATGAGCTAACATTTTTTTCAATTAAATTTTTTGTTTTATACATTTGTTAAAAAATAACAGCCCTCACAATTATCACACATTTTACGCTTTTGAATCTACTTTAAGAAATAACGACAAGACATTTCATTTCCTATGGTATTTCCGGCGAAGATTTTCAAGATTTACTTCAGAAGCTTATGAAAATATAGTATAAATTTAAAAATCTAACGTAAAATTAAACAATTACTTAGACAATATCCTTCTGTTTGAGCTAAGTCACACATATAAAACTGAAACATTTTCTAATTTAAATTTGAACGAAAGCAAGATGGATGACGATCGAATTACAACAAAAACAAAAAGCGATGGCAATATAAAAGGTTAATATTTTGCAAAGTGTGCAAAATCTACAGCGGTATTATAAAACTGTTAAAATCTTTCTTGCCAAGATTCCAAGAGACAGTAAAGTATAATCCTCTTTGAGGAGGATTCGATAGGTTCCTTATACAACATCTGCCTCATTTGCACCACCACGAAAAAAATATTCCATCCCTTTAATAGCCACTCCGTGACGTCATCATAATCTTACACAGTTCCACCAAGCTAAACACCACCTATGCACCTATCTGCTCTTAAAGAGCACGATCTACGACAAAGAAGAATTCAAAACAAAAAAGTAGAAGTTCGTAGGCGTCGCGGCGGTGCGTTTTCACTTTGTGATGGAGGGTCTGGGGTCAAGGGAAAAAAGAGAGCGAGAGGTCACCTAAGGGGACGTCAGCGTCCGTCCCAGATAAGGTAGGATGTGGCCCACAAATCTCGCCAGCAGCACGGATGACTCCATCTCCGCCACCCCATCCCGCCTGCTCGGAGGCGGACAACGCACAAACATCCACCGCCGTTGCCCTCGTGTTCCTCTCCCCCTCCTTTCCTCGAACGCATGCTTGTTTCCCATCCCTCTCATTGTCAGAGCCCTCACCCCCATCCGTTTTCTCTGTTCCCTCATTCCCTCTCAGGTGTGGAGTCACGGAATGCTTAGATGCCACGGAAGGAACATCACTGCGCTAACGCTATACCAATCACTATCAAGGGCATTACCAACTCCCTTCTCCCCCCTCCTCGATTAGCGTGGCTAAACTGCAAATACTCTCCGGTCGACGGGTGAGTATTGAAGGCGAGGAATACAGTGTAGCCAAGCTACACATACAGGCACAACGGCTGCCACGGGCAATGCCTCGATAATTAATTGAACGAGGTTACAAATGATTGACTGTATGACTGGACATCGTTAAGTTATTGGTTTTCCTCAGAAAAATCAGCGCTGCATACTCAAGCAGCGGTTCTATGCAATTCATATTTATATATACTAGTAGAAGGTGCTTGCATTCTGCAAGCATATCATCTCAACTTGAAAAAAACATTCATTTTTCAGACAGATATTTCATCATTACAAATATTTTTTTAATTCTAAGGATTTCACCTCCGCAGCGATTTTCGTTTTTCCCTCATGTAAAAATAATAGATTAAAACAATCCCCAAACTTTGCAATTTTAAAAATTTTATACTTTTCCCATTATGTAGTACTAATGCTACACATTTCTGCCAAGTTTTAAAGTTGCAGCACTTCTAAAAGTGAAATAATATTTTTCTAATTGTTTAAATTTTAAACATTTTTAACAGCCGCCGCAATATATTTATGGAGAGATTCAAATGTTTATTTGTGAAAATGCATTACTCGGTAAATAACTTGATAATTTCAGTTCCTAGTTCATTCCGTAGTACCTAAACAGTTATCTATTTGTGTAAACTTTAAGAATTATGTTATATGTATGTTATATCCTCCTCTGTAAGGAACGTCTATATATAATTATATATATATATATATATATATAAACCTGTCTACGGACAGCAGCATGATGATGATGACGATGATGAATTGGAAATGACAGGAACTTTAAAGTAATGAAATAATGTTGCAATCATAAATGTATACCTGCAATGATGTTTGCATTTTAAGAATGTAATAGCCCTAAGTTTAGACGATATTAACCGAAACGAAAATATGACATTTCATAGAAAAGATAAACCAGAAAATAATCGTTTCATGCTCATTAGCCGGAGATAAGGACTAGCAGACGGTGTAGGACAAGATATCTGCGGTAGAGCAATTAAAATGCAAAGGTTTCGAGCGTTTTTTTCGCGCCTGATGTGGCTTCTCCATCCGTATCCCACCTTTCTTTCTCCGACCCACTCCCTCTCATTCCGTAAAAGCTTCACCTTTTGGGAACAAGGCCATCACATCCTCTCTGAGGGAGATTTTCTCGAGCAAAAGTACTAATCGAGCGCGTGCGTGAGTGCGCATGTGTGCGCGCGTCTGTATTGTGTGCGCGGCGCCGGAGACCTAAATGCAGACGCGAAGGCCGGATCGGTATTTTGGGAGACGAGGCTGTTCCTCGCCTTCCAGTCTTATCGCGAGAATGGAAAAAGCGGGCGGCCGTTTAAGTCCCCACACCCCTTGCAAGCGCCCCCTCTCCCCCATTCACCGGTTCCACGACACATCTCTTTCATTTCCATATATCGGTCCCCCTTTCGCTTTCTCTCCCATCCTCTTTGAAGCCCGCTCCACCTAGCCGGACTCCTTTCTTCCCCCTATATCCCATCCCTCTATCTATCTATCTCTCTCTCTCTCCCTCGCTCGCTCTCCCCTCCCTCCATTCTTTCTCATTTACCCTTATCTCCTCCTAACTCCTGTCCCACAGCCACCCTTCCACCGCCCCTTTCTTCCTCAGCGTTTTTTCCCCATCTCTCCCACCCATTTTATTGACCTTCTCTCCCCACTACCACCACCGTTCCATCACCCCCTCCTCACCGCACGCTCTATCCATACCCAGTACAATACCTTTCCTTCAACTTTCTTTGTTACTGTCTCTTCCCAATAAACCCCTTTCAATCACTCCTTTTTATCCCCGCCAAGTTCCTCCTCTTTTCCCGGCTTACCTCCTCCTCCTGGGCGTCTGATTCCTCCCCCGCCGTCGTATCATGCCCTTATAACGGACGGATGTCATTTTTACGGAACCTCTTTTAAGAGGGTGAGAAATCGTGATAACGCCATCGGTTCACTATCGGACCAAAAACAAACTACCCGCTCACGAAAACACTATAAATAAGTAGAAGCGGGGAGGAGAGAAATAAAGAGGGGGAGAGAGAGAGAGAGAGATAATGTTAGGGTATAAAGACCTTATTAAATGAAAAAAGGGGAGGGGATGCAGAAAGTCACGCTTTTACCGATTCACGAAGACGGCATTCGCCTCTATAAATCTTATAAACTTCCTGAAAGTTATTTCATAAACGGAAAGTAATGGGTCATCTGGGACAACTTGTATATTATTACTCCGTTTGCAATGCCCATGGCATATCAATTAAAATAATATTTTAATACTAGCGTAATTGCCAGTCAAATATGACGGGATTATCATAAAAGTATTCCAAATATATATGATTTCGATATGAAAAATCAGTAAGATATGCTTTGATCTAGTTTGGCTTTCATGCACAATCAAATCAGTGTTTTTCAAAGTTATTTTTGTTATAATTATACTACTTAAGTAATTATTAGTAGAGAGGCCAAATGATTATCCAAATATTTGCTGAAAATAAGAGGAAAATCGAAAAGATAAATAATAATAAAATAAATAATGCATAAAGAAGTAGCTAAAATTTACTTGAAATATTTTAAGCAAATTATAAGTTATTTATATAGAATTTAACTTAATAAATGAATTGTTTTACTCTTATTAACTCGTAAAAAACAGGATAAAATGTGAACGAGCTGTCAATTTACCATCAAAGGAAAAATGTTCAGTAACTTACTTATTATTAACTAAATACTTACATGAACTGCGCTGAATGTTAACTATATTTTACAATCACAAATTTTTTAAACTACATATAGTAGTTTTGATTTTTTTTTCAGAAAATTGGCTTTATTTAAAGAAATTTAAATAAAAGTCATAAAATGTTATTTTTCACTCCTATTTGAAATTCAGTTCGAAATATTTGCTGTATTATCAGTTAAAGAAATCCATTGAAAATTACGTGACCTATATTTATTTTTATGAATTCCCACCATTTGGCAATGGCGCATGATTCAATAGTATAACACGTTTTATAATCATTTATAATTTATTATTGTTATTTTTGTACTGCAGCTCCTTTTAATCCTATACAAATGCTACGTCCTCTTCCTCTTTCTCAACTTATGCACATTTCCATTCTCTATTCCTTCCTCCCTCTAATTACTTAATAGATTAAGTAAATAAGTTATACCCATGTATAAAAGTCTCACTCGTGTTAAAGCGCTAAATTGGTGCATTTATTATGAGGCCAAAAATAGAATTCAACAATTGAGACAAAAATGGTCCAATATAAACAAAATGCGTGAAAACGTGAAAAATCGTAATAAAACTTAATTTTTGGAGATTTATGAATGAGATTTAAATTCTTCTCTTTGCATAGCCAATGTAAATTAAAAACCTCATCCTTGAAATATTTTAAAATGTAAACGAAAAAGGTTAAGGAATGGTTTTTTGATTAATTTATGCGATTCGAATTTATAACTCCGGTTATTTATAAGATGCACTGCAAAAAATCTATGAAAATAACTATAAAAATAGTTAATTACCAAAAATTTCAATAGGAAGTTAACTGAAAAGAAATTAATGAAATACACGATTTTAATTACAAATAATTCGGGCGCCTTCTCTCTCTCCTACTAATGCATTCAAAACACACTTTCCTTGCGCATATAGTATAAGGACGACAATACAATCTCGAGGTTTAACAATGACACGCTCGGCAAGACAACATATCTTTAAAAAGCTTAAAATTTTCAAATAAATGTGATTTAAACGCATAACTTGAGCGATTTCGAAGCAAAGGTAAAAGTCGACGATAAGAATAAGAATCTATGTTTATTTTTCTTTAAAATATCATAGGTTCTTCTAACTTCTAATTTAATTATGCAAAAGAAAAAAAAGCCTGCAAGTGAAAAAAGGTATTTTTTAAGTGTTCTCTTATGAGGATTTCTATAGAGCGTTCCGGCGGACCAACGCACAGAATAAGGATATTATGTATATAACTATTGTAATTTTCCCCTCTTTCCCTTCCATTCTCTCTCCCTCCTATTCACCTCCCCCCCTTTCCCAATCTCCTCCCTCTTTCCCCTCAACCTCTTTCCTCCAATTCTACTCTCTCTCTCTCTCTCCCATTCTCCCTCTCTACCGTACTCCCATTCTACCTCCTTCTCTCCCTCCCTCTCCCTCCCTCTCCCTCCCTCTCCTTCCCTCTCCCTCCCTCTCCCTCCGTCTCCCTCCCTCTCCCTCCCTCTCCCTCCCTCTCCCTCCCTCTCCCTCTTCCTGCACCTCATATTCTATACCATTCTCCTTTGCTCTCACCTTCTCACTCTCCCCTCAAAAATATAGCTATCCTCTCACCCCCCTCTCACCCCTCCTCATTATACCCGAATTGTGATGCAACATCTAAATGACACTTTCCCTAATCGGTGGATTGGTCGTGGCAGTACCATTCACTGGCCACCAAGATCTCCAGACCTAACCCCGTTAGATTTTTGTTTGTGTGGTAGGATGAAGAGTGAAGTGTACACAAGAAAAGTGGATACACGAGACGAACTGCTCGATCGCAAAATGGGTGCTATTGCCCACGTAAAGGAACGTCAAGATGAACTCAGACGAGCAACACGCCGTGTTCTCACACGAGTTGAAAAGTGCATTAATGTTGACGGTGAAATTTTCAAAAATTTATTATAAATTGTAACAAATTTTTCACTTGAGCAATAAATATTAGCAACAGTACGTAATATCTCTTTCTTATCAATAATTTTGCAACTGTACATTCAAATAGCTCTATCTCGAAAACTGTTTGGAATAGGACATTTGTCCGTACGAACAATCTGGAACGATACTATCACCTCCCAGAATATTGACCTTTCCTCCTGGGACACCCTGTATATATATATATATATATATATATATATATATATATATATATATATATATATATATATATATATATATATATATATATATGCAAGGAGCAGACATTGATTCAGATCACAGCCTTCTAATAATTGACGTGAATACAAAGCTCAAACAAATAAGAAAGACGAGAAGAGAAAGACAGACCTGGGACCTAGAAAAACTGAAAGAAAGGCAGGATGTAGTCAGCATGAAGTTGGAAGAAAACCTAAGAAAGTTGGAAAACAAACCGAAGACCGTTGATATAGAATGGGATGAAATTAAAACCAGTATCAAGGATACCTTGGATAAAGAGATTGGAAAACAAGAGAAGAAAATCAGAAAACCATGGATCACGAAGGAAATGCTGGAGAAAATGGAAGAGAGACGAAAATGGAAAAACGTTAACAGTGAAGAAGGTAGAGCCAACTATAGGCGTATAAACAATGAGTTGAGAAGGGTAACAGATAAAGCTAGAGAATATTGGATAAAAGGAAAATGTGATGAAATAGAACAAATGGAGAAGTTAGGACGGTACGATATGATGTACGCTAGGGCACTGGAATTAGAAGATAAGAAGTCTAATGGAATTTGTGGTAAAGGAATTATGAATACGGATGGGAAGATAGTCTCAGAAACAAAGGATGTAGCACAAGTATGGGAAGAATACATTAAGGAATTATACAGCAAACAGGCAGGAGCGGCAAAAATAGAACTGGAAAATGAGGAAAACATTGAAGAAGACAACTTGGGACCAAGTATTATGGAGAGCGAAGTAGAAAAGGCGATAGTGGAACTAAAGAAGGGGAAAGCCACTGGCAGCGATGGAATACCGGCTGAGATACTTAAAGTCATAGGATCAGAAGGACTAAAAGCGATCACGAAATTAATTAATAAGATTTACGACACGGGAGAGTGGCCTCAGGATTTCCTAGAAGTAACAATGATCCCTCTAAAGAAGAAGCCAAAGGCAATGCAGTGTAAAGATTACAGAACGATAAGCCTTCTGTCACACACCTCGAAGATCATCACGAGGATTCTTAATAAAAGGCTGGAGAAAAAGGCAGAAGAAATAATAGGGGAAGATCAATTCGGTTTCAGAAAAGGACGAGGAACTAGAGATGCTATAGGAGTAGTTAGAATCATATCAGAAAGGGCAATAGAATACAGTCAAGATATCTGCGCATGTTTCGTAGACTGGCAGAAGGCCTTTGATAGAGTAAATTGGGTAAAGTTGATGAAGATATTAAAGGATATAGGTGTAGACTGGAAAGACAGGAGACTGATTAGGAATCTATATGAGAATCAAGTTGTAAAGGTCAGGTTTGAGAATGTGGACACCTGCGGAATAAATATCGGTAGAGGAGTAAGACAAGGCTGCTGCCTATCGCCAACCCTATTCAATATATATGGAGAAAGTCTAATGCAAGAAGCTTTAGAAGGCACAGGGGATTTCAAAATTGGAGGAAGGATTATAAGAACAGTGAAATACGCAGATGATCAAGTACTTCTAGCAAGAAAGAAAGAGGAGCTACAAAAAATGATAAATGGACTAGTGATAACAGGTAGAAAATACGGTATGGAAATAAATACAGAAAAATCCAAGGTCATTCGAATATCGGGTAAAGAAGAGAATCTGAACATAACTATTGGGGGAAAGCCATTAGAACAAGTTTCAGAATATAAATACCTTGGAAGTATCATAACACGAGAGGCAAAATGTACGGATGAGATCAGAAATAGAATAGGAAAAGCAAAAGCGGCTTTCAGGAGAAAGAAACAACTACTTACAGGGAATATAAGGGAAGATATCCGCAAGAAGTTGATAAAATGCTACGTATGGAGTATAGCATTGTATGGGGCAGAAACATGGACGCTAAGGAAAAATGACATCAAATACTTGGAAAGCTTTGAAATGTGGACTTGGAGGAGAATGCTGAAGATAAAATGGACAGATAGGATGAAAAACGATGAAGTGCTACGAAGAATAGGAGAGAAGCGAATGATTATACAGACTATCAGAAAGAGGAAGGCTAACTGGGTTGGACATTACCTGAGGAGCGAGAGTATGATTAAAGACGTGTTAGAAGGAAAACTAGATGGGAAAAGGGATAGAGGTAGGAAAAGGTTTCAGCTGATAGACGATTTGAAAGGGAAAGAGAGTTATCAAGATATAAAGAGGACAGCGGAAAATAGGAGTATATGGAGAACCAGGTTTAACCAAGAATAATCACGGACCTGTCTACGGACAGACTACCTATGATGATGATGATGATGATGATATATATGTATATATATATATATATATATATACATATATACTTTACGTTACTCTTTCGCTGAAGAAGGGCATAGACCCGATAAGCTTGCGTGTTTTTTTGTATTCGTGTGTTGTACGTGTCTCTTCAAGGCCCCCGCAGTCTGCCAACTTGGTAAGTGTCCGCTGGGCTTCCTTCAGCACCTTGTTGCCATCCTCATCACTACCTTTTCTTTTCCTGAAGTTTATATATATATATATATATATATATATATATATATATATATATATATATATATATAGCACAAAATATGTATTTTTTAATTTTGCGCTAGACAACTATTATATGTGCAAAAGTATATTAACCTTCTGTAACATACTGTTACATGAATTTTATGTTTTTGACCTTTTAGTAAAAACTTAGTTTCGTTAAAGTAAATTTATTAATTTTATTTTTCTTAATGTAAGTATTTTTACTTACTTTAAGTATTGTGTTATTCAATGGCTGCGATTGAATCGAATTTATCGATTTTCTCAGATCAGTTTTATAAATATATTTCCAAAGCAAAACTATTCACAGCACTCTCTTAGAGCGTGGCACGTCATAGAATGAGTATATTAGTAGCATAGATATAATTTCAACAGAATTTAGATGGTTCATTAGTTGAAATATATTTGCTTTATGGAATAATTTTAATTTAATAAGAATATATATTTTATTTTCCGGAATATTTCTGGTAATATAATTGAATATTCCTGATAAAAGTAACTCCAGAGGAAAAAATGTTCTTTGCCAAGTATAAGTATTTTCTGTCTTCGAATACTCATAATAAACTAAAATTTAGTGTCTTACGTAAAACCCTTGGTATTTTAAAAAATTATATTAAAGTTTTAAGGGGTGAAAGTTACCGATCAAGTGCTGTTACAAACTTTGTATAATTATGAGATGATAAAATTGCTCTCGTAGGGTCATTTGGAGATTCATTTCCCTCTGATGTCATGATAGCGTGACGGTTTATCCATCCATAAGGGAGTGATTGGACCATCACAGGGGTTTAACCTGTCATGAGCAATCACGCAGAATTTTAGCAGCAATAATCCGTTCCTTTCACTCGGAAAACGACGAAATCGATAAATACCACACGCGCGAGTCGCGAAATTTTGCTTTACATTTAAAATTTTAATTAGACCGCATTGCTCACTAGAAGTATCTCGCTACGTCATCCATATCCATGGGTAATACTTAATTAAGTGAAATACCAAAATTTTTAATATACAAGTGTTATTATAAAGGTATGCTCATTTGCAATAAGGAGAAAATTAAAAATAGCGCGAAATTAATGTATCCAGTTCCGCACAATAATCATTACAAAATTATTTTCAATCATAGAAAATTATAGGCCAAATTATATGAAAAGATTCATTAATTTTGCTAATAAAAAATATCACAATGGTATATGATGTAATTAACATGGTACTAAAAATGCCACTTCAAGTATTTTCAAAAAGTTAATGAAAAATTACAGCGTGAGGATTTGAAGTGAATTTAACGCGTTAATAAATTTCTTTTCTAGGGAAATTCGTTTTACACCTCTCCTCCGCTCATTTATTTTCGTTCCGTTTTCAAAACTGTAACAAATACTGCTATTAATCGAAAGTAGGTAATTTTACAATAGTTTGGACAAAGGATATTCAAAGCTAAAAGTCCAGCAGAATATTGTGTAATCTTTCGGTTATTGTGTGAAAATTGCTTTTATCGCATATATTGTGTTAACGAAATTCTAAAAAGCTATGGAAATTTTAACATACGTCACTGGAATACGTGACGATCGAAAAAGGGAAACCTTTAAATGAATAATAATTTTAATCGCATCAAAAGCACATTGATGCGAAACGAGCGAACAAGTCGAATAAAAGCTTTGAGCCGTGAGAATGAAAGTTCGAATCTCGCGAAATTGGAAAATGGCATATTACCGATGGAATTCGATTTATCGGAGACTGTTTCGCACTGAATTCCCCCAATTACCCCTTCGCTTCGAAACACATGGGTTTTAAAAAGTCTCCGGGAGAGGAACGACGGGACAGAAAAGCGGAGCTGCCACGCTTCCCTCGTCGTTTTCTAGGCAAGAAGTGCTACAAGACCGCGCTTTCACAATTAGCGACGCCGATGCCGCGCGTACAACGCAATTACATCTCCGCCATGGCGGCGGACGCATAAATTCTCTCGCTTAGCGAAATACGCATGGATAAGATGTGTGGTGTGCCGCCGCACTGTGCCTAAGTGAAACTTGAAACTTTGCCTCGGTCCGATGCATGTGCCGCGGACACATACACACACAACCAAAGAAATCTCAGCGTGGGGAAACCAAAGGGAGTCGTGAGCTCCAGGCGCCGGGCGTGCACTTGGGGAAAACACGGATCCCGAATTTGGTAAGACAAACAGATCGTAATTTCCGAGATAACTTGTATATTTGTAAAGGTATGGCCGAGTGGAAAACAATATTTAATCTCAATGCAAAATATATGAGAAACAACTTGGAAGGTACACATTTAAAAAATACGTTTTATGTCGTCCAGTGAGAGCAACTAAAAAAACCTTTTGGCGTTAAATTTTGTCTGAGTGCGCGGCACGACAGAGAAATCGATCAGTATTCGATATTATTTAATTATTTTTTATTCGATCAGATTCCTTAGAAAACTGATTAATTCGAACTCGTTCAAAATTTTCACATTTTCATATAAGACTGAATTTTAGTGATACACAGACATTTTTTTCAACTGCAATACAGGTCACCAATACATATAAGCATTATAATGCAACCACATTACCCGAACTATGCAATTAAATGTATTTATTTCATTATCTCAACTTTTCTTTGCTAAAAATTAATCACTGCTATTAGAGTACTTATCTAATTCGCAGAATCATGTTAAAATGACATCCATATTCGCTATAAGACATTTTATGTAATGAGGAAGACCATAACATTATGATATAATTCACGGCTCCTACGAGTATTGATTCCATAATTACGAAAAATGGCGACCAGATCATTCAAAAGCGTAAAATATTTTGGTATGTAAGCAATGGTTAGAAAAATTTTATATATCCTCCAAATTCCGAAGCACATCATCGGGAAGAAATAATATGATATTCTCTTTTTTCGTCAAGCATTAAGATGCTGTAAATTTCAATAACCTATGTGTTACAACCTAAATATTAATAGTGTTCACTTAATGTAATGGGATCACTTTCTAGTAGGTAGGAATACACTAATTTATTTATTCAATTTTCTTGAGTTATCTCACGTGCTATTCACACTGTATTCACCATCGAATATCCATAATTGAAAAATTTATTTCTCATTTGATATGTTTTAATAAGTTAAGACCTGAATAAAATACGCATAGCTTAGATTGCTATTCAGCGAGGTCTGGATGATATTTTTTCTATTGAAATATTTGTAAAGAGGATATTACGATTTTTGTGCAGTGAAATGTATATTTCATTTTATTAATGTAGTATTTATCCATCAAATACATCTCTTTTGACACTTTAGATAAAGAAACTTTTCGATAGATCTCTTTTATTCACAAAGAACATTATATATTTCCAAGATTTATTCAGCCTTGGCGACATCAGACAGAGACCAATGAAATCATTATATTTTTGAAGGACTTAGAGGGGTCTAAGATAAACGCCATTTCATTTTTCATCTCAAAAATCTGTCCGCATGAACTAGGGCCAAGGTATCCCACGTAGAATTTTGTGGAATCCTCTCCCCTTACGACCTCTGGAGAGTGTGACTTTAATTTATCTGATTTGGGTAAAAATAATTTTCTCTTCGTAGAAGAAAAATATTGGTTATACTTCATAAAGAGGATGTGCTTTAAGAAACGAATCACGCGCATCCATTGCCCATAATCAAAACGCGCACATTGCCATCTAAAAAATCTGCTACCACCGTCAGCTGAGCTTAAGTAAACAAATAATTATCGAGGCTTCATTTATTAAAATTACGTAATAAATCAGCTGTTATTTATGAAAAATCGAGAGCGTGAATAAGAAACAAATAATCTAATAAGTAAACTACTACGAACGCATAACTGCGATGATATTTTTATTATAAACCTTTTATTGGAACTTTAATTCTAAATTCCTTTAACACAATACGAAAATTGGAAAATTAGATGCACTAAGGGCCATTTCTTATGAGATATAATTCTTTTGTGGAAACGCCCAAACTCGAACCTTGAATAAAATACAAAGGAATCTGTTTCCAATTTCAATGAATAAGGAATGCGAAAATCGTCTCCAAAGCTTCAAACACTGAGAAAATACTATTTCTAATCGAGGCATAAAAAAGAAGTAAGCCCACTGACGCGATAAATTATATTCAAACTCTGAAAAAAAGAAAAATCTCGGGATTCCCAGATTTGATTGCTCATATTAATACTACGAAACGAGCCAGTGGCACGGAGGGGATGTGGAAGGAAAGGGAGGGGAGGGAGTAAAAGTGCTCGGCCGTTGAGGAAGGTTGAAAGATGAGATGAAAAGGAATTGGAGTGCGCTACGGAAGGAACCGTGAGGCTACGGAACAGCGCCACCACAATATTAGTTTTCGGGCTCTTCCTCCTCCCATCTCATCCCGTCCTTCCCCCCCCCCCCTTGCCACCCATCTCCCCCTATCGCGCGGAGCAAAAGCGGGAAGCTAGGTTGGTGAGGAAAGAGCCGAGGAAGGAGGAGTTGAGGGATATAGGAGGAAAAGGGGAGGAGGCGGCACAGACATAGATGATGCGGCGGCGGCGTCGTCGTCGGCATCACCAGTCGCTCCTTTGAAGGCCTTACCATTGTGACGGGGAGGAAAGGCGCGAAGAAGATGTGAACGATGCTCGCGTATGTGTGAGGAAGGGGTGCTATCTCTCCAGGGGGTAGAGAGAAGAGAGGATAGAGGGAAAAGGATAGAATCAGGTATGGGAGAGGAGAAAGAGAGAAAGTGGGAGAGGGGTTCGCCCGAATTGGCCCCGGAGGCGGATAAGAGGAAATGGGGAGTGGTACGGGGTTGGGTGCAAAGGGGGGAAATGGAGAGGGAGGAGAAGAGAGGCGCCTGGCGTTCCCCGCATGCCTTCATCGCGACCTCGCGACCTCCACCCGAACGAACAATGGCTCCGCTTTCCTCATCCTTTTCTCATACCTCCCTCTACCTCGGCCTGTCTCGTGGCATTCCTATCCTCCGCGGGGCGCGACCTCTCGCCCTTCCTCTCTCCCTTCTCCGCCCTGCCGCAACCCCACCCCCTTCCGTCTAAACCCCCTTACACCTCTTCCCACACACTCTCTCTCTCTCTTTCTACTCTCAGTATTTGAGACGACTAGCAAAAAAGGGGTTAGGGACCCTAGTGGAAGAAATGAGAAAAAATCCCTTCTCCCGTTTCTTAAAACTCCCACCCTTCTTCGGCGCTCCCTTTTTGAATGTCTTCGTCCTTCTTTTCAATTCTCTCTCTCTTTCTCTGTCAATTTCTTCTTTCTCTCTCTCTCTCTATCCATTCCTCTCTCGTCTCCTTCTCTCCACGGCCCTTCCCGACCAGCTCCGCCTACAATCGGATCGCAAAAGGGTGTTCCGACCTCACACCGCCACCTCGCCATCCTGATTCTATACCCCTCTTCCTTCCCCTCCTGCCGCCACCCACGCCCACCGCCGACCACCCTTCTCAATCTTGCTGACACATCGGTGTGGGTCCGCGCGTTCGGCCCTCCTGCTCCTTCTCCCCGCTAGCACATTCCCCATTCCCTCTCCTCCCTCCCAAAAGCTTTTCCTCCCCTCCCTCACTGTACACAGCCATACATGCGATGCCCTCTATGCTCCTCGGTCTCCTCCCTCTCTCTCTCTCACACACACCATCCTCTCTTGCACGTCACAGAGTGAAGGAGGAGGAGGAGACACGGAAGTAGAGGGATTTTGGAGTTGGGGAGGGTGGCGGAGTGGTAAATGGGTAGATGGTAGTGAACAGAGAGGATTTGGGGATAAAGAAGGATGGGGGAGGAGGAGTGGAAAGAGGATGGGAATGGGGAATATAACTGAATGAAAGAGATAGCAATTTGGTGAGAGAAAGTAACAAACTTGTAAAGGAATAGGCATCTATCGACTGATTTCTTGTTTTACGTCGACGAACTTTTTTCGCAAGGGATATTAGCTCCAGCTTTCCAAGAAATGCTGCTTCAGGCGCGAAAGATGAAAAATATAATCCCTTTTGTAGGATCGGAAGACTAAGATGTAAATATTAATTTATCTCGTGTCGATATAGGTTAAGAGATAGTTGTACGAATAAAATACAAAAAAACGAGATGAAATGATTTTAAACTGAAGAAAAGACAAAATTAAGAAGACGAAGGTTCGATAAAAAAGATAAAGCGAGAAACGGATAAGAATGAGAAATAGTATTAATAATAATACAAGGCAGATAAATTTTATCGAGGGAGATGTGACAGATAAATATGTGAAAGGATGGAGCTACAGGAGAGGAAGGGCGATGTTACGAGTAGATTGATTATTCGAATGAGAGAGAGAAGGTAAATAAAAATAGGCAGAGAGCAGATATCGGAAAATGGAAAGAAAGACAAACTGTTTTCTGGAAATGAATATATGTCGTTTCACAGATATGGGCCTGATGTCGGAGAGACGAAAGAGCCGATAAAATGTATCATTATTTTGCCAAACGCAATATCGTAAGAATTAGGAGTCAGCAGAGTTAACTTTTTTTCACAATAAGAAAACACGCACGCTCAAAAAATTATACCGCTCAAAGGTAATACTGTGGAGTTATAAGTTATACATGAATCAGCGAACGATGAATTGCCACTGGTGGCAACCGTCGTGGACATTAAATGAATATCACTTACTCAATAGTTTACTGACTACAGAAGCAATAAACACAATTCATTAACGTTTTTATCCGCAAATGAAATGTGCTTATTCAATTCAATATTGAAATTTTCCTCTAATCTAATTTAACATAGATAATTATTCACAAATCAAATCAATTCCAGTGAGAACGCATTGAAAATTTTAGATTTTTTCATTGACGCAAACATTACACTTTTAACTATTAAATATTTATTTACCTCATAAACCACGAGCAACTAAGCAATTTGTTTTTGGAGTTACGCTCGGAAAATGGGTTTTTGTGACAAAATTCCAGCGCTCATCCTAATCGTTTATCTATCGCTCATTTTTTTCTTGCAGCCTGCAGCCCCATTCATCGCAAATCATAATTTTTAACGGTCTATAATGTCGCCTTTAAAAAAAGCTAAAAGTGTTTCGCGCGCGATCGCTACGCAGCGAAAAAATCAAACTAGAGCGGTGTCCTAAAAACCTACAAAAGAGAGAGCGGAGGCGAAGCTACCTGCCAACATAAAAGGGAGAAAAAAAGAAGAGGTGGCTATCAAGGAAGACAAAGGGAGGGAGGGGTGGAAGGAGAGAAAAGGGAGGGAGAGACATGAGAGAGATGAAGGGAAAGAGAGAAGGAAAGGCAGATAAAAAGAAAAGAGAGAGAGAGTGGATGGAGAAGTAGAGGGAGGGGCGGTTTTTTCCCGATACAAGTGGGCCAGCGGGGTGAAAGGGGTGAGGGACGCAAAAAATGCAAGCGTAAACAAATTCGGAGGGCTTTATTGGGAGGAGAGCACACGGGGGGCTCCACCGGCTGAATAAAAAATCCCCTCTAGACCCTGCTGCCAGCCGCCTCCTTCCTCCTTGAAACGCACGGGAGTTTTAACTTTTGATGTGTAAGGTCCATAAAACCATATCGCCGTTGGATAGATGGCAGCAGGAAATGTAACGATTTTCTTTTGTTTGTTTTTCGAGGTGCTGCACATCCGTGTACACTACATATCTCTTTTTCTCTCTCTCTTTCTATCTCTCCCTTTTCTGGGATTTTCCGTTTTGTGTGGGTCTACGGTGAGGACAAAAAAGTATAAGCTCGGGTTTGCCGGGGAATTTGACGATCACACGGATTTTAGGGTTTCTCCTCGGTGGGGTGTGTAGGTGCGTCTGCGGGAACTGTGCCGTCATCTCCCGAGGAAAGAGATCTTATCCTTTCCCGTCCCCGTTTCGCATAACGACAGACCTCAGCGAGAACGGGGAAATGTAATCTAATATAAGGGGATTTCGGCTGGAGATTCATCTCTACCAGTGTTAAAGCTCTTTAGGCACGTGCGAAGCTTTAAAACTCGGGTGTTTCCAGAAATGTTCTTTATGCGTAGTGGAAATACATCGAAACTAAACAGGGCGTTGGAGACATCTGTCGTTAAAAAAATTTACCTTCCTCGGTATTGAATGGTTGGTTCAGCGTTAACACGTTTTTAACGGACTAGGAAATGGAATTGTAACGTTTTTTTTTCAAAAGGTAGCACGTGTTGATTTCACGTCGGTGCAAAATATTAGTTTGAAAATTAATGGCCGCTTAATGAAAACGCAGTAGGGTGCCACCATAGATTGATGAGCACCAATAAAAACATTGTTAATATTTTTTGGTTATTAAACCACCTGAGTTACAAGTTCGTTAACTGAAGACCACAATAAATTTACTTTTGTTACATAAAATGCGATTCTGATGAAATAAGATTCATTAAAACTGCAACTCCATGAAATATTACATCTACAAATTTATTTATCAAAAAACACCTCACTTTTTGTTAATCCTTCACGTTATAATAAGTAACTCAAGCTAAAGATATTTTTTTTAACTGATACTAACCGTCTTTTCCCTAAATTTAATTTCTCATTGCCCAACCAACCCGTACAGCGATTACTTTTAGAGTTTCACAGATACAGTTTATTGCATCTATAAATTCTAATTTGACAACTTCCGCGTGGCAGCGATCGACTGTAAATGAATATAGTTATCTTACTTTGCAACAAATTATTTCTTTTTAAATGACATTTTAATCGAACTCGCATTATCTCCATTTTCTCAAGCCTCAGAAAAAAAACCCGAATTGTCATGTTTACTTGGAATCAGATGATTTAATATCGCTTACCGAGCAATACTCATTAAACTAACATTCCATTAGGTTTCTCAGAACAAAATTTTTCATTTCCATTAAGTCCGTCGAGTCTTGATGTATATGAGCCTGTCCCACGGAAACCCACACGCTACAGGATGTACCTAAATGGACTTAGGTATTTTTACTACATATCATTATTTTTATTGAATAAAATGTGACGAATAGGCTTAAATTGTCATATGGTAACGAAACAAAAATAATTACATGAAAATATTTCAAAATAAATAATAATATTAGTCAAATGGGATTAGTTAGGATTTCACGATTTAAAGTAGGCCTTTTAGGCTACCGAAGTATGGGATCCTTGGAGAGTTGGAATCATTGAAAACATTACGATAGCAATATATATGCATATATGTATAGTTTCCTTTTATATTTTTGCCGTTTAATTTTATAAACGCGGTTATGTTTTCGCCCAGTCTGCCCGTCTGTGCAATCAATAAAAATGAAATAGAAAGTAAATGAAAAGAGGTATATTACTGAAATTTACAGGGTGTAGGTGACCTATGATACCATTTACCACGCTGCCAAAAAACTTTTTTTTTAAACAGTGGGTGACATGCCTTTAAATTTTTCAAATTAAGATTCTGAGAAAATGGAATATTTAAAAAGTTTTAATTAATTATTGAATAAATTACTTTCTGTCATATAGGTAATTATATTCGTTAATTTATGAAGGATTTTAAGTATTCAATTCTAATTCTAGAGCCTCAATAACTAAAACGCGCTTTTTCATATTGCGTCAGCAAATGAAGTTCCCATTTTCACATTTAGTTTGTTAAGAACCAAACTTTCAACAAAAAGCAGTTCGCGCACTTTGATTTTTTACTAACTCTATTTTCACTGTTTATTACAAAATACAATTCCTATTTCTATCCCAAAGCTTAGTGGTTATAAAATATTCCTTATGCGGTATAAGATATCTATGCGAGGGTATTTGTTATCACTACGGAAATTCTTGGTCTACACGTGCTAAAATTGAACTAGATGTTTCTTGTCGCAATTTATTACCATATGTACGTCATTGTCTATTTTTCTATACAATGTCTATGCACATAATATGCCATCATTACCTCAAATCATCTCATCGCTCAATGCCAATAAACTTTCCAAATGACTACAGTGTACTGGTTGTTCAAGTCACATTTTCCCAGTGAGTTTTCCTATTCACGTTTCTCTTAATTCTTCATATTAATGTTAATTTGGTATTTTCACGTACTTATACACTTGATTCAATATTTTCTATCGTTATACAATCATTTGATGGAAGGAAAATATTAGTGAAACCGGAAATCGGACGTAGCTCGAAGTCTTCCGACTCCAATTTTTGATGATCTTCGTTTTTTCTTCTGCACACACTAATTAGTTTATACAAAGGTCTCTAATTAAACCTCTCTCTCTCCCTCTCCCCATCCTTCTTGTCGGTTATCGAAAATTTATAGAAACTGAAAGCAGAGCACACTGTTGAAGGCATATATTCTATGTAGGCGATTCTTTATTTCTGTATGTGAGCGTACAAAAACATGCGTGTATGCCATAATCTATTCCTTTTTATCTATTTCGCCGCAACTATCACTTCAATTTTTCTATTACTCTCAACTTTATGTTTTCTCTGAAAGAAATCCAACTGAACATTACCCTTTACATTAAGATTCGTTTGTCTTACGCTTGTTTTTTCGAGACTAAAGCCCATTATCTTCTGAATGAATTTTTTCATGCTTCCATTATTATTACTTGAATAAAATCGATGGCAATTTTATCACGACCACTTCTCTCCGTTTTTTGCTCGCTTTTCCTGTCATCTCATTATTTTCTACAACTTTTATCTTTTATTGTTCCTAAAATACTCCGACACATTTTTCTTAAGAATTCCTTACTAATTAATATCGGAAGCTTTTTCTTTGTATTAAAATGAATCTATTCCACTTTTCCTCGATGGTAAATTCTGTAAATGTACAGGATTGTATTTAAGAATTCTACTCGATTTCTATATCTCAGCACTTGCTATTCACAAAAATATCAATTCCGTTATTACCTTTCTTATCAACTTTTCTTTCTCCTACATCTCCTTTGCCTGTTTCCATGGGTGAGCTTCATCCATATTCTCCTCTCGTTAATTTTTAAATCTTCTTTCCTTTAGACACGATTTTGTTATGAATAGAATTCTTTACCATATTGACAATCAAATATCTCTTCAGAGAGCACTCTTTCAACAAATTTCCTCTTCAAAGCAAGAGTAACCTGCTGTTTCAATTTTTCTCTCCATATATCCTAGATGCTTAAATTAAACTTCATGACCAAATAATTTTAAACATGATATTTGAGACAAAAATTAAATTCTTAAAATTTATGCATGACCATTGCAAAGCTAGGTTTCTCATGTGAGATGTATTAGATCGCTCATTTGTTGAAGCCACCTGTTCGTTCTCCATTGTATGTCCTTCCAAGTCTATAATTCTGAACAGCATTCCCTTATTGGCATCTACAACTAACCATTTCTAATATAGCATGTTTATTGCGCTAATTTATCTTACTTATCGCTTCTTCCAGTCCCTCTCCAACTGAAAGACAAGAGTTTCAAGGAGAGTATGTTTTATGGCTATTGATATAATATTGCCATTGCTAATACATCAACCCTCTCTAAAGAAACAAAGAAAAAATAATTTCAAAGTAGATTGACAAAAAGTTACGGCTCCATTGTTACCAACAAATTGTTATATCTCTCTTAATTCCACTTCATTCCTTATTAACAGTTATATAAATGCACAATGGTCTTTCATCTTTCCCCTATCCCGTTCGTTTCCTTCACGTAATTTTTAGGAGAATATAAACCACGTTTTTATCAGTAAAATTTCTCCATCTTTACTTCAACGCTATCTACAAGTCCGGTAATGAAGGAGACACAGATCTTATACATCGGCTTGCAAAGAAATAACATTGAGCTGTTTTTACTCGCGAATCTATAAAAGGCTGACTGATACTACCATTATCGCACTTATGTGAAAAATTATCTGCATAGCTTATCCCGCTTAGTAAAATAGTTAAAAGAGGTTTCTCAGTTTTCGCCATCTTCCATTGTTCTCATTCTAACCTCTCTGCTGGACATTATGCATTAATTCTGAAGTGCAGGTCCCGCTTGACACAATACTCTTTAAAAATACTACTCAGAAAGACATAACAGTGCTGGGGAATGATTTACATGAATTTTAACTTAACTAACAATAAGACATTTTGCTGGACCTAGACTTTTGTTTTCAAGACGCGTTCCCATTTGTAGCAAGTTTTAATTCTTTTATAAGATGGAAAAATTCTCGTAATATGTAATACAATTACTATGGAATTTCATTTTTCATTCGAAACAAATATTTTTCATAAAAAGCGATTACATTATTCACGTCATTTTCTTATGTAACATTATTTACTGCCACAGTATTATCTAAGCCTGCACGTAATTTTACTGTCATTAAATTGAGAAGTAAATAGTTTTGTCTCACAAATTTATATTCAGAACATTTTTAAAAGAAAGTTAAAAATAAATACTCCCTTTATTATTTCTAAAAGTAGAAAGAACGAGTCCCTTCTAGAAACTTTAGAATTTCGAGCGAGTTTCACGAAAAGTTAACGTAAAATATTTTTTACTCAAGGGTAAAAACGCGCTCATAATCGTGTAACGAATTTCAATCAAAACGCTTTTTGTTTTAACTATCCGGAGTCGCATTAGTATACGGCAGGCACCGATTCGAATCAGTATTTAATTCGCGTCGTTTTTTTTCTTATCTTATCTTAAAATCATTTAACGAGAAGGGAGAAGAATATATAAATGTATTCATGGCAGCACATCCATTAAAACCGTTCGAAAGCTTAAGGAAAAAATATTCAAACGGCAAAAATCCTGCCGGTTCTATCTTATCGCTCATCTCATAATAGCGGCGCTAGGCTAGGAAACGCGCTAGATTACATCGCGGCCGAAACTCCATAAATGCGACGCGATCATATGTTCCTATTCAACGGAAACGAGATCGAATGTCAACATTTTCCAGAGTAGTGAAACCGCTTGGATGAAACTGGCGTATTTACATTTTCCGTAATTTCTCTCAGCGACGTTTTTACGCGCCCAGGGCCATTGATTCCCTCTCATTTTTTCCGCGGAATTCGTTTCTTTTTCGTCCCCAGCGGCCGTCGCTATCGCTAGCGTCCTCCTTCGGCGCGTCGGATGGCACGGCGAATCGTGAATTTAAAACTCGATAAATAAAACGCAGCGCCGTAGAAAATCGAGAAAACGTGCCTGTTATTTCACGGATATCTTTTTTATACGACAAACGCGGAGTGAAAAAAAGGACGGTACCTGTAACGCCGGAGGCAACAACATCCGCGGCACCCGCAAACAACGCGACGAAAGCCATCTCCCATACGTCGCCCACATTTTAAAGAAGTCTATTTGATTCCGGCATTATTCAGCGTATGGCTTTAAAAACGCCACCCCCGCCGTATTGGAATATCGAGTGTTCAAAAGGAGACGAGCTCGTAGTTCCCCGCAGCAATCGGGAAAAACCAAGCACAGGTCCTAACGCTTTTCCTTATCTTATCCCGCCTTCCTTCCTTTCTGTATCTCGGCTGTACATCCTAGTTATTCTCCCCGCAATATAGAAAATCCATGACGTGCTCGTGATGGAGATTTCCTCGTCTCCCAGCATTGCTTTGCAAATTTGGCTGTACTTTCGCCTCCCCCCACCCTCCCCCCCCCCTCGCTACGCTCTTCTCTCCTCGCCACCTCCTCCCCAAGCGTCACATCCAGGAATCCAGAAACTCGACATCTTCGCGGTCCCATCCAATATCACGGAACATATATTTTCATTTTCAAATGGCAATCTCGCACTTTCACTTCATTTCAGCTTTTGCGTTCGCTTTTATACGACATGAATTCTCTTAGTGCGGCTGAAAGAGGGCTCTCTTCATCGGATATCGGCTGGCGTTCCTTTAAATGCGGCAGAAGACAGAAACCAATGGAATGTGTTTGCTAATGGTCGGTTTCAAATTAAAGAGAAAATTAAGGCACGCTCGATTTAGTTTGGAGGAAGATGTTGCATGCAAATTGATTCGCAAAATTTAATCCGTTTCACAAATAAGGAAATATCCGACGTAAAAAAAGGAAAATAGTGATATACTGAACTCAGGGATAGTGAAGGAAGACAAAAACTGCCGTCGAAAAAATAAATTCTCGTAAAATATAATTTCTTTATAAGTTAATGACGCTACAATCATTTCTAGTAACTCCACTTATATAACGCATTTTGGAGATCAAATGGCATATAAGGAATTAAAAAAAAACTTGAATGCACCTTAAAAACGCAATTTCGAGTACCTATAGTAATTTTTTGAAAATACCTTGCCCTACCCAAAAACTGCCACCATTAATTAATTGTAGTAAGCAAGAGTGGCTGACATTATGATATGCTATTAAGCACTGATAGTGTAAATGAATCCACTCTTAAATTAATTTCAATTTTCAGTATCTTAGAACGCCCGGACGGGTCAATTTGACCCGAAAGAGAATTTGAATACGTTTTTCTACTGTAATATGATCTTGAACTCAATTTTCTCTCGTGACTTTTAATCTTTTTAGAAGGTATTTACGCACAAGAGATTTTAATCTTGTCATGACAGTATTTATCTCGGGCGCCCGAACGGGTCATTTTGACCCGAGTGTAGAATGAAACGTATTTTCTTCAACATGGAATGCCAAAAGGCTTCCATGTTATCGCAGCTAATGATATTGAATTACTATTTTTTAATCTGTTCCTTGCATTCAACCCTGCGTTCCTCTCTCCCCCTCCCTGCCTCTCCTATTTCCCCTCTCCCTCTCGCTCCTAATCATCACTCGATCGTCTTCTGTCCCGAAAATGCAGAATTGTGTGTGAAGGTTTGAACTTGCAGATATTGACTTCAACTCATGTTCGTAGTATTTGTAAGCGAAATGAGTCCTTTCAACCTGAATGCACTACCACTATTAATATCCGACAAATAATGCCTTTTTATAATTAGCGTGCTTATCTCTGTATATTTTAATTACTATATACATTTTGCTGCTATCCGTACCTAATTTATTATTTATGTTGATAAATATGGGTCTGCCTTATATTACTTGAGCATAAGTTTTTTTACGTTCTTTCTTTGTAATGCAATCCTTGCGTGATTTTCAAATATTTGTATATTCAATTGACATTTTGAAGATGTACTTATTTTTTAAGTTTCAGACAGAGAGTTTACAGGATCATGCTATCTATAAACAGCAGTTATTCTGATTAGAAAATTTATACCTTATTTAAACGCAATAAATACTCATGAAGAAATAATTGCTTTATTTCTAGTAGGTTCTTATCGCATACATACTAATTGTTTATCACTAGCATTTCCGGTTTCTTAAGATGCCACATCCCAACATATAACTCTATGGAAAAGGATATGTCTTCCTTTAGGCGTACATTCTCATAAGAGAGCAGTAAAATATTTATCACTTTGAAAAATTACTATAAAACAACTTTCTTTTTGAAAAAATATCACAAACATTATTTTTGGCCATGAATGTATCACTTTGGCAAAATTAACTAAACAAAAACATAACTTATAATCGCTTAGATGACTGAAAGAATGATCGCTTTTAATTTCGCAATTTTAAGCTATAAAAGCTGATATTTCATATTAAGGGTCAAATTGACCCGGTTGAGCGTTCTAGGGGTGAGCTAAGTCCGGGCGTCCTAGTGTTAAATAATTCAGATAATCTCATCAAAAAATCTCGTCGCTGAATTGCGAAACATACCCGAGGAAAACGGTGAGTAAATCTATCACGGAAATTCGTTAACGATAGTGAAAATCATCTATCTCTTTCTTTCCCTTCTTTTTCTTTCAAAGAGAAGAAAAAGTAATTAAAAGTTCTAATAGGTAGCACTTTACTCTTTTACTAAGTCAAATTTTCGGTGAAATTTTCAATTTCTGAAATTTTCAATTTCTGAAATTAAAGATTTGAAAGAAAATAGTTCGAAAAAAAAAGATTTTACCTCTTTTGGATTAAGCTGAGTGAGTACAAAGATTAACTTATGACCCTCAGGTTGGATATCGCGTATGGATATAAGGCTTTCTAAAAAATTACACATCCATCACTACTAAATGTTCAAAAAAGGCCTCAGCTATTCTACGAAAATTGTTATTTATGAATATGTATATTCATTATTTATGATAGTGGTATCGACCGCAAACCCTTTAGCCAAAAATAAACCGCCACATCCAAAATATTAATTCAGTTTTCACTTGTCATATATTTCATGGTTTTGTTTGGAGATTTTAATTTATCGTCAAAAATGGAAAATGAATCTGAAACAATGACGTTGCAAAGGTTTAATTAGTTATTACTGAATTATATCAATGTTATTACAAATATACTATTATTATTTTATACATAGCATAGGAAAGCGGAAAATCTTAAATATCTAGATAGTGTACTATTACAAAATACAGCTTCGCGGAATATTTGTTGCTGTAGGTTCAACCCGTAAAATTCCTTCATCTATTTTTTTTCTTTAATTTCATACCGTATGTTGAATTGAGCAAAAACAGAAGACATTTAAAACGAGATGCATACATATAAAAAACGATCGATTAATTTTTGCTCCTTTAGATTTCTGGTCGTTATGTTTCGTTTGACGAATTCTTTATTTGATGAATGAAAATCAGAAAAAATGCTTCGTAACGCAGGGTTAGGTGACATTTCCATTTTCATATACTCCCTCTTCCTTTTTCGCCCAACACTTTTTCTCTTATCATATAAGGATTCGTAATTTTATTCGACTCTTTGATTTTAAAATGTTGCACAAATAAAATTAGACACTTTAAAAAAAAGCGTATCGTACTTTTACGAAGAGAGTGAGAGAGAATGGGAGATAAAGAGCCACTTCAGAATCTTTTTGGCCCGTATATACGTCCACTACTTCCCTACGTTGTATTTGCGGAATTCCAACAATACGACGTGTAGAAGGCGTCGGCCCACATTAACACCTCCTCCCATTGTTTTCGCAATCGAGGAGAAGGGCGAGGCGAGAGTGGCGTTCTCTCGGGCTCCTCCACTCCAGGTGAAAAGGGGCGATTAGGCGAGTATAAGCAGGCTCCCCTCCTTCCATCGCCCTGTCTTTCAAGAGCGCGAAAAGGGAGATTTCCTTCCCAAGCCTTCCGACGCCTCCTTTAAAAATCTTCCCGCTCGCCTTACCGGATTAACAGATACGCACCAAATGGTCAAGTCACCCTATTTAAACGTTCTACTTCTTCACGCTCGATCTCTCCGTGCCCCATTCACGGGTCCGTGCCTAAGTAAACCAAACCTCTACAGTCTCTCCAAACGGCCTTTTCTAGCTTCCGCCTCTCAATATCGTCCATTCCTCCTGAGCACCTCCGTGTGTCGCGTTTTCATCCCTCGCATTCCCTTCTCTTTAACACCGCTCTCACAGAGAATCACGGGACTCCGTTCCCTCTTCCGCCAAATCCCGTCTGGGTGCCGTTGTCTATCCTTACCGTGACAAAGGAGGGAGAAAAGGTGGAAAGCGGCCAGTAAGGTCCTTCCGCCGGATCTGCGGCCGCCGCCGCCGGCCTCTCGACGCCCGCACCCGCGCCGACACCGCCACCCCATGGCACCACCACCACAGATGTCGTCGTCCCCACGCCCCCTTCCGCGCGTGCGATATCCCGCCACCGACCGCCGCCAGGGAAGGTCGCCCCCCAGCGAGGGCAAACCTAGTGCCCCCGCGTCTTCTTAGGATTGGGTCTCATGTGATCACCGGGCCGTTATAAAGGGATCAAGCAATCAGGGTACCGAGGGCCACACCTCCTGTTTTGCCGCTATTGTAAGCACACTCCTAACCGAAATACGACAGACACTTGGGACTAAAACAAATCCGAAGTTCGGCAGAAATGTAAAAAAAGACAGTCGTTCGGATATTTCGAAACTTTTCCCTTTGTCGACGGCTTGTTATCCACTCACTTCTCCATGGCCGCTATTGGAGCAGAACAACGAACGGACACTTATTTTTTTACGCCGCAACCTTCCTTCCTCTATTTCCGATTGCATTGAGTTCTTCACGCCAAAACACAGCGGAAGAAAAGAGTAACCGTCAGAAGGATAGCCAACTCGAGGCTAAGAGAGGGGGGGAAGGGACTCAACTAAGCCGGAAGCAGGAGATTTCTAATTACATTTGCGGCGCGGCGATTCCATTCACGAGTCCGCCGTCAACCGCTGTGAACACCGTCCTTTCGGACAAAAACACCTCTTATCCCACCCACCCCATTTTTCTCATCGGCGATTAAGAAGACTCGCGACGAAACACCGTTAACTCCCACCTCCACCGAAAAGACACGTATTATGTCCGCCCCTCCCCCTTTCCAGATATGATTGTTCCTCTCGCGAAATTGACGCGCACCGTTTTAAACTCGACAATGATAGGCGGGATCCTCTTTCTCCCTCTGGTGCGACGGGAGTGCGCGGCGGTATCTCTCTCTCTCTCGCCCCTTTTGCCGGAGCCGCTCTTTCCCGCAGCGGCTAAACTCCGCGTGGTTTCGCACCGATTCCTCGTCCAACTCCCGCGCGCGCGCGCCGACGTCGGGGAATTTCCTCGGGAGTCGCGGCCGCTCTCTCCGGCACGCTGCGTCTCGGCGCTGATCGCCCAACGTACTGAAAAGGGGGTTCCCCTTCTCTCTCTCTCTCTCTTTCTCTCTCTCGTGCAGCGAAACACACACGCCCCCCCCACACACACACGCAGCCAGTCTTTCGCAAAGGGGGAGGGGGTTTCGAGTGTGGCACCCTCCTCTAAAACCTCTCTCTTTCTCTCTTTCGGTCTCTTCTCCCTCTCTCCTCTCTACCCTCACCCCTTCCCCACCTTACCCCATCCTCTCTTGAGCGTGTTCACCCTTCCCTATTTCTCCCCTCTTTCCTTACCCCCTCTCTTTTCTACCCTCCCCCACAGTCCGTGGAGAGAGTCGGACTGGTCCTCTCCCCACCCCACCTCCTCCTTTTACCCCTCTGCAATTCCATCCTCTCTCCCCTTCTCCCGATCCCCTCTCCATCTCTCCTTCCTTCCCCTCCGCTCCGAACAGGCGACGCCAGCGACGCTCCTCGGCGCTTGCCTCCAACCACCCGTGCCTTCCCACTCCTCGCCACCATTTCTTCCCTCTCTCTCTCCCTTACTCTCCTTCCTTCCTCCTGGTCCACATCTCCTCCGCCCCGCCTCCCTCTTCCTCCCACGCCCCTTTTTCTCAGCTGCAGCTGGCCAGTCACCGTCTCTTTCGTTCACTGGAGGCAATACGTTCGCGGGGAGAGAAAGAGAGGACCACGAGGGTTCTCGTAACCCACCCAAAAAAGAACTCGAGGAGTTATACCGTGCGTGAAATTGCCGTCCTGTTCCTTTTTTATTCTCTCTCTCCTCCTCACCCGATGTTTGCCCTTTCCTTATTGTCGCTCGCGAAACCCCTTTTGCCGCTCGTGTGATAATAGGCGCGTGTGTGTATGTACGTGCGTGTGTGTATGTACGTGCGTGCGTGCGCGCGCTCTCACTCGCGGACGCGCGATGATGAATGGCCGGACGGGCAAAGCGACGCGATCAGTCAATTGTTTCTTCAGTTTGTTTGACTGACGCCTGCCCCCTGACCAGAAGCGGAGGCGCTAGGATTTTGGCGCTGATTAGCTTCGTTCTCTCTCTCTCGCTACCCAGTGCGAAGAATTTTAGGAGTGAGAGAGAATGAGTCATCAATTGCGTTAATCTAGAGGAGCGCTTTGTTTTCTTTTTTCGAGAACGCAATTTGAGAGGAATTTCTCCGGGCGAAGCAATTTGGAGGCCACTCGGAGACTATTTTTTTATGCGGCTGTATATATGTTGACGTGAATTGCGAGTACTCATTCTTTTAAGCTTTATTTCGCCGAACTTTGGCATTACAAACTCCATTAAATTAGTTCATTAATTTAAAAAATAAAGTACTTCCAGATAATGTGAAACTACTTTTTTATTATGTTTCAGATTTATTTATCTGCGTGCCCACAAACGAAGAAGTTTCGCTTGCTAAAGCTCTGTTACGAAATCCTTCCAATATAAGAATTTTGCCACTTGCCTAACGATGTAACAGAGCTATTTCCTTTCAATAAAGTAATTTACAAACAAACCAAAGGGTGTCGCGACTTCTCGTCACATAAAATTCATCACTGCGACATCTCGTCATAGGTGACAATTGGTATCTGCGACATTTCGTCACATTTTCAAAATGGTAACTGCGACAGGTCGTCACACGTTTGAATTCGTACCAGCGACATTTCATCACACTAAATATTTGGTACCAGCGACATTTGGTCGCATTAAAATTGGTATCAGCGACTTTTCGTCATGGATAATAATTGGCAACTTTGACTTTACGTCACAAAATTATTTTCTTCGCACATTACTTTTCGTCACACGTTACGTTTGTGGATTTTTTCTGGGAACATGGGCTTCATGGGTATCAAAGTACTCGGGACGATACCTATGTTGGAAATTTATGTATATCAAGCAAGTTTACTCGGAATCGACAGGAAGAGGGGGGTAGTGGTTTCATGAGCTTCATGGGTATCAAAGTACTCTGGAAGATAAGCATATTGGAAATTTATTTATGATATATTAGAAAATATTTAACAGAAGCGATGAATTAATTCAATTTCCAATGAAATAACGTCATATTATACTTTTATTAATACTTAGCTCTAATTAAGGCATTATCATCTATCACATATATTATATCATAAACATTGTTTCATAAGCTGCAATGTTGCAGGCACCAAATGTCATGGGTGACGAAATGTCTTAGGTACCAAATACCGCTTGTGATGAAATGTCGTAGATACCACAAGTCGCACGTGACGAAATTTCAAAGGTACCAATTGTCCCTATAACCAAATGTGTGTGACTAATTGTTGTAGTGACGAATTTTATGTGACGAAATGCCGCTAAACCCTTGCAATGTTTCCTCCCTTATCGCTTTCACTTGCCTATATATTTATAGACAAATGAAAATATTTATTAAATTTCGGCCACCTCCTTCTTAGCAACAATGGATATTAGTAAAGGTCAATTGACAATGTATAGTGTGCTTGAACAGGAGGTGACCAACAACTCTCATCCTTAATAAATTCACGGCACAATTATGATTCACGGTGTAAAAAGATGAAAGATTTGATTTTTTAAATCTTTGAATTTCGATCCACAAAACTGATCGTTTCCGCGATTCGTATGAAACCTGAGTATATGGATCACGCTATCATCAATGACTCCTTGCATAATTTCTAACATAAACATGCAATTACACCGATTAATCAGCTTACCCCGATTTCAAAGTTCCTTAATTTTAACAAAGAATGGAAAACGATTAAACGTCTAGTCCGTAACAACGGTTATTGCAGCGATCTGGTGGATATACAATTGGTTAAAAAACTTTCGAAATTATCTACAAGCCTTACACTTTCTCTTATTCCTCTTACTTCTCCAGAGCCGACAAAATGGTTTAAACTCCCATAACATTACTTATAAATTACCTTCATTCTTCTTTAAAACATTAAAGTTGCTCTCTACACCCCCTTCAATCTTCGTAAAATACAAGTGAATACAAAAGAAAAAAAATGGCCGTTATTGTAGAAATTTGTTTACAAACTCTCGTGTCAGGACTGCGATGCAGTGTATATCGGTCAATCTGGCAGCAAGTTTGCAAAAAGAATGTATGAACATTCGTTGAATAAAGACCCTTCGTCCCTTTACGTAAGAGGTCACCAACTTGCGTTTCAAGAGCCGCGTGCGGCCCCCAGGGTTATTTTGTCCAGCATTCAGTCATTCTAGCAAAATAAGGTTACTAAGGATTGCTTGAATGAGTACCTTAAACGAAATTGAAAAAATATGGCATTTTATAACTCCGCTCATTCAGCAATGACTCTTTAGAATGATTCTATAGTAGTTTGATACACACTTCCACTATTACACTCTCTTAAGAAATTGTAAGTTAAGATCCATGAAATTTATTTCCATATTCGTTTTTTCATGTATATTATCTTTACTTGTTTTTGTGAGTTTGATAGTTTCAAGTCTCAGTTTGCGATATTAAACTTCATTTTCCAGTACCATGTTAATAAATAAGAGAAAAGTTATAGTTAATGTTTCACTTTAATATTGCTCCCATTTCAAAACGTGCGGTTATCGATTGTGCGGTCCTCGCCGCACACTAGATAATCCAATGTAGCCCACTTATTCTAAAAGGTTGGGGGCCACTGCTCTATGAAAACATCTGCGTGACTCTAAACGTCATAGTGGTTTTGATCCTGCCATTTCACATGTACATCCCAAAGGAATAAAGATAGACTAGTTTGGGAAGATGGAAACTGTCTTGGCTGTTACTTCCAATAACAAGATTTGAACGATTTTGTACTGCTAAAACATTCTCTCTGCTTTCCATTCCGCAATTACATAAGTTTACTTCCCCATTTAGTTGACTACTTTGTGGATTTTTACCTAATTACCTCCACAAAGATCTAAAATCCCAACCACCACCTACCGTCCTTTTTACCCACTTCCAACAACCATCAAGTAAATGCCACCACACCCTTAACTTCCCACCTTCTTACCCTACCTTTGCTCGTATTCCTACATATTGGTATTGTAAGCTACTCAAATCGCCTGAAACCGGTCTTGAAAATGAACTTAAATGGAAAATTTATATAATGAGTTCGATTTAACTTGTATTAACACGCACGTCAAGAAAAATGAAGACAAAAATCGACCGCGAAGTTGGTAAATGCTTAGACTAATAAACATGGGAATTAGGGTTCAGATAGGATTAATAATCCCCGGAGGAAAAGCACCCAGTTTTACAACTTCTCATTCTTACACAATTTCTTTAGCCTCACTCTAACTACCATCAATTGCCGGACTTTGTCTAGCAAAGATAACGTTCAAGAACTTCAAGAAGACCTGGAGAATATCAAGTGGGATATTTTAGGGCTTAGGCAAGAAGGAAAGTTGAAAGCCTGCTGGAACTGAAGAATGGACATCTTTTTTATTACAGGAGAACAGACACAAGAACAGCAGGAGTTGGATTTACCCTTAACAACAAATTGAAAAGCAACTTTATGGAAATGGAAAGTTCATCTGAGCGAGTAGCTATACTAGTGTTTTAAATAAATAAGATATATCAACTGCAAACTGTCCAACTCTACGTGCCAGCTTCAACATACTCGGATGAAAAAGTGAAAGATTTTTAACAAGGAATTGGAGAATGGATGAAAAAGGAAGCTGCCATTTAAAAGTGATCATGGGTGATTTCAACATCAAAGTAGGAGAAGGAAAGGAAGACGACAGCCCAGTTGGAAAATGGGGCTATGTAGACAGACACGAACGAGACGATCAACTTGTAGACTTTGCCGAATGTACCAGTCTATACATAATGAACTACTTCTTTTAAGAAGAAACCCAACAGAAAATGGACCTGGAATGGATCTAATGAAATAAAAAATTAAATAGACTACAAACTAGACAACTAAAGGCATGCGGTAGAAGACTATCATGCCCTTAACCAGCTTATAACTATAAGCGACCATCGATCAGTGCAATTTAAAATAAAATTAAACTTAAATTCGGAAAGACGAAAGCTTATAAGGAAACCGAAGCCTGTCATCAACGCACAAATGCTAAAAGAGCGAAAACAAGAATTTCAGTTTAAACTCCGCCATAGATTCAATGTATCATACTAGAAGACCGAGAAGCGTAATCAAACCTAACGGAGGTACTCAGAGAAACCGCTCCAAAAGTAGGCGGTGCTGTTAACCCCTCAACGTCGTCATATGGCACTGCCCCTATAAACGTCACATGCCGTCGTCATACGTACACTGCAGCGATCCTGTACGTTTGGCTAAATTTTGCTTGCGCCTGATCAAATATTAAAATAACTTATTTCTGTTTATATATAGTAAGGTTTGGCATTTATTTTAATGTTAAATTTTGAATTTTTAATGTCTTATTTGCAAAGATATTGCCTTATTATTTCGGTGCATTTTTCTTGCTGCCGCATGAAATTGTGAATTTTTAGCCTTCCAAATCTTTCAAACCTACGATGAGACGAACTTCATTTCGACTCGAAAGGACCATCTATAATGGATTTGGAAGTGTGGGAGAGATTTTTGAGGATTTCACGTCAATTTTGTTTACCTCACAGAATCTCTTGGCCATGCGTTCTCTATTCACGAACATTTTTAGAGCAAGGCAGTGAGACAATGTGTGTCTTACAAACAGCCTCACCTATCTGCGAAGGATAAGGACGAGCATATGCCATTATCGAAAAGGACGAGCAAAAAAGCTAGAAGCCTACGTGAAAATATGCCGACTGATCCCATGAGCGTATTTACGCCAATCGTTTCTCTCATCTCTACAGAGAGACCGAAAGAAGTATTTGCCCTGAACGGTACTTCTTGTGGTTTTTATTTTTTCTGTGATTTATTTGCAATTTTGTGTTACGTTTGTGCGTTTTTAATTTGTATTATGTGTTTTTAGTTGTGTATTACGCATGTTTATCTGCTGTGACGTCTCTCACTCTTGAGATGAATATTTTTTCTTATGTGACAAAACTTGAGAATTATATAGAAAGGGAAGAAAAAGGGTCTTCGGGTCTGGGCTAGTGCTTGGTTCAGCCGCTTATGGCTTCAACCAGTAGAAAAATGCAAGGTGATAAAAACGAGACAACGAACGAACGAAAGTGATTCGGAAGAAAGTGTCAGTTCAGAAAGTGATAGTGGGAATCATGTTGAAGATCGTGCTCAAATTACTAAGGCAAAAACCTATATTTTTGGCATTTTTTTGTTGAGTGGGCAAATACGAAACTTCCTGTCTCTCCTGTCTCTGCGCGCTTCTAGCATCTTTGTTTATCCTTATTTGAATATTTTTTCAGATAAACTTACGAGGAAGATGTAGAGATTTACGATAAAGCAGAATAAATCTGGAATAAAGACGTGCGATATAGCGCTTCTCTGAATGCTTAAAAAACTTCATCAAACCCTTTCACCCAAAAGAAATACATAAAAAATGTAAAAAATATAGTATAAATACTCATAGTTTTACACAGATTCTCAAAAAATTTCAGATGAATCCAATCAGTAAGTAAAAAGTTATACGTTGTTATGCCTTATTTGCACGAAGTGAACGCATATAGGGGAGGTCGATTCCGTTTGTCCGTCCGCATGTTAATACTTGGAAACCGCTGGACCTATTTTGATGAAATTTAGTATTAAGGAGTTTAGCTAAAATTGGTTAACTGATTCCAATTTTGGTTAAAATAGGAAAAAAATTACGACCACTTTACATGACCTACAAATAGTTGACAATGTTCCATTGTTTAAACAGGGAACCTCTTGATGTCTTTTGATGAAATTTCGTGTATGGAAGTTTTGCTAAAATTGGTCGACTGATTCCAATTTTGGTTAAAAATTGGACCACAATTACGACCACTTTACATGAAGACCTACATGTAGTTTACAGTGTTCCTTTGTTTCAACTCGGGAACCGCTGGTCGTATTTTGATGAAATTTGGTATTAGGGAGTTTTGCTAAAATTGGTCAACCGATTCCAATTTTGGCTTAAAATAGGACAAAAATTACGACCACTGTACATGACCTACAATTAGTTGACAATGTTCCATTCTTTAAACTAGGGAACCGCTTGATGTATTTTGATGAAATTTCGTATAAGGGAGTTTTGCTCAAATTGGTCGACTAATTCCAATTTTGGTTAAAATCGGAAAACAGTGACGACACTTTACAGGAAGGCCTACATGTAGTTTACAATGTTCCTTTGTTTCAACTCGTGAACCGCTTTACCTATTGTGATGAAATTTGGTATTGGGTAGTTTTGATAAAATTAATTGACCGATTCCAATTTTGGTTAAAATCAGACAATAATTACGACTACTTTACATGAAGACCTACTTATATTTTACAACGTACCTCGCTTGCTTCTCGTTAAATTCTCATCTGAGCGAAAAATATTGAGATCATTGTGAAATCCCAAAGAACGCATTTGGAAACTCTGTGTACTCCGACATAGAGTACACCTTTCCAATCTTGTTTTATAAGTTAAATCCGGATTAGCTAATTCATCTAAATCTCCTCCAACCTCCGGGATGACTTTGATTTAAATGCCTCCGCGCTTGAGGTGTTAAACTTAAGCCTGATAAAAAGTTATATGAAAAACTAGACTACTAATGAAGAAAAAAGGGAAAAGAAAATGACTAATGGCCCTTAGGAAATGATCCATTTCGCAGAAATAAACAAAACTATAAGAAAATCCATGAAGGAAATATAATAATGAACTAATTGAGAAAACTATAGAAAACAATAGAATTTATAAGAAAATTAAACAGCATCTCCCTATCGGTAAGAGACAGCTGGTAGCAATGATGGTAGAAGATGGTTTGATTACCCATAGTAGGAAGTTAATTCTAAAGCGAGTAGAAGAATTCTACAGAAAACTGAATGAAGATTCATTTACCAATGAGGAAGTAAATGAAGACGAAAATATGTCCACTAAAGTGGTTACAGATATTCATCCAGAAGAAGTGAGATATGTAAATAAAAGCATGAAGAATGGAAAAAACATCTGGAATTGAATGTATCACAGAAGAAATATTCAAGACATCTGGGAACTGTATAGACAAGATCCTCTGCAAGATTTTTAGATCATCCTTAAGGAAGAGAAATATACCAGAGTCGTGGAACCATGCAAGCATAATCCTTTTGCACAGAAAGGTTGAAAGGAAGATTTGAATAACTCGGCCAATCTGCCTGATCCCGAAAGTCTACAAAGTATTCACAAAGTTTCTCACTACGCGCCTTCAAAAGCATCATGATTTCGCCAAACCCATAGAACAAACTAGATTTCACAGTATACACTATACAGTGCATCCTCGATATAGTGCGGGTATCGGGGAAAACGTTACCCCGCGTTATAGGGAAGCCCGCGTTCTATGGAGATAAGTCAACTTAGAAATTAGTTTTACTTGCATGCATACTTCAGTTTTTTCTACGCATTTAATGAGCTTTCTACGTATTTATCGAGCTAGTAACTATAACTAGATATCTTATCAATTTTACCCCATAAAATGCTTTTAGTTGAAGGTTTTATCATTAATAGTTACTGAGATACGACAATTTACGCAAAATTAAAAATGTTGCATTTAAATATCCCAAATAAATCCAGCCATGAATTCCAACGGTGGGCCTTTGAATCCGTACGATAAAGGGTCAAATTAATAGTAAAATCTACCATTCGTGTATTTATTGAATCTTGCATAACAATAAATATTAATTAAACAATCTACACTTAAACCGTTGCATAAATGTATTTATATAAATAATTGATAATATAGTTTACATAGCCACTAACGCCGTAGCGGCGCCAGGAATGCAAGTAAAAAGTGGGAACCATCGGGTGAAAAAAAAACTTTTGTTCGGGGCTTGAACAATACCCGCGTTATATCCGACACCGCGCAATAACGAGCCGCGTTATAACCGTGATGCACTGTAATACGATGGACCATATTCAAGCCGTCAGAGAGATAATAAGTCAGACTAATGAGTACGAGTTGCTTTTCTGTATGTGCTTCATCGACTGCGAGAAAGCATTCGAACCTATTTGAACTACTTCGCTGTTAAATGTGCTGAAGAAACAAGACGTAGAAGAAACATACATAAAGACCTAGAATATCTACCAAAACGAGATACTGTCTATCCATCTGCATAATTAAACAAGTGCCTTTAAAACTGAAAAGGGAGTAAGGCAAGGAAATACCATGTCTCCAAAATTATTCACTTCAGCTCTAGAGGAAATATTCAAGACACTGGACTGGCAATAAAAGAGTATTAATGAAATTGGACAATATCTGAGTCACTTGCGACTTGCTGATGACATCATACTGTTCGCACGAATCCCAGAAGAGAACCGTAGAGGTACTCCTCCAGGTAAGCCAAGAAGCTGGACTTAGAATGAATCTCAATAAAACAAAGGTCATGTACAACTACTTCATTAATTCTGCAAAGATATCTATCAATGGAGCAGATTTTGAAGAAGTAACAAATTAGGTTTACTTGGGTCAACTCATCACTACCGACGGATCATTTCTTGGAGAGATCAACCGAAGAGTGATGATGGTATGGAGTGCTTTTGGCAGGAACGCAAATATCTTCAAATCAAATATCCCAGTCTTTCTTAATAGGAGATTGTATAACCAATGTGTTCTATATGTTCTGACCTATAGATGCGAAACATGGACGATGAACGCCAGAATAGTTTAGCGCCTGCACACAACACAGAGGAGCATGGGGAGATGTATGCTGGGGATCAGCCAAAAGGAACGACTGGTTAAGAAAGAAGACGGGAAATTACCTATATCAACTACCATAGCAACGACTACAATGCCTTTCAATGGGGAATGATTATTCATATTTCAAGATAATTTATTTAATGCTTAGACTGCATTATAATCCATTTGATTTCAGCCAACGACATATACATATAATGACGTCATAATTTTAAATGACTTTTTTTATCCGGATGCGTACTGAAAGGCACGGATGATGACGCCATAATCCTAACACACAAAACATCCTATTTTTAAATAAATTTTAATGTAGCATATAGGCTATTGTATTAACGAATGTATATATATGCTACATTAAAATTTATTTAAAAATAGGATGTTTTGTGTGTTAGGATTATGGCGTCATCATCCGTGCCTTTCAGTACGCATCCGGATAAAAAAAGTCATTTAAAATTATGACGTCATTATATGTATATGTCGTTGGCTGAAATCAAATGGATTATAATGCAGTCTAAGCATTAAATAAATTATATAATTATAGATGAAACAGGGCGATCTGAGCCATGAAACTTGAAATTCTAAAACTTGGACGAGAGTCGATTGCCATAAAATTTAGAAATTCGGGATAGATGCCTTAGTTTTGAAGAAAATGAAAACTATTGTCTTATTTATATGGGCAAAGCGTAATTCAAATCCTGTCGCGTTGGTTTATTTACGAGCTTTGATCTTGTTTTTTCGTGAGTTTTTAAGCGCTTGCAGTATGCAACTACCGAAAACTAGTGTGTGTGTGTGTATATATATATATATATATATATATATATATATATATATATATATATATATATATACACACACACACACTCGTACACTGTAAACCCAATATAATGCGGTTTGATATAACGCGGGATCGCTTATAACGCGAGAAATGGTTGTATCCCGTATTTTTTCTTTTGTAATTACATAGTTTTTACTCAAATTCTCCACAAACATCTTTGGTTATAGACATAGAGTCTATCCTAAATGATCGCGTATTAGCGCATTACAGATATAACAGAATAGACAAGCCTAGCGTCGCGTCACCTAATTACACCACCCATCACCCCATTTTCGAATCTAAAAATCGCGAAATTGATGAAAAAGGAAAGCATGGAGCAGAATAAAAATAAAATATTTATTTCAAATTTATAAAATAAAATATTTTTAACTGCTGTATTCTTTTCACTCTTTTTTCGCCCGTTTGTGCGCGGTTAATGGTTACCGCAATGTCATTTCTGACTGGTAGGTTTATGGCGTCGGCTGTCATTGCATAAAATTATATATAACGATATAACGCGGATTCATTAATAACGCGGCCAAATATCTTGGACCCCAACGTCCGCGTTATGTAGGGTCTACAGTGAATAAATATATATGATTGTTATTTTCGCGTTAAAAAATTTTACATTGAATTGTCGCAAAAACAAATCTTCAGCATGAACTTGTTCGTAGTATCAGTTTTGTTTGCTCGTCTCGTTATAAGGTATTGCCATTGCGTGTCTCATGTTTTATTACTGGAATGGTAATTTATACCGCATGGCTCAATTTATCGTATTTGATCTGGCGGAAGTATTGCGTCATAATACTTAAATACTTTTCAGTTTTTCCAGATATTTCAAAGGTGTTTTATCATAGCAGTATATCACATATCACATCATAAAATAAAGAATAATTTTGTTTTCCAAATTGTTATAAAGAGACGTAGAAATAGCATTCATGATTCATATCTTCCAATTTATCCGTCTTAGAGAAGAAAGAAGCAGCTTAATTGATAGAACAAATTAAAAAAAACTAATTTTTTTTAACATTCGTTATAATAAAAGATAAAATGCAATGAATGTTAATTTCGTTACATTAAATAAGGTCCTTTCCGCGTGCTAAGCGATTGACCCCTATCGATTAGCCTTCTACAAAATGAAAGTATCAGCAGATGTAGTATGCGTTTGCGTGTGTATATTCACTTACGCAACATTTTTCATTAATTTCCAATGATCAGAGCCCATGATTATCCGATCCACGCTTGGTCCCAATTAGTTCAGACAACCACAATCCTAACGCGAGAGGTTAACGACAGTTGGGACAGCATCCACCAAAACATTTATAGAAAAAGTCTCTCATTAAAAACATCGATGTGATTTTGTTGTTAATATACGGGCAACATATAACATATAACGGCAACATATTTACCATAAAGGTTGTCATTTGCTGAAAGACATACGGATTTCTCAAGAGAATATGAAATGCATCCACGAGCGGGAACAGAAAGGTACGTTTATTAGATTACGCACAAGGCGAAATATTTTCGTTTCGTATGCTTTAACTTTCATTACTTGTGGAGACAGAATGAGTGATTTGTGGGTAAAGCGTTCCGCTTGAATCCGCATAAAACGCTTCGCTTTATTTTTGTTTCAATAAATATTATCTCTATAAACACAGAGAATAATTTTTCAGGAAATAGATATTTCGCTTCCCATAAACTTCTTCCCATAAATCACAGATTGAATCAAAGGAAAATAAACGCATCAACAAAGCAAATCTCTTACGCTGCCGCCATTTACGGAATAAAACACCACGATGAAGTGATATTACTTCGCGATGCGCCCCAAATATTATCTGACAAAGCGGGCGTTTCAATCGTGTTCGTTATTGAGCTTCCGATTCGGAACGCGTTACTAAACATTGCAGTCACGAATACCTTTTCAAGGCATGACAACGAAATAGGTATAAGCGGTCTCAGGAATTGCAGATATACACGCATTGCACGGCGAATCACATTACTGATTTGCCTCGTGGAAAATTCCTTTGCGTGTGCATTACCTCAACAATTACGATAGATCATGCTTTAAGAAATAGAAAAATTAATCACGGTCAGTGGTATTCGGTTTGGGATAGTACCGAAAATCGTTATGCGAAGCATCAAAGAGAGCCATAACCGTCTTTTTCTTACTCGGCGATATAGAAGAAAAAATATTAGGACTGGGTGAATATCAACAACATTTTCGCTAAATCATCGTTTGAAGTCGTGAAACATTATTGATATTCCTATATTAACAAAGACGGCATCCTTAGAATAAGCTCTTAACTCAGTTTGTAAATCTCCAAATCTCAACTCGGACTTTCGAGCCTAATTGGCTAATTTATTCAACTTTCCGTCTCAATATCAGGCTGTAAGAATTTAAAAGAGCTGGATTATGCGGAAAAACAGACTAAGTCGCTGAAAAGGATATATGTAGGGTAGTAAATGAGAGACTTTTGAATTGGTGATCGACTGAGATACGAAATCAGAGCATACGCAACGAACGTAGTAGCAAAAATTGAACTGTATTATTTGCAACTTCATGAATTTCAGTAAAGACTACAGAGAAGAGGCCGTGACCTCGTTAAAATAAAAAAATAAACTTTTTTTCCGTGTAAAGAAAATAAAAATCTGCCAGTTCGAGAAATAATCATCATCATCATCTCCTAAGGACCATTCGTCGAAACCGATCGGATGTGTTTATATGGGAAAAGTGCACAGATATTAAAACGTTTCATTTTGTATGCATGGTTCATTTCTCGCTACTAAAGTACTTGGCGCGTTCCCAAATTCTCCAATCCGAGCTTGAGCAATGACATTCCTACGGCTACTTTCCTAATGTGAACCCAATAAATATATTTTAGTAATAGTTGCTATAAAATGTGCGTAATCGGCACAGACTTTATATATTGAGTAGAATTATGAATTTTTCTGTGATACCTACGTTTAAATGTTCGCACTTTAAGCCGCACATATTGCATATGCTCTTGGATGCAAGATAATCGAGGCAGCGGAAACGCATCTTCCTGCTTAGATTCTACTTTCAGGGTCATACCATGATTAGCGTAATCAACACAAACTCAAGAAATTTTCATGTAAATAGCAAATCCCCGCGTTAATATGGTGCGACATTGCCCTCCATATACTAGAAACTCAATGAACAAGGAGTGCCTCACCTATATTATCAATTAGAGTGCTATTTTACCTAATGCTAAAATTGAGGTTTGCTTTGAGTTAGACTGAGCGCTATGAAATTCAGTTAAGTTTCGACCCTACCCTCAGATAGGAGGAACTTGAATATCATCCGTCCAATGAACATTATAGCAATGAAGCGGGCTTAAGTATCCGGAACTTCTATTTTTCGAATAATCCCAAATAATTTTCTAATTTTGTTTCAGTTATTATGTATTAATGCCAAGAACGCATATTTGATTGAAAAGTAAATACAATTCTGAGTAGCTAGAATAAGAAAAATATTTGGGGATTAATGGCGCCCAATTAATCAACTAGCAGCAACCACACTCAAGTGAGTAAGAGCTAATGTTTGAGTTTAGTGTTCATGGTTCCGGTAGACAATAAAACATTACGCTGGAGTCAGTGGCGCGTGGGTGGAATATCTCTTTTACATGTCAGAAACACTGCTCACAAGCTTTCACTGCAGACCTTGCCAAAGCAACGCCCCAGGATAAGGCTGCTCTACACCATTGCCCTCCGTTATCTCCACTTTAAGATCACGTAATAATGAGACAATGGACTGATTCAGATGAAAGGGACCTAAGCGATACATCAACAGAGTTAAACGCTATAATCTACTAAAAATATAAGTAAAGCAACCTAAAACTTTTAGCAGTAGATTGCTTCTGTATTTAGCTGCATTAATGTTACTAGTATTATCTAGTGTATTATCCATTCCGTGATGACGAATGAAAAAGCTTTTGTCTCCCATCTTGTTAGGTGTTATTGCAGAGAAAGACAAATGATAGGTCGTAATGGAACAACCGAGCGTCGTGGCTTCAGTGTGAGCTAAGAGCAGGCAAATAAGATATATATATGTTTACTCTTATTGGGGGCGCAGATGTACCTACCAACAAGGTCATAAAGTCCGTCGAAGTTTCAGTGCGTGTTCATCCAAGACAGCATGATAGAATGTGTCAGCGTAGCTAAGGTGTCAGCGGCGCCAATTAGACCACTTCCGAAATTAATTTGATGTAACTACATTTTTTGAGTTTAAACTATGATTAATTGAAAATGCTATGCTGATATAACGGCATTACATTAAAATATTTATTAACTGAAACATTCATAACTGATATCAGTCAAACTTGATTATATTATGTCTATCTTCACGTAAAGGTAAATCTTACATCGTTTTCACAAACCTTAATCACAATATTTATAAACTGTATAAGTTTATTCTTTTACCGAATCCGTTTACCCATATCTACTTCAAATTTACAGGCATCGGACTGTTATGACGAAATTTTTATTATTTAATTAATTGACAAATAGCAAAGAGATTACAGATTTTAAAGACACAAAACTATAAGGAACTTCAACACCTGAGGTAAGCTCATTTTTCAATACATCACCATCAAGCCAAGGACTCAAATAATTCACAGTATTTTCATAGAAGCTATACAGTTACATATGGCGTTATAAGCATTCAAATATATACCTATAGTATAAAATACTTCCGTTATCTAAAATACATTAAAAGGATTTTTGAGGATATATTCTTAATAATCGGTACATAAACTATTGCCAGCGAAATGATAGTTTCGGAGAACTGGGGTTAGTAAGATAGAAGTTTTCACAAAATATCATTCAAATACTAAAAACCAGCGCAGCGCGAAATCTTGTCCGTATCAAATTTCTCGCTCCAGAAACGACCGAGAAATAAAATTTTATTGCACCACAAACCCGCATGACATTTTTCTTCGATCCGACTTCAACCCGATATTAACAACTGAAACCCTTATCAGATTTGGACCAAAATATAGAGAAAATTATCACTTTGGTGGCAAAAACGTGTTCATTATTCGACTATATATTGCATGGTGCTATGAATCCTAAGGGAATAACATCGGCCGATCAAAAATATACAAAATAAAAAAGTGAAATTAATACAAAAATGTTAGATCTCGAGGTAACCGAAATTCGACTTGAGTAGCTTTTAAGTGAACTCCACTACGATCCATACAAGAAAGTCTTTTGTTGTAAAAAAAGAAAGACAACTCCTCTAGCGAGCCGAACGGGAAGGCACAGAAAAAGGTCAAATAAACCAAAAGACGCGAAAACAGGATTTACGTAGAACTTTTCCCGCAGAACGTGCTTAAAATGGGCGCAATAATTAATGTGCGAGATATTCCGAGAGGCAAAAATAGAAGTAAACTATTAAAGGCTCCGGGAAGGGTTTTATGATTAACGGAGCGGTAAATGGGTATGTTGAGCAACACCTAGAGCTCCTTCCACACAAAAACAAAAAAATCACGGTAAGGAAAGGAAAGAGGGAAAAAAAGACCGGATATTGGTCGGGCAAAGAGGAATTAGAAGCCATAAGAGGAGAGAAGGAAGACGATGAGGGATGGAGAGTGTCAGAGACGGATATAGGGGAAAAGAAGAGCGAGACTTTAGGGGGTGATCTGGAAGCAGGGGGGGGCTCTGTAATGGTCTACAGAAGAAATTTAAAACTCGAGAGGCGGAGAGGGAGGGAGAGGAAGAAATGGGGGGAGAGGCAGAAAAACTGAGGCGAAGTATATCCATGAGCGGAACTATTCTTGAACTTGGAGCAAAAGAGTGCGAGAAGAGAGGGTGGGGAGTTTGGTGAAGGAGGATGGGGCAAAAATGAGAATCCCCTAAGCGAAAGCAGTAGGGATAAGAAAAATAGCAGAAAGGCGAAAATAAATAAGTTTCTTCCTTCGCTTAAAAACAGGAGTGGAGATGAGTTTACAAGAAGGAGAGTATGGTACAAGTACGGGAGCTTTGAGGAGAAGCTAGCGTCGCGGATCCAGAGAGAAGGATAATTAGAATTAAAAAGGGAAATGGGATAGGTAGAAGGGAGGGAGAGGAAGGACGAGGAAAGCGGAATGCAATACGGTTTTTTAGCTGCGAAAGAGCCGAAAAATATGGCCAACGATTCGTAAGAGGGGGGTATACTCGAAAAGCATTAATGAGGAGTTATAAAACTTTTTAGAAGTTGTTTCGAAATGTAAAATATGGCCAAATTTGCTCAGTTTTTTTAGTTAGGCAGATGCTTTTGAAGTTATTTACAAATGAATTTATTAACTTAAGGACACCGTGACCCTGGTCTTCTGGCAAACTTTTTTCTACTGGATAATTTATCCTCATTTCCTTCAAAATAGTTAATAAAACGATGCAATAATTCCATCCATTAATCTTCGACAAGTTTTTTATTGCTTCTCAATTCCTTTGGAGAACAAACGAAGCAAATCGGAGATCTAAATCTAATGCATTGAAAATGATACGTTATAAAATAAATCTTGATCCTTACGACAAATGTAATTGACGATAATAAAGATTTATATACAAAGCCAAGTTTCTTAGTCTACGAAAATATAAATGAGCTATAATAATTTGCTTGTCAAACTACGTAAAACGGAAAAACCAGGATATGAAGGCAAGTTATTGAAATACTTTGACACCTCCATGGTTGACACATCCTCAACTAAATGTTCCATCATCCAAGCAACTCAAATAAAACTACACGAACTCGAACAAAAATAAAACACGGCGATTTAATTGACTATCAACAAACTCCCGCAAAATTTCGTACAATGGCTCGTAAGAATCGAACTATCGCTCAGACTGCGATGTCCGACTCTCGCCGCGTGTCCACGACCCCACTCCTTTACCCTCCGCCTCCTAATACACAGTCTTCGCCTTCTGCAGCAACTCCCCACATCGCCTCACTACCCTCTTAAGCTCAACTGCCCCCTCTCTTTTTCATGCCCTGGCGTTTCACTCGATCCTTCAGGATCGTCACGTCACCCATACCCTTCTACTCCTCCCCGATCCCATCCCGACCTCATCCATTATTCGCCTTCAAAACTAGCGATCGATGCAAATGAGCTGCTGCCCTTCGTAGCGAACGACAGTGTGTGAGAGAGAGAAAGAGACAACTACAGCAAGGAATGGAGGAGGAGATGAATGATATTATAGAGAAGATAAAATAACCGAAGGAGGAGATGGGACAGAACTAAAGATAGATTCAAGCGCTTCTTCTATCATCTAGCTCTCTATTTTTTTAAATACATAACAAACACTCGAAATGATAGTACCCTATAAATAAAAGAGAATGTTTGTCTGTCTGTCTGTAGCAGCCATAACTCTTAAGAAAATACACGTAGGAGCTTCAAAATTTGGCAGCTGCTTCAGGTTGATCCTGAGAGTTTCAGAGCCAAACATAATTTAAATTGGTCTACGGGGGCCCGAGGGTCCCCATTGTTGGACCAAATGCCGGTTTTTTTAAGATATCTCAGCAACCATTGACCGATTTTGATGAATTCTCCAATAATATCAATGTTTTGATAGTATTAATTTTTGAGCCTAAAATGAATAAATTCGGTCAACGGGATCAAGGATCGTGATGTAAGGGCAGATCCAAATTTCACGATTTTGAGGGGTCCCCATGGAACGGTCGGTCCAAATTTCGGCAATGTCTGTCTGTACGTATATATCAGGGAAGATCTGGTTGAACTGATTTCAACCAAATTAGAATCTTCGCATAAATACATTACCAAAATGACATATTTGGACCGAATTGAGCAAGCAGGGGTGCCAATATTGCAAAATAAAATTTTCTGTAGTTATGCTTTTGGAAGGAAATGGCAGAACCGAATTCAAACAATTTTGATACATAGAATTTTCACAGAAATTCATGGCCAAAATTCTTAACTTCGACCCGATTAACTAAGTAGGAGTGCCGCAATTGCAAAGTTAAACTTTTCGGTAATTATGAATTAGGAAGGAATTGGCCTAATCGATTTCAACGAAACTTTGTATGAAGGAGTTGTGCAAGATAAAAAAACAAAAATAAGATTTTTGGGATAGATATACAACGCAAGGCTGCCAAAATAAAAGTAATAAAAATTTCCTTTTTATAAGTGTTTGTGGTGAACTGTCAGCATCCATTTTAACCATATTATAATATTTATTATGTACACACACACATATATATATATATATATATATATATATATATATATATATATAAAGCCATAATAGCATATTTGTACCGGTCAGCTAAACAGGGGTGCCACAATTAAAAATTAAACTCTTTCATTAACTATGGATTTGGAAGGAATTGGCTCAACGGATGTCAACTAAATTTTATATATATGGTTTTTACAAAATACCCTAATAAAATCAAGATTTTTAAAGCGGAGCTTAAGAGCAGAGCTACCACAATTAATAAATAATATAAATCTTTTGCAACTTAAAAGAAAACTGTTTCCCGAGCGTAGCCGGGCGTTTCTGCTAGTAGTAAATAATATACTATATATAGTATGTTGGGACCTTTTTAAGTATAAGTTAGATATATTATAAAGAGTTGCATAGTTTTGACATTTTAGAAGGGAAAATTCTGTACTTGACCGGGAAAATTCTTCAATTTCTAAGATAAATAAAGTAAAACTCCTATAGCCAAAAAAAGGATTAAAAAACCCTATGCATTTCACCCACGATGTGAGCATCCTCAGGGGTGACCTGACCTTGACAGTGACAGGTGGTCAACTGTCACAGTTAACCACCTGTCACTGTCAAGATCAGGTCACCCCTGAAGATGCCCACATCGTGGGTGAAATGCATAGGGTTTTTTAAATCCTTTTTTTTACTATAGGAGTTTTACTTTATTTAAGCCAAAAGTTATTGAGCTAATATACAATCTTTCTAAAATGTCAAAACATAGTTTCAGTTTTATGTGAATATTCATAATATGTAATTTCAACACCTTTTCAACCTTTTTTTAGCAATTTTCTGAACATTTTTCTCTGTTTTACAAACAAAAGGAAGGTTTGGCGTCGGAGAAACGCCTACGTAGGCATTAGTTAGATGTAGAATAGTGGGTGGTTTGACGGATGGTACGAATATGGAGATGGAGTATAGACAGAAAAACGAGATAATTCTCAGGATAAAACGTTTAAATAGACACAGAAATCGAATTAGGCAAAACAATCAACGGAATTGGCTGAAAAATATACTCTAAAAATAACATGTCTCAGAATCAACTTGGACGAATATGTATCGCATTGTAACTTAGGGAAAATGTTGTTAATCTAATTAACTTATTTCAAAAGTATAGCTGTATTGTATTGTATTTTAAAATTACTGCAACTGGATTAACATGGATGATAGACGAATGGAACGACGTTCGAATGAATAACTGATATTTACAGAAATTAAGATTGGTAAATATGGAGATATGTTGTGTTTTTGTATTAATTGATTCAAAGGCAATCGGCTATTTCATAAAAGTTAATATATTCCGGATGAATATCATGCAGGTACACACATCTGCATGCGCACTACCACGTATACATACACAAATGTGGAAGGTTTCTGTAGAAAAAGATACAAGCAAAGGTGAAAGGAAGATATTTCCCTCCTATGAGTATTTTTATTTCCATTAAAGTGATTCGATTTTTAATTAAACAAGCACGCAGGAGAACTCATTAGTGTAAATTATATATTTGGTTGACTAAATGTGCATTCCTTGTCATTCATTCGGGCATTCGTGATAGTTCTAATAATTCAATGACTTTTAGACGTTTACTCGTACACTGTAGACCCGACATAACGCGGACGTTGGGGTCCAAGGTATTTGATCGAATTATAAGTGAATCTGCGTTATATCGCATTTACCCATTTATAATTACATGCAGTGACAGCCGACGCCATAAACCTACCAGTCAGAAATGACATTGCGGTAACCATTATCCGCGCACAAACGGGCGAAAAAAGAGAGAAAAGAATACAGCAGATAAAAATATTTTGTTTTATAAATTTGAAATAAATATTTTATTTTTTATTGTGTTCCACGCTTTCCTTTTTCTTCAATTTCGCGATTTTTATAATCGAAAATGGGGTGATGGGTGGTGTTAATATGTGACGCGACGCTAGGCTTGTCTATTCTGTTATATCTGTAATGCGCTAATACGCGATCATTTAGGATAATACGCGATCATTTAGGATAGACTCTATGTCTATAACCAAAGATGTTTGTGGAGAATTTGACTGAAAACAATGTAATTACAGAAGAAAAAAGACGAGGTTCAACCATTACCCGCGTTATATCAAGCCGCATTATATCGGGTCTACAGTGTATTTTTTTGAAATCATTTGATTTCATTCTTATGGAAAGGATTTATAATAAAATGAAGAGCGTATTTTCACCACTATTACTTTAATTTATCTCAAATCAATTATTTATTTTCTCTGAAAAATAACCTAAGCAATAGGAATCGCTTCAAATGCACGGAGTATCGCAATCCTAGGCAATAGGCCAGTACAAAATAACGGACTATTTCGAACCTTTACTTAAAGAACTGCGAGCTTCCGCGCGACAAACGTCAAAAAACCCGAAAGGGTAAACAAAGCAATGTTCGGTCGTGACGTGACATTAACTTAATTGCGATACGGGTGATATCACTGCACTATCTAGAGAAAAGTCTTTAAAATTAATTGGCAAAGCGAAGAAAAAAAATTTAAGGGCTTTAAGAGGATTCCAGGAGATGAAAGGTGAATATTGACAATGAGCGGTGAAAATCAGGGTGTCGGGGGCGTGAAGCGTTGGAGAATTAAAAAAAAGGGAAATGCGGAGATGGTTAGGAGGGTGGCGTCGGAGGGAGGAGGGGCGAAGAGGGAGGGAAGGAGGGGAGGTGTGTGGAGACTGGGGCGTCAGAGAGGAAGTCCCGGAGTGGTCGTGAGCGCTGAGAGGTTAATTAGAGAGCGGTTGAGAGAGGGATGGGCGAGACGAGAGGGACTTGTGAGGGAGAGGTGGGAGGGAAGATGGCGGGAGGGATAGACGAAAGGGAAGAGGTGGAGTAGGGGCGAGGGAGAGAGAGAGGGGGCGCGGAGAGAGGAGAAACACTGAGCGAGTTTGGACGGCATTGTTTGAGCATGACGTAAATAGAAAGGAGCCCTGGAGCAGAAGAGGAAAAAATATCCAAAAAATTGACTAGTCTCAAAAAAATGAGAGAAAAAGGATTGCTTAATATAATATGATGCTTATTGTCTACTGATATCTTCATTTCGTTCTATTTTTAGCCGAGAGAAGTAAAAAGACATTATTTTGAAGGCAAAATTAATAGCAAACAGAGATAGCAAAAAATGTGTTATATTTTACGTGAAAAATGAGGAAGAATGCAATCCTTTGTCCATAATTTTTTTAGATTGTTGAGCAACTCTTTAATGGCGGGTGAAAATGGAAGCGGAATAAATTATTTGAAAAAATCTATATTCCGACGTTCTAAAATTTATTATTTTAAACGCCAAGGTAATTAAAATATAATTTTTTCGATCAAAGAATTAAATAATACTGAGAGGTCGATGATCAATCTCATAATGGACTTAATAACAGTTTACAGCAGTATGAAATTTATATCGAATATGCTTTTTCTGATACATCAGAACAAAACGGATAAAAAATAATTGCCTGATTTCTATAAAGTAAAACGAAAGAAGCTTCAAATCTGACCAATTTTGATTGTACAGCAACAAATAACATTTTTAATAGGTTGACGCGATTTTCATGAAACGGTGCTATCTCTAATGCAATCCTATTTCTGTTGTTACTCTTTCTGTAACTTTTACAGTGTATAAAAGAGCAGTGAACGACAACGGAAAACATCTTTCTATATTTGATGACAATTAAAAAGTTAAGATGACTTAAAGTATAATTAACTCAAAACTAAAAAAACGGGCAGGATAATCGCTATCGCAACGTAAAACCAAGGAACGCCTATGCGAACGAGTTTATTTTCCCCGCCTTTCAAACAGTTAGAATAGACGTCACCCGTAATATTTCATCTCCTACTCCGAGCTGTGAGACATTTTTCTCGAGATTTCTTCAGAAATAAGAAAATGCTGAATTTTTTTACCCATCTCGCTTGAACTTCTCGCTGTTCCTCAATCCGTCTCGCTCGCGCATCGCGAAAGAATACGGAAAAAGACGGGTAAGAAACGTAGCTTTTATATTCCCATCTCTCCATCCCGTCGAGCCCTCCGGAATTATTCACCTTCTGGTATACGGTAGAGAATGAATCCACTGCACACAACCCCTCCTCCTCTCTCGTTTTTCTTCCATTTTTCCCCTTCCATGGAGCTCTTCTCTGTCTCTCCTTCCTCCGAAGACTATTACCTCCTCGCCCTCATCCTCCTCGACTCTTCCTTTAACGCTCCCCTTTGCTGCTTTCTCCCACCGAAATCCCTCTTAAGCTGCACTACAGCCTACGTCCCGCCGCCTACGATCCTTTCTTCACTATCGAAGGCTAACCAAAATTCACCCACACCCACATAAATCCATGTCCTACCATTCTTCTTCTTCCGATTCATCGCCCTTGTGTAACCATCCATTTTTTTACCCTCAAAAGTCTCCTACCCATACCGTATCCTCCCGCAAGTTATCCTCCCTGCCTACCCTTCCTTAGCCCTCAATTCCATCGTTGCTTTTTCCCCAACCATCCGCCAGCACTCTTCCCCGTCGAAAACCAACCCTAAACTCTCCTCGTCAAACTGCGAACTCTTATCGCTTCCACTCGCAAAGCCGGAAATTTCACCTTTCCCAACATTTTCGCTCCGCCAACGCAGAATTCACCGCACCACCCACACTCGCCGTCGCATTCCGCGCGTCACTTCTTCTACCCCACTATCCAAAACCAGCAACCCAATCCACGGAATGGACGTCCCACCCCTACCCACACCCGCCCAGTTCAATCCATTCCACTCTATTTAAAATATCTCCTCCAATATCTTTCAACTCCCTTTTAATTCTCCCTCTCAACGCCCTTCCAATCCTCTTCCACCTCCAGATTCGCTTCTTCCGCCACCGTTTCGCGAGGAGAAGGAGGGGAAGTGAGAGGTGGTAAAGGGCAAGGGGGATCTGGGATACATCTGCCTTGACCGATATTCCGAAGAAAGCGTCATACAAGGCTGTCTCAGTCTCTTCCGAGACGGGAACCCGTTCCTCAATTTGCCTTGATAAAAGCTCTCCTCTTCACAATTGCTTGGTGAGATATTTCACCCCCGGGATTTTTAAAAGCAAAATAAACTCCAGAGAAGTAAGTATTTATCCTACCATTTAAAAAATCGCCGCCTATCACTCCCTCGTTCTGTTTTCTATCATCCCTTCCCCCCTCCCACTGACTCTCTTCGCCTTGCGCTAATGTGTTTCACGAATGTATGCAGCCGTGAAACCTCTCATGACGTCAATGGAACGGGAGATAAGAGTGTGGCTAAGCAAAAGTGTTTCGGAGAGGTGGAAAAATAAAAAACCTATACCCGATGCATTCGTACACTTTCTCTTCAAAAATATACTCAAGAGAGAGGGAGAGATCTCTCTCTATGTTTTCAGCAAAAAAAGAAAGAAATTGAGGTCTGTTAAAGGGTATGGAGGGGGAGGCAGAGTTAGAGAGAAAGGGAGTATACAGGGTAGGAAAGAGGGGGAAATAAAACGCTATCCCGTTATGAATAATGTATTCGAACAATAAATACACCAAGGTCGCCCGGGTCGTATGAGGCTGTTTCAAAACTGTTCTCCTTTGCTTTGTATGTGTGTTCAGTCGGGAGTATAAAGAGAAAAAATGCACATGCTTTTGAGATACTTCGCGATGATAAAAAGAACTAAACGTGGATATGGGTTCGCAGTACTAAGAACAAGCGCATTCACTGAAATGTGAATTATCTTTCCATTTGGAATGTCTCGAGATATCTGACATCGGTTCCCATTTAAATACTTGGCCCACAAAAATGCGTTTGCATTTTAGTCATTGAAATGGCATTTTAAAGTTTGAATGGCATTCATAATTACTACAGTTAATTTTAAAAGTCCCGAGCGCGTAGTCGAAAGCGATCGGAAATCATAGCAAAGATCACATTTCAAGAGAAGTGTCCGATTTATTTTGGGTAGTCAAATTTCAGAAGGCAAATGAATGCATTTTTCAGAGTTTGAGAAGATATGTCTGTTATGAACTACTTACGTGATTAAGATAAATGTAGCAGATTTTGAGCTTTTAGTTAGTAAAACGTAATACGATCAAAGGGAAAAATAAGTGAAAGATTGGCAGTAAATAAGTGCAATGAACATCAAACATGGATTAATGATAGTTAAATACAATTAAATTCTCATCATGAAATTCTCCATAAATGTTTAAACAAGGTACCTCGAGCATGCTTCCAAGAGCCGCAAGCATCCGACAAGTTCAAAAGTTGCGGTCATTTCAATATTTTAATCCTACTGTAAGTAAGTGGTCGAGAGAATTATGAAGTAACAATATAGCAATGTTTAACAATTAGGAATTGCATTATGTTGTTAATTAAAATTTATTCCATTTTCAGTAGGGTAATTTTAAGTTTCAACAAAATAAAAAGGCTAATTATTACGACATGTGGTCCATCATCTATTCCAAGCTTTTTGCAATTTTAATTTAAAATCTCTGGTTTAGAGCATTTCAGTATGACGTGTTATTTTCCAAAGAATTCAATTCAAATATTCACAAGATACTACATTACTGACAATTTCTATAATTCACTAACCTTAGCGGCTAGCAATTTCTTCAAGGAAAATATTTCCTTCCGTTATATTTAATTTACTCAAACTTCCGAAATGTATGAAGTATTTTTGATACCTGAAGGGGTTATTTCACCCTCTAGGATAAATGGAGAGAATGACCGTCACACTTCTCCTCTTTGAATATAAAATACTCCAAAAAATGTTATTTTGCGAAAAATTTCCCATAATCCCAACAAAAACTTCAGACGAGGCAAAATCTGCATGGATCCTCAAAATGACCTCTTTTAGTATGTAGGTAGCTGAATGACGCTTCACAAGCAATAATAAACAGTTTTTTTCAGTAAGACCGATCTTCAAAATATGTGTAAGCAATCGAGTGGTGTTGCGGCAGAGATGAGACTGTAGACGAAGTGAGAGACGACGAGGGGTTTGATGGCTCACGAGCAGGAAGACGAGTGGCATGAGGACGAGGGGAGAGGTGGGCGGAGAAGAAAGCGGGGATGCGTGATTGAGCGACTGGCTGGATGGCAGAGTAAACAGGTCGGGAGAGTGTGACGTTTGCTCAACTCATCACTGCGCTTACCGCGATGGCAGATCCGTTTTAGGTGGAGGAGGAGGATAGTAAGGGAAGGAGGGAGAAGAAGCGGGAGTTTGGCAAGGGAGTTCGAGGGAGAAGAATAAGGCCCAGGATGATTTTTTCAAGGGGCGACGAAAAAATAAAATTTTGGTGGATACGGTTGGCAGTTTAATTTTTAGGAGAGCAGGGTGAGCCATGGAGGGAGAGGGAGAGAGGGAAAGAGAGAGAATGATTGAGAAAGAGATGAGCAAGGATAAGGAGCGGTTCAGAAAGTAGACGAGGGCGTGAGCAAATATGGAATTGTAGCAGGTGGATTTGCTGTAAGCAGTACAAAGTAAATGAATTCATAGGATGGTGCTTCTTTTAAAAATGGGGACTGAAATGATAATTTCACAAGAAACACGAAAGCGTCCAATTAGAAAAATCATGATTTTGTCGATTTAATTGAACACCTCTACCATGACTTGAAATGCTTTCCTTTAATGTCTTTGAAAATATTTGTTTCCCTACGAAAACACTAATTACCGCCAGCATGTAAACGGTTGATCGTGGGGAACATTTGATCTCGCAAGAGGAGGATTCAGCAGTCATGGACATGATTTGGCCCGCGTTGCATTCCACACAGCCTTACTTAGAAGGGACTCGAAAGCTCCGCCTGTTTGATTTCGTTAAAAGAAGGATAATGCCTCGATTGGACTTCTATCACATAATGCAGAATACTTGTATAATCCACGGTGAGTGAAAAAAGCAATTCAAATATTCTGTTCCAATCTCAGCCACAGACATGGGATTAACTTTTCTCTTATCTCAAGGATTTTACGTAATAATTACGGCTTTGGATGAAAGAGGGTGGTAGCTTCATTTTACAGGACGCCATTATCTTCAGAAGGAAAGTGAATTTAAGAAAATAATAATCTTTTTTTATTCGCCGTTTGGCAGATCTAACATAATTTATAAAATATATCAGCAGAGAAAATGTCCATTCTACGATAGTGAAACAATTACTTGATGAGAAATTTCGCCGTTAAAATTTGTTTATTCGAAAAAATGTAGTAGAGGCGATATCAGGACGAAATTTTTAACATAATCCACCCGGTTATTGATTACCTATGCTCATTTGCGATAACGATTTATTATCATAGAGAAAACGTTACCTTAGGTAAAATTGCAACTTTATCATCATTCCACCATCTTTAGATCAATCCATCCATAACACTTATGCTGCCACAATGTATTGTAGATTTTAGCATCGTGTTTATAAAATTGGGGAGGAAACAATGCATTTGAACACTCTCTGGTAACGCCAATAAATATTCTAATCACATAGTTTAAGCCGAATGAATATCATCCCATTAAGAAGAGTTTTGACTTTAACCGTGTTTATGTCTATATTCGGTATCGTTCCCTGGTTTTAAATGCCGTTCTCCTCTTGCTACGTGCAACAAGATCCGTTGTGAAAGGTAAAATGAAGAGCGGCGACAATGCACTGAAATAAACCGTGAATCTTTTGATTACGGAGTAACGTGGCCAGCGGGTAAATTTCCATAATCTGAACAATTTTATCCGCGCCAAACTGACGGATTTAGGCGACACTCACATTCCTCCATTGTTGTGACGATGGGGAGGGTGAAATATAAAAAGCCAGCGGAAGTGGAGGGTTGGGCAGAAATTCTATATTATTACAAGTAGTTGTTGCTTGCTTTCTGCAAGTATTTCACCTTACCTTGAAAAACAAATTAATTTTTTAAAGAGATATTTCATTTTTAGGAATATTTCACCTTGGCACCGATTTTTGTTCTTTCCTTATGCAACAATATTGGAGTGAAATAATCCCTAAAATTTGCAATTTTAAGAATATTATACTTTTTCCATTGTGGGGTACTAATGCCACACATTTCTGACAAATTTTAAAGTTATAGCACATCTAGAAGTAAAATAATATTGATTTAATTGTTTAAATTTAAAAAAATGTTTAACTGCCGAAATAAAAACTTCATAGATATATTCAAGGTTTATTTGTGCATTTGCACTAAGCTCTAAATAAAATAAAAATTTCAGCTCCCTAGCTGTCTCTAAGTATATGAACATTTATCTATTTGTTGAAACTTTAAGAATTTTGAAGAGCCAAACAAATTAAAATATCAAAATTTTTATACTCCCTATTTCGTTATTTTAAAAAATTATATTTTTTTATAATTCAGCTTCGTAGCACATAATAAATTTAATTTCCTACAACCTTTGTTTGAAACATTTTTCCATATAATGTATTGTTTAAGAGATATCTTATATTCTTAGCTGCCACCTACCAACGACTATTTTTAACAATTGACCCTTAGTTACGTCTTAGTAACGCTCCTTTTTCTTATCTTAATTGTTGGAGCTTTGTGGCTATATCCAATATCAGAAGGCTATGATTTGAATTTATTTCTGTTCTTTGTAAAGTCTAAAATTTTCTCGCAGTTTCTTAAAATATTTGTTATTAAATAACCTATTTGGAATTTTTAGAAATATTACAGGTATGGAAAAAGTCATGTGGTGGCCACATCAGATTTTTTATGTAGAATTTTCTACAAAATGTTTGCAAAAGCTCGTATCTACGACTTATAGTTTCCAATACAAAAATTATTAAAATTTAATGTACAAATGGAGTCAAACAACCCCTAAAAGTTAACAAGTTGAAAATTTTCGTTTTTTCTGGTTGGTTGAGAGCAAAATTCTGTAGTCGTGCCACGTTTCAGGTCTTCAGCTCACTCGGAAGTGCCTAAATATTTGTATCTTCCTGATGTAATATCATAAGTATGAAGCGTCTATATATGTAACTAGTAGAAGGTGCTTGCATACTGAAAGCATTTCATCTCACCTTGAAAAAATATTAATTTTTCGGAGAGATATTCCATCATGGGAAATATTTCTTTAATTCATAAGATTTCTCCTCTGGACCGATTTTCGTATTTTCATTATGGAACAATAATGGAGTATAACAATCACTAATTTTTGCAATTTTAGGAATATTATAATTGTTCCACATTGGGTTAATAATGCCATACATTTCTGCCAAATGTTACATTTGTAGCACATTTAGAAGTGAAATAACATGTATCTAATTGTTATAAATTAATTAATTTTTAACGGCCGCAATAACAATTTCATGGATACATTGAAATGTTTATTCGTGTGTATAGACTAATCAGCTCTCTATCTCGCCCCATAGTATCTAAACATTTACCTATTTGTTTAAACTTTAAGAATTTTTAAATGCCAAACAAATTAAAATACCAAAATTTGTATAATCCTTATTTTGTTTTTTTACAAATTCTACCTATAAAAAAATTTCAGCTCCGTAGCACATCCGGAAATACATAAACCTTGAGATTTTGTTTTAAAATTTTTGAATTTTTAGCAGCCGCATTGTAGAACTTTTTCAAGATTTTCGTTTTTTTCTAGTCGGGTTTCCCATAATCCAACCGTCAAAAAAATTTCGAGACTGCCGCTTTTATGGAAGTGCCTAAACATTAGTATTCTCCTATATATACGTTATATGTTATGTTACTCCTCCTCTGTAAGGAACGTCTATATATAATGATAGCTACGTGCTATTCATATATTTATAGCCGACTGAGAGGAGTATTTTTAAAAGCCATATTTTGTATTTGTACCGCCGTTTCTTTCCTTCAACGCTGATTCGTTGGTAAATTCGAAGCTGAAAAGTGTCGGAAATCAATGATTTCAAGGAACACGTATTGTCATTCATGCATAAAATAGAATACCCGATCCTTTTAATTACGCCAGACACAATAATGTCTTATTCTTACGCATAAACACTATCAATGCGTATTGTTAATTTATAACAATTTTGTTCTTAAATTAATATTCAATACCATAGAAATTACACATTTTTTAAATTGTGCCCAGAAAATTTTTTGTCGTATTGAAACAGTGTGTTGTCTTAAAAATGTATCATTATCACTAATAGTCTTTGTAGTTCTTATGGACTAGAATTGTTTATTATACTGTTAATAGTTAACTCTTGAAATGTGATTCCAATAACAAAGAATTGGCGTTGAATATTTTTAAATTAATAAAACAACTATTTCTCTATGGGAACGATTCTATTAAACTAACATTTAACCTTTCTCAACCTCCTTCTCTAGTATGAAAAGGCGTCAAGATTACCACAAGTTGCAGCGAAAACAAAAGAATTTGAAAGCAAACTTAATACAATAGGACATCGCAGCGCTGTTAAATTTTGCAATTTAATGAACAAAATCTCGCGAGGCGGAAGAGGATGGCGGCATTGTGAAAAGTCTGTTTTTCGAGGAAACATAATAGTAAAGAGACACGAATTTGTGAGCGGATAAATGATATAGGAGTTTACAGGGATGGCGAAACTGATGACAGTAAAAAAATAAGACAAAGGGGATAGAGAAAATGGCGAAAGGCAAGAACACGGAGCTGGCGTAGCGCGGCTGCGGAAGAATGAAGAAGGGAACGGGGGATTGTCTGTGGCTTTACCTCTGGGAGGCGTTTTTTCGCTCTCCTTCCCACACCTATCTCCACCCCCCTCCTCCTCCTCCCTCGCCTCCCACTCCCCCTTTAACCCGCAAAGTCCTCCCCTGCTCTCCGCACACCATTATTCCTCACATCTTCTCAACTTTCCCACGCCCTAATCCCAACTTGCTACCTCGACCTCTCTCACGCTCCCTTATCCAAACGAACGGAAAGAATCGAAAAAAAATCAAAAATAAAAATAATAACTTCCTAACTGAAAGAGAGGGAGCGAGAGGGAGAGACAGGAGAGGAGAAGAAAGAGAGAGAAAGGTTAAGTGGAGAGAGAGAGAGATACGAAGAGAAAAGAAGAAAGAGAGGGAGATAGAAAATGAAAAAGAACCTTCTAAATAAACAAGCATGAGAGAACTTTCATTGTTCAAACCGAGAGGAATCCGTCGTGAGATAGGAACTCCCACAACGATAGTTACACTCCTGGTGGAGAGAGTGAGAACTAACCCCATCTTTTTTCTCTCTCTCCCTCTCTTCTTTTCTCTACTTTCTTTCTCTCTCTCACATGCTTTGGTATACCCCCCTACTCCTTCTCCACCATCTCTCCGCAATGAACTTCCATCCCCTCCAAAACCTCCTCTTCCCCTCAAAAAACCTTTTTAAAAAATCCTTCCATTTTCCCAACCTCTTTAGACAGAAGAGAGGCGATGGGGCGGGGGGGAGGGGCGAAGCCTCGCGGGAAGGTAGCCCGCATTCGATTCCCCAGGCAGACCGAAGGCCCCAACACCATCCTTTCCATTCCATGGTGCAAGATTTGAAAAAAAGATAACGATAAAATAATGGGGATTTTTTTAGTTTCCTCACTTAACCGTAGGGCATGCGGGAGGGCAAGAGAGAAAAAATCGCATCCTTCTCTTCTCCGTCCATTTCTCTCTCTCTCTCTCTCTCTCTCTCTCTCCTCGCTCCCCCACGTCCAATAATGGAATGCCCCTTTCCTCCGATCCCTAATCCGCGTATACCCTCCGACAACACCTTCACCTCTCCTTCGATGCCAATTCGTCGATTCCCATCAACACGATTTCCCAATCCCCCTCTCTTTCCCTCCTCTAAGCCTTTTCCTATCAACACCTATTCCGCAACCTTTCATTCCGACCCGTGTCCCTATTGCTCCCGAGTGAAGTATTAGAATCTCGCCCGAAAACTCCTTCGACTCGAGAATGGCGACGCACAAAACTCACTTCCCCGCCTCCCCCATCCAAAAGGGTTCGTTCAACCGGATTTCGGCCCTTCATCGTCCCATTTGCGCCAACTCTCTCTCTCTCTCTCTCTCTCTGTACGCGAGCATTGCCCGCTCAAATCCTGTAACCCTATTCCGTCAGACATTTTCGGCCCTTAGTCCAAATATTCCTCTAAAAATCCCTTCACAAGCTCTCGGTTTTAAAAAAAAGAAAAACCGCATCGCGCCTCGCGCCCTGAGAGTAGCAATATTCGATTACACATAAGATCCTTTTTTCTTTCTCATTTTCCCTTACGTTTCGCTCAACACCTCGCCGAAGCAGCTTCGGCAGAAAATGTACGCAACATTAACTATCAGATGGTCCGTCCATCCCATACTTTCCTTCTTCCGCGGCAGACGAATTTTTTTCTTCCTCATCCCCCCATCGTAGAAGCGAGCTTCCGTTTAACTTTCATCCCCGGCCGTTTTCCGCCGCCCTCCTTTCGACGATCATTATATCACCCTTCCTTTCTTCCCGACCCCCTTCCCCATTTCTCTTGAAAAACTCTTCCGTCGCGAATTCGAGCTCCTATCTCTCTCTCTCTCTCTTCTACTTTTCGCCGCTCAACGGACCGATGTCCTTCCATCCACGTTTTATCCCTCTTTTACACGCCTTATTTCATCCCCAACCAAGCATCCTAGTCTCCAGCTTTCCAACGTACGCGCCACATCAAACAACCCGCCCCTCTCGTCCAAAACCATCATCCATCCACCGCCTTTTTTTCATCCCGCCCACTCCCTACACACGCCCCTCTCCTCTCCCTCCCTCCCCTTTTGGCCCTTCTCTCACCGCCAAGCGATTTCTGAACTCGATCCCTGCCTCTCACTCACTTTTTCCTTCTCTCTCTTTACTTTGGGCTCAAAATTTCAGAATCGAATCACGGCGTTTTTTTCCAGTCGACTCTTTTTTTAAATATTTTCCCACCTCTCACCCTCTTCTTCCGTAGCTTCCTCCTACGCCCTACCTCTCACCTTTTGTTACATTTTTTCCTCTGTCTCTCCATCATCCCTCTTTCTCTCTCTCTCCCTCTCTCTCTCTTTCTCTCTCTCTCTCTCTCCCTCCCTCTCTCCCTCGCTCAAACACAACGGCTGTTCTTTGGCCGAAGCGCCGGAATTAAAATGACGTTACAATCACAGCGCCGCGTAATATCTTTCGCAAACAGAGCGTAAAATTGTTCCTGTGAGTCCGAAGAGTAGGATGAGGTTTTTGGGCGTAGAGCCGTGGGGGGAGAAGGGGGTTAAAGGGAGGAAAGGGGATTTCGGAGGAATGATGGAGAAAGAGAGGAGCGATAATGGAAGAGCGTGCCGTAGGAGCGGAGAAAGAGAGAAAATAGAAAGAATTGACTTTAAGAGAGAGGTAAGGAGGGAACTGGAGAAATAGGGGGAAACAAAAGTGTATGTTGCGAGGGCAACGCCGGCTAGAGATGCGATTTTATCGTCGGGAGACGCGGCGAGCGATCCTCTTGTCGCCGGAGCGGCTGAAGGGATTGCGGGTCATTTGTTTTTTTCCAAACCAGAGCAGGGAAAAAAACCCGCGTGGAGAATAATAAATGACGGCAAGCGCCTCTTCTTTCTTTTTTGCGTTCCCGGGAATACCTGCCTCTATTTGCGGAGCCGATTATTTCGGGGGAGGTGGCGACTCGTTTTTTCGAAGCCCAGGGACATATATATTTTCACGCAAGGCGTCCGTCGCTTTTTCGGATTGATTGATTTTAAGAGGGAAAAGCCTAACAGCGCGCAACTTTCGCGTTGACAATATTTTCTATCCCTTTCTTATTTTTCTAGTTCTTTACATGACATCTTCAACGCTGTTGATTCCCCGAGTTTAGATACAGTTCAGATTAATTAAATTCGAAGGAATTTGTCGCCCTTCGAATTTACTTTTTAGGCTTTGAGCTTTTTTCGACTGTAACTTAGATTCAGCACTTCGCATGATTGTGGTACTATAATTAATAGTTTTAATTTTTGGTCAAAAGGAAGTGACGAAAGGCCCTATGGCTAAAAAACTAATCGTTGTTAATAATGATAGAAAATGTTATATTTTCTTGAATTACATTAAAACACCGGTTGATTTTCAATCAGAGATAAAACATTAGTTACTATGACCGTAAGATCGGTCGATGCAAATAAATACTCAATAATACCTTTTCCGCCTTTCATCATGAATATTTTCCAATTCCAGGGAGTTAAGCCCTAGCCTATATTTTTAAAACTCAATTAAAACATAGATTCTATCTTGGTAGCTAAAATATTCTCGATATGAATTATTCCGGAAGAAATAATAAAAGCAGAGAAAATAGCGCTTATCTCATTAAAATACCAGTAAATTCCCTTCATTCCAATTTTTCAGCCGGCAGTTTACAATTACCTTAAGCCAAGAGAGCAATTTTGGTCATGCATACAGCAAAATATGAATTAAAGCTGAGAGGACTCCATCCGTAAGATTTAAATTAACTGTGAAAAGATGATCTTGATCATTTATAGGTATTCTTACGGTTTTAAGGCATCTTTGCATTTTCTTCGTTTTAAGGGAAAAATTAATTTCAGTTCGTCATGAAACCATAGATTAGACATATAAGCACCTTTAACTGGTCTTTGGTTCAATTCCAATCAAATGCATAGAGTCAACGCCTTAAACTACAATGTTAATAGGTTGTGTGTATTTCTGGCTATTCAACCTCTTGGATTATTATAGCCATTACTCCTAACACACCAGACACACTCACAAGGGAGGAGGGAAAACCGGTGCCGGAATTAGCCTACTCTTTACGAAGGGCACCAAGGGGGTCAACTGCTTAACGCCCCTTCCGAAGGACGGAGCGCTGACTTGCGCGGTCTCCTCAAAGCACACAAGTAGGAGACGGGACGATCCTAGGTTGAAAAATCAGGCCTCCGACGAATTCGAACCTGGGCCCGCAGCGTGGAAGACCACCGCCTTATACTACAACTATATCCACACACGTCTCCAAATAATTCTTCTATCGGAAAATTTCCACTTTAAAAATAACAATGTAATAAACAATAGTTTGCGTTAATCCAGAAAGTTTTTGTATATTTTAGGAATATAAGTTGGAAGTGACGATATTTTTTATGTTGCGGCTTAATTACGATAATACCGAACAGTGGCGTAGGTAGCTAGGATTGCGTTGGCCTCCAGGATAGATTTATTAAAGGCTTTCACATTCAATTTTTTGCGGAACCCTGGCCTTCAGCTGGGCTCTCCGCGTGATAGATAGGCAGATAGACAATTTTAGAACCGAATTTCTCGTTAGTATATAGTAGATAATAGTCATCTAGTAAGTTTCAACACACAATTATATATTGCAAAATGGATAAAGTCTAAAGTCACACTCGACATTGCTGTATCATAATCTGAAACCACTCATTCAACGAGATACGGTATGTTTTCACCGATAACGGAGAATTTGAGTAATTTTTCCACGCACTGATTCCAGAGATCTATGGATAAATATTGATGCTGCTATCAATACGAAGATTGGCGCCCTTTAACTCTCTGCCGTACCTGCTGAAGCTGGAATTCGACTGCTCTCTCTTCTTACCATTGAGGTATATACTCGTATGCATAACTCATCACTTTAAACGAAACTGAACTTCACAAACGAGAATTTCTAATTATATAATAATGTTTGCTTTTTTCCCTCAGAGGGATATCTTTTAGTCAAAATGCTTTTATTTCTTTACTATCTAGACTAGGATTAGGTCATTTCTTGTACACGGTTGGGCACACTGATGGTAGTACATTCTTCATTTACCAATGCATCGGCTGGCCGGATTGAAATTTAAATCCGACGTTATCTAAAGCTTTTGAGGTAACATTTAAGTCAGGGGTACCCATACTTTTTGAAAGGAGGGCCACATAGGAATATTGAAAGTGCTAGGCGGGCCGGATCGATAAAATAAAAACGTTTAAAAATTTAAAATATTTTATTCTATAATTACCTAAGCATACACGCATTTATAACTATAAGTAAACGTGAATAAATGTAAGAAAAAATTCTAATGCGAAAAATAAGCCTGTTTTTTCAATTGAAAACACTGATTTTATGATGTTTAATAAAATTTCCGGGGGCCGGATAAAACCCTTTCGCGGGCCGTAGTTTGGGGACACCTTATGTAAGTGAAAATTAAGTCTAAATGAGTATTTTAGGTTTGAAATTTTAATATTAAAGATAGCATTATCACGCTATTGAACAAAAAATGTAAATTTGCTTGCTACATTTTAGGGAACTCTTGCTCATCATAGCTTCGAGAAAGGCTTAAAATGCTCTCGAGGGCCGCATATGTTGTATCATCAAAAGTAATTAAAATGCCAGGTGCCATAAAAATTGAAACTGGGTGATTTGGCAAGTGCTAAAATCAACAGAATAATTTACTGAAATAAAGTGTAAAATTTTTAAGGTGATATAAGTTGTTTTTTCGAGATATGTTAAATATGATGAAGTCATAGCGATAATGAAAATTGCACCGATAAAATAATGGCTGTATTACAAACAATACGACGGTATAAGGGGCAAATCGGTTACTATGTTTAGTTTACAAAACTCTCCCGTCTATTTTTAACTAAGACTAGCGTTCATTTTAATCTCCCACTACTCTTCTCTAATTATGGTATTTCCTAGTCGCAAATTCCGGGCGCACTAACAATTGTTTCAACCGCATGCCTTTGGCTGCGACGAACTAAACCCCATTCAATCAGAACTGGAAACAAGATAAAAAGTATGCTCCATAAATGGAATACACAGAGATTTCAAAGGCGTTCTTAAAGGGAAATATGTGCGTATGAAACGGTACCGAAAGATTGAGCGTTCTCGAATTTTTATATCCGAAACTATAAGTCATAATTATATGGTCTCTGGGACTATCTTGTCGTAAATGTTGTTCTCTGTCCAAAAATTATTTTAATCTATACCTCACAGATCATATAAGAGTATTGGAGAGAAATATATGTTGTTTCCTGAGAAAATCGTATTAGCGATCTATGTAAAAACAAGAAGTCCAAACCAGGACTAATGCAGGCTGGTTTCCCAATGTTTACGTCCCGAATTGATTACTTATAATGACAGTAAATGTTTCAGTGTGTGTTAGTCATTCAAAGAAATTCTCATTCCATAAATACCACTTGCAATTCATAGTTTATCAATGATGGAGAAAAATTAGAAAACAAATTAATAGAGCATTATCAGGTTTAAAATACTAAAAGCAATGTCAAAATCTCTTTATGGCATTATATTTTTAATGTAATTTTTAAATAAACGAATTTAATAAAGGTTACTGTTTATACGCTATTATGTATAGATCAAATGTCCATTGCTGAAGAGTAGTAGAGCGGAAAAGAAAATAACCCATTTGTTCACTCGTCTATGCTCAAGCCGAGTTCGGTATTAATCGTCTCCATGACAACAATCCGATAAAATGCGATTTAAAACGCAAAAATATTATGTTTTAGTAGAAATTAAAGAAAATACGATCAATTATCAAAATGTTTTGATAGGAATTTGACTCTACATTCTTTCCCCCTTATAACAGTACAAACCTCGCTCCGATAACAAAATTTTAAGATATTTTATTGCATTAAAGAAAACATCCCTCCACAATGGATTTGGGATTTCCTATGTAAAACAAATAGGGAAAAAATGTTCCTGGAATCAAACCCGGGACTTCAATCTTCGCCAAATAAAATATTGCCGGGAGGTGGGCTTCATACCAAGTTTCATGAAAATCGGTCCATTGATGCAAAAGTTTTTAGTAGGGAACACACATACCTACAGACAGGACCATTTCATAGGACTATGTTTCCTTTGGAAACCAGCCAAAAAATTTGCGTGGTTTCGCACTGGATTTCTCGAATTTTTATTTCTAAAACCATAACTCGTAACTATGTGGTCTCGCAAACTATCTTGTAGTAAATATTTTTTCTATCCGAATAAATCTTTTAATCTATAATGCATTGATCATATAAGGACGTGGGATAGAAAAACATGGACTCTAATTGTTGTCTGCCGAGAGAACCGTCTTAGAGATTGATGTATAGAAAATATACGATGTTTTTCTCGGAATTTTCTCGAATTTTTATCTCCTAAACTATAGCAGGTAATTATGTGGTCTTGCAGACAATCATGTAGTAAATCTATTGCTCTATCAGAATAAATTTTTTAAATCTATACCTTACATATCATATAAGAACTAGGGAGAGAAAAGTATAGTATTTCTTTGTTGCTTGGCGGATGCCATTTAACGAGATACAAGTATAAGTTTGTTAGATTAATTATCTAAAGAAGAAATTCTAATTGACGACCTTATTTCAAAGTCACAATTGGAAGATAAATTTTAATAACAATCACTCGTGGTTAATTTAATTGAAATCCTTCCAGCGGTTTACAGGGATGAAAACTATGACCAACGGACTGATCAAACGTGCCCATAAGGCGTTTCGCTATTACCGCTTCGCTGATAAAGAACGCCTAAAAAGGAGGAATCGTCGAGTACTCTTCCCAAGTAACGACGCATCCCCACCATTGCTACAGTATAAATGTTCCAGCGGTGGAAGAAAGCAAACCAATCCTTCGACGAAAGAAACTCTTCTTGACACAATGCACTTCATCACACAATGACCATACCACTCCACAAGTGTGAGCAAGATTAATCTTGGAAAATGGGAGGAATGAAAAACACCATGAGGTTCACGAAGGAAATAAAGAGTAAAGATTTGGTAATAGAAATGGAAGAAATGAATGGGATTCAAAATCACGCCGAATCTGGAATGAGAAAGGAAAGGAAAATCACCATCAGCGATAAAAAAGAGGCATCATAAACAGACAGAACTACCGAAATCTCTCAGAATGCTTTCACAGCAAATCCTCGTTATTCGTTATGGATGCGATACTGAGGGTCACGACGAATAACGAAATGACGATCAATGGGGCTAACTTACATGCAATTGATGCAAGATATGTTCCAACGACGAAAATGTTCCTTTCATAAATCAATTTTACTCATTTTAATCATTATTTTTACAATAATATCTCACAAAAATCAATCTACAGACTTTCCTGAAAAAGTATGTTACAAATAAATTTAATTAATAAAAATTAATCTTAAATATGGATTAATTTATACGCAGCGCACCAGTCATGGTCTCAGAGCTGAGTCATTGAACAGTTACGCCGACTGCCTTTGCTCCTGTTTATTTAAGCATGCGATTAATTATATCGCATTTAACAGAGAATGATCTAACTCTTCCTTTTGGCTGAATCATCAAAGTGACAGTAAATATTTTCAATAGCCGTTAAAACATTAGAAAACCAGATGCACTACCAAGCAGCCATTGCAGCCGAAATAAGCATCTGGGTTGTTATTCTAACTTTTTAATGGATATTTGAGAGCCATTGTCTAACTAGGCAACACTAACGCGTATTCATTGAACATTTGTTTTACAGTAAAGCGATTTAGCTTTTTGTGAGTCAATGTTTTCAAAATTTGCACGCATAGTTGATTTTCAAACGACGAATTAACGAAATGACGAAGGTGAAGAATAACGAGGACTTACTGTGTTTGATTCATCATCGTTCCAAGAGGGCTTTAAATTAAGAAATTTAATCCCTTTAAAGATTTTATTGAAAAATTATCAAATGGAAAATGTTATTTACTTAGGTTTTGTAATTTTTCTAAATTGGTAAACAAATTTCTAATTAAATATTCACTACTGCTGCAGAACGTACTACGTTGCTTCTCTTAGAAGGAGAGTTCGCTTATAGGGAACTTCCTTCTATATCTCCGAACACAACCACGTCTCAAATTAAACTGAGCAAAGTAAAGCTAAAATACCCCGCCAAATCATAAGACGTCAAGACGTCACGTGACTTAGGGTAGGTTAAGTGTGCGACGACGAAGTCCTACGAGGAGGGGGAGAAACGTTCGTTACTGTATCCTTTTACACTGTCAAATGCAGACCAATACGTCGAATCTAAATATATTTCTTGCGTGTAATTTACTCGCAATCTCTTTCGATAACTTATATGCTATAATTATGGACCCTGGATTTTCGCGAATGGTTTTTAAGCTAAATTTTCCAGAATGTGGAAAAACATAATTTTTTCAAAAAGGGAAGCACTGTAGGCGCTTTAAATTTCAAATTACGTTCGCGAAATGGCGCGAAATACGAGAGTATTTTGTGTTTAGAGTAAAATGGAGACATAATTCGTTTTAGTGCTAATTTTCCGCGAAATCGGTATTTTTTCGTTTTTCTCTATTTTAATCATAAAAATACGAAACTCGCCATTAAGTTTGATCGAGTCGATAAAAACGTCCTCCTGCTGGGGCTGGATACCTTCTTTATCAACTCTGTCGTTTCTGAAAAATATGTAGGTTGGCACCATTGGGTTGTAACGCAATTGTCGAACGAATTCGCGTCGACCTATCGAACACTTCCTTCTTCCGCCATCGAGCCTCATTTCCGTTAACGTGTTTGCGGTGTGACATGTGGTGACATTCAGAAGTTTTTTTCAAGTGGTCGTGAATAAAATACAAAAATGCCAAAGGTAGTTACTATTTTTGGCCGTCAACGAGAGTTTGAAAATGAAGGTTTTTCTGTTTTTGATTCTAAAAACCGAATAATGATGTGTAAGTTTTGCAACGTTCGTATAGACTGGCAAAAAAGACACGTGCAACAAACATGTCTCGGGCAGCGACTTGCACAAAAAAAAGAAAATTGAAGCCCAAGCCTCGACCAGTGGATTGAATAGGCAATTGTGCATTGCCAACTCCTTGAATAGCTCTTCTGATAAGAAGGTGAATGAGACAAGGAAGAGTTCGTTTGCAACACGCAAAAGCCTTTTTGAGCGCCAATATCCCTTTGGAGAAGCTTGACGATCCACACTTGCGTGGATGGATGAACCAGTACATTGAAGGTTAGTCTAGGTTGGGCTTAATCACCCTAGGCCTAACCTATATGTTTTTACAGTAATTTGGGAGATAAAACCCAAAATATTTTTATTCATATCTCAGCCTAAGTGTTTTCGTTCACACCTAGATCCACATTTTTTCATCCATGCCAGTCCGAAATACACTCCCACATTAAGCCTAGCCAGGGCATTAGGCCTGCATAGTGAGTCAACTAGAGTTTTAATCAATTGTTTTCTGTATACAGGTGCTGGTGATATACCAACAGCAGATACTGTAAGGTCCAAGTATGCTCCAATGGTAAGAGAGGAACGTCTTCAGATTGTAGCAACTGCTGTTCATGATCAGCCTATTGTCATCATGTGCAACAAGACTGCTGACAGGAAGGGACAGTGTGTTTTCGTTGTGTTTTTGCGTGTACTGTCAGTTGCTAAAGAACAAAGAGTTTACGTAGGAGGTGTAAAACCTCTTGAGAATGCCTCTGCAAAGGAATGTTTCAGAGCCATTAGTGAAGTTTTGAAAAAATACGACATCAACTACGACAATGTAATCGCTATCACCACTGACAGCGCCAGATATATGACTTTCTGTGCTGCCACATTGGCCGTGTCATGTCCTGATATTCTGCACATTCAATGCTGGGCCATAAACTTATTCGAGTTTCTGCTTTGTGGCCGCACCACCTACCAGAATTAAATCAATGTGTACAACAATCTAAAATGGTCTTCTTAAACACACGAAAAAGGAAGCATAGATACATTTATTACCTAAAAACGACTTATCCTGAAGGCCAATAAAAAGCATTGCTCTTTCCCTCGCCAGTGATGACCAGGTGGAGTTCGTGGTATAAGTCTGCTATCTGCCTGCGAGATTATTTGCCAGACCTAGCAGATTTCTGCAAGTCTTTGAACAAAGTGTGGGCTGCTATAAAATACTACCAGGATTTATCAAAATATGATATCCTTACCATTCAGGCTATGGCAACTTTCTTTCCCGAATTTGGAGAAGATATAATCAGCGCCATTGAAGTCTTAGAAGGAAGTTGCAGTGAAAATTGCTGATCTCACTGCTAAGTTCAAGTTGGTTAGTAATTGTGACCTAGGCGACGAGACTGTAGAGAAAATTGGAGTACTATCCAATACATAAAAGAAGTCTGCTATGAAAACCAAGCTAAAAATGTTGGGATGAAGTGTTTCCATAAGCTAACGCAGTTGACAACAGACGATACTGCGAAAGTGTTTGTACAAACCATGGGCCCATTGTTTGATCAGCGAAATGAAATGGCGAACGCCTTAAATGAGCATCTTGCTTGCAAAGCCAAATCAATTCGCCTCCTTAGAAACCTATCATCTACTGAATTTCTGGAAGGTTATGCTGCTTTCCAGGCTAAAGTCTTATCTTTGGATGATGAAGACATCAAAGTAGACATCGTCACAGTAATGCTTTCGTTAAGAGAAGACTTTAAGAACTTCGTTGATTGTTGCATCAAAGCACTTTAGCTGCCCGTTTCCAATGTAGATATTGAACGTGCCTTCTCTGCCTATGGGCATATACTGACTGATCTGCGTACTAACCTCAAACCAGAAAATGTTGAATTAATGTTTTCCATGACTTTTTGCACAAACTAAACCTAGTCAGTAAAGGCTTAATAATTTGCAACACTTGTCAACGAGACATCCATATATATGTGTGTGTGTGTGCGTGTGTGTGTGTGCGCGTGTGTGTGCGTGTGTGTGTGTGTGTGTGTGTGTGTGTGTGTGTGTGTGTGTGTGTGTGTGTGTGTGTGTGTGTGTGTGTGTGTGTGTGTGTGTGTGTGTGTGTGTGTGTGTGTGTGTGTGTGTGTGTGTGTGTGTGTGTGTGTGTGTGTGTGTGTGTGTGTGTGTGTGTGTGTGTGTGTGTGTGTGTGTGTGTGTGTGTGTGTGTGTGCGCGCGTGTGTGCGCGTGCGTGCGTGCGTGCGCGCGCTTGTGCATTTAAATACCTACTACTGTAATCATGTAAATGTAACCTTCAGATGAGTCGCATTCATTTTGTGATTTTGATGCATTACAATGAGTTTCAAAGCATTTTTATAGCGAAATGGTGCCATTTTTTCAAATGTATATATTTAAAGATTTTTTATAACGAAATGAAGTTTTTATTTGACTATTGTTCAGGGTCCCTAGCTATAATCTATTAAAATCAGCAGGTTAATTAAATTTCCGCGGCTATATCATTAAAACTCGTTATCTTTTTCAAATTTTAGGGCAAATTCTTCAACCCTTATCATTACATAGTGAGATATACATTCAATTTAGCAAAATAAAACAAAATAATTATTAATACTTGGCATGAATGCAAGATAAGTTAAGTGCGTACGTTTTATCGTAAATTGATAAGAGTAGTTGTGCGGTCACTGAATGTAATACAATATTCTGCCACAAGAGAAGAATAATGTAAGAGAATTAGCTGAACATACGTTCAAATTCTTTCTCCTCAGAAATGAAAGTAATTAAGCACATTTTATTAAAGAAAAAATCATTTTCATATAATTAAATTTGCCTTCGGTAATTAATACGAATTAAGTCTCTACGTAAGGAGTTAATTGAAGAATGCAAATAGACATTTAGTCTTGCTTCGGGTTAGGCGTCGACCTAAACGAGGAAATGAAGCAAGGAGGAACTCGGAATCTCGCCTACCAAATTACCCGAGTGGAACATATGTCATCAGGGACGAATATCATGCTTGCTAGAGCGCTTGAAGTCGAAAGAATCTTGGAAACTTATTTGTCAAATTGTAGCTATCGGTCAAGTAGTTATTCTCAAGGAAAATCATCTTGATGAGAGAATAATTCAAGACGGAAGGAAGAAGAATGAGCGCTGATATAAGTGGTGTAACGGAACAATGAGTGAAAAAATGGAAGACGTTTATTTTGACTTCTTACTTTCTCCTTAAACACCATATAATTTTGTAGCACTGTGATTATTTGCAAAACGTCCTGTTACTTTGCGAACATATATTAGGGGTAATCATTTGAGGGGAAAACAATAGGGACGATGCAAAGAAGAAGTCTATGGAAATATACACAATATCAGCTAATTTTCACGGAGAAATAACTTTTCAATTTAATCCCAAGAATAAATGGGTAGATAAGAGATTATCTGCGACAAAATCAACTTACCCTGTAACTTTAACTGCGATTCTGAAACTTCAAGCTCCCGTTTAGACGGGCTCTATGCGATTGCGGAGCGTATACGTAGTTGCGAAACGGTCGTTCTCGTTACCTAATGAACTCATCCTAATTTTCCTATGGCAAACGTATCACTCATTTCCGCGGACATGCGCACCATTTTTGAACTCAAATTTCCAACCAAAACAGCAACAGCTGAAGGAATTTTCAAGAATATTAACTCTTCCGAGATTTCTAACGATGGATTTACTTTCCCTTAAATTTTCATCCAAATTAATTCAGTTTTACTGGCTGCATTTGTGATGTAAAACCAAAATTGATGGTGATTATGTTGAATTATGCTTTGTAATCTGGCCGTGTTATCCTGTCTCCACTTAACGGCGTTCCGTCGCTTGATGCAAGTAATTACGATGTATTTCCACGAATTAGTAGGCGCCGATTACGGTAGTTAGTCGTCGCGATTTCATTCTTTCCTCTGGTGTTTTGTTCAGTGACGAAGTTAAGATCGCGTGTGCGATAGCTTCGCCACTGGTAGTGAACTAATGCTCATGTCGATTTAATAATTTATCTTTAAAAATAAAAACTTTATTTTCATGACCTAAAGAATCTCAAATTCATAAGATGGAATAAATAGACAATAAACCTAATTCATATATTTTTATTCAAGCTTAATTATAATTAATATTCATTAAAACGTAAAGATAGCTGTATTGACGAAAATATACAGAAAATTTCAAAAATTAGTTGTGTAAGCCAATTTTTATGGAGGTATTTGCAGTACCTTAAGGCAGTGCTCAGCAAACGGCGTGCCACGACAAAGTGTGTCGCAGAACATTTGGAGTTATAGGAAAGGGAAGAATATCGCTCTATTTTATTCCCAATTTTCCCACATTTTAAAATGAAAATCTATATTTTATTGTCGAATTAATTGCGGCATTACGATATTGAAACAGTAAACGTTTCAAGAGTTTTTCTCCTGTAATTTACGTTGATTTTTTGTTGATATTTGCATCGATAAAGCTCGTGTGAATTGAGTTTTTCAGTATTGCCTCTTATTAAGAACAATAAATAGTCATGCTATAGGTACCTGGATCAGTAACTTTGATTAGCTCTTACCAGTGTTAAGAAAAACCTCAAATGCATCTTGTTCTTTAGTTAAAAAATTCTATCTCAGTATTGCTTCGCAAACCAACTGAGACAATAAAATGATTTCAAATTAATTATTTTAGCCACAACTGGTTTCACCAGTTGAGAAAAATGTGATTATCTTCTCTTACTGCTGTTGACTAGTAGTGATAAAAATACTCCACACAATGTCATCGTAAAATTTAGTTCGTTGTACCGGGATGATTGAATTAACCCGAAAGTTTGCCATGAAATAAAAAAGGTTGCGGAGCTCTGTCCTAAGAAATGTTTCCTCTTTGTTAAGAAACGCACCATCAGCTCTAAATATTATGTTGGACGATCTTCAGGGGAAGATAGGAAGATCATGAGTTTAAATCATTCCTTACATATATGCGTCTGCGATTCCTAATCAGCATATTGCCATTGCAATGAATGGTGAACGTAAGATTACAATTAAAAATTGAAAGATTCATATGTATTCAAGTTATTAAGTTTTGCCATGCTAAAAAAATCTATTAAAAGCTTTGTTAATAAGAAGTGGAGACTGCGGCGAATATAATATACAGAAAGGAATTAAATCGAATGCCTTAATTTAAATTACGGAATTGGAGTTGATTCTTTTGTGTATATTTTCTAAAAGTTATAAAAATAGAGGTAATATGAATCGAGGCACATTTTTATTTTTTAATTTATTTTAAATAGCTCATAAACAGGCGTCACCGGCCCTTTGCAATGAGCATAAAAACAAAAAAAGCGGCAATCACATACAACCATGCCCTCGGGATGATTCGAAACCGCGGCTCTAGCAGCAGATAGTTTTACATTTTTATTTCTTTTCCACAAATTCTTAAGGATATATATATATATATATATATATATATATATATATATATATATATATATATATATATATATATATATATATACATATTGCGATGCTCTTTTTAAACACTTTGTCTTGCTAGTCAATATGAACGTGTCAATTTATAGGTTATTCCGATATCTGTGCCACCAAATTATTCGATACAATGACATGTATTTACAACAAAATCACCCCCACCTCTTCTCCCACACTCATCAAAAGCACAGATGCTTCCTAATGCATTTATAACCGCGATCCGACTTTTCTGTCACGCAAAGGGGAAACAAGTTGCGAGATGAAAATTGGGAGTGCGTGCAGTGGGGTGGAAATAATTGCTCGGAACGCCGCTGACCTCATAAAGATTCAACTAAAGCAGAGTGAAACTTTCACGAATGGTATTCCTGTTTCCAGAGCGAAACAGAACCCCACCCAAGTTCAACAAGTCAATCCCAAACAGTAACGCCTTTCTGTACGAAAATGGATCAGTCGTTAATTTTATTATTTTATGAGAGAGCAATGTCTCCCCTCAATTTTCACGCCTCGACTAAAACAGACGTTTTTACAAGTCGTGCTGGGTTGCGTTGTTCTGCCCTGATTTTAAAATTTTCCATTTACCAGTTCAGAGAAGGGAAAAATATCAAAATCATCTCAAATCCTCAAATACGTTAAGACATTAATTTTTCATGTTTTTAATTAGATTGCGAATGTCACGAACTGTTGCGTGTAAATTGGAAAAACTGACATTATTAAATCATTATATGATATTCAAAAACACCGCTGGTAAACTTATTATTTCAGAACTGAATTCCAATGTTCTTTACTTTCCAATAACTATCTCAATGTTTACTCTTCCCTTGATTACAAACACACACACACTTCTTTACTTATGTGTTAACAAAAAAATTTAAAGAAGATACTTCCACATCTATTCACGTCAGACAAACCCAAGAAATCGCCTTCTTTGGAATGACAACCTTTTAACATAAGCTTGAACCGTTCTAACTGGGTATTTCTAAGATAAGAGTGAAAGGTACATTCTGTGCTATTTAGCTCTCTTAAAATCGGAAACATTTTGATATGAAACACGAAGCCGAAAACTTTATGCATAAGTAACATTCCGAGCGCCATTTGAGAAAAACAAACGGGACCTCTATCACTAAAAAATCTACAAAAAAATCATGATTCATACGCTTCGCATCCAGCTCCGGAATAATTTCCATCCATTCATAACAAGTTATTTCTCGGAGATAAATCTTTCCCTCGCGCTTTCTGCCGCCACCCGGCTCTAGAATTCTCAAACTTCTCCTAATGAGAGACGCGGGGAAGCAAAAAAAATACGGAACAGCTCCATCTACACACGTGACAATAAAATGAGGAGACCTGGAAAGAAAGCCTCTATCTCTATCTCCCTTTCTCCATTCCTTCCTTCCTCGCTCACTCTTTAAACGGTCTTGGATGAATAATGGAAGGAAGGAGAGATATATGCGCGAACACACATACACTGTTTGTGAGATATTAATGCGAGAAAAATACATGGGAGAAGAAAAATACACTTTTGATCGTAAAATGCAGAATAGATGGCGGCGGGAGTTATTAAGGAGGAGAATATAAGCGTGTGCGATAGAGAAGAAAGGAGAACAGAAGGCGGTGGAGAGGGAGGGAGGGAGAGTCGTAAAAAGACGGCAAGAAAGAAAAACGAGAGAGAAAAGGAACAAAATCGAGAGAGAATGGCCATTAAAGTGGAGCAAGACGAAATGAATAAATAAGAATAGTTGGGCATAAGGGGAAGAGAGAGGGATACAGAGAGAGAGAAGGATACGGAGAGAATGGAGCCGTAGCAGTGCGGAAGAGAAGGACGTGGAGTGAGGGAAATGGGGGAATAAGAGGGATCCCGAGCAGCTAGGAAGGGTGGAGGGAGAGAGAGAGAGAGATAAAGGAGTGGCGAGATGGAAGGGGGAGTAGAATGCTGAGTGCAAAGAGTGTCTGCAGATGAGATATTGCCGGGTAGTGCGAGGAATAATGCAACGCTCTGCGTGAAGCCGCCCTGCAAAACCGCCCATTCTCCTCGGCGTCCCTAACCCCCTCCTCCCGGCCCCTCCTACCTTGACCCTTATACCATCCCTTCCTCTCATTATTTACCCTGCTCTATCTCCTACACTTCCTCTGAGCATTCTGTCCCTCTCTCTCTCCATCTACCTCGGCAAACACTCTCCTATCTTTATTCTGCCCCTTTTGTCTATTCCCCTATTTTATCATCGCTGCAGCATTACCTTTTCGCTTTACCTTTATACTTTTCATTTGCATGTGTATATCTTTTCGCTATTTAAATTTTGTTTTTTTAGTATCTTCTCGATATTCTTCTTTCTCTCTCGTCCTTTTCTCTCCATCCCCTTTCTCAGCCCTTTTTTCTTCTTTCTAATGTCTTTCTTTACCTTTTCCTCTTATTTCCTCTCATTTTCTCTCCTCTTTCTCCCTTATTAGCATTATCTACTCGTTCTCAATTTTCGTATACTTCTCAACTCTCAGCCACTCTCAATAAATTCTTCCCACCCCTTCCTTCGCATTTCTTATCCCATTTCTCTTCATTTATTCCTTCCCTCGCTAACTTGCTTTCCTCCTCTTCAATTTCCACGCAGATAGAAGTTGTATGGATAGAAGATGCCTTCAACAACTTTTTGCGAAGATAATATAGCCGTCAAAGTTTGTAATAACATTTGCATAATCTTCATTTTGTCTATGTCCGTGAAACTGCAGCTATATGAAAGGTTTCTTATGTAATTATAAGCCTTTAAAATATTGGGAGATTTTCGCGCTGAGGTGCTAAAGGCGTATAGTTCATTTGTATTACACCTTTTATTTATTTATTTTATTTATTTATTTCCATGCGGCCTCTAAACAGCCGTAAACGGCCTTTTACAAGGGGCTCATTAACATAACAAAAAGGACGATTACGAACATCCATGCCCTAGGTGAATAAAAACCCACCTAGGCGGGATTCGAACCCACGACCTTCGGATTGGCAGGCGCCACCACGGATGCATATGTTCCAAAATTTATCTTTTTAACACTTTTCTTAAAATAAAAAAGTGTTTATGTTATCAATATATCCGTCTATCTGTCTGTTCGTCTGTGGACAATCAACTTTTTTCTTTTAAGATATATTAGAAAAATTATATTTAATTAGATAGCTCTTATCGATTAATGAATAGCCAAACTACTGAAGCTAGAGGAGTATAGTTTTTACGAACGAGAAGAATCTTCATTCAAAAATTGAGGTTTGTTTCAACCGCAAAGAAGACGAAAAATTATTTTTTTGTATTTGATGAGCTTTCTCAAAAGTTTCTTCTGAAGTGAATTTGATTTTGTAAAATACAACTTTCGATTATGCATAGAAATTTCAAGAAAGTCATTCGCTGGGTTAATTCACGTGTAAGAAAAACGGATTTTTTCTTAAAATGCTCAAAACACTTGATGAAACCTAAAATATTCTAGAACATCCAGAAATTTAAAACAAAATTTCGAAGAAACATTTCATCATACGAAATAAGCAAATGAGATCAAAAATCCTCCCTTGAAATGCTCACCATGATTGAAAAAAAACTGAAATGATCATCCAAAGCCAAAAAAATAAACGGCGCACTATACATTGCACAAACTTTCTCATATACGTATATCGTTTGGTCGACAGTGCATGCTCATAAAATAAAAACGTTTATAAATCAAAGTTAACCGTAGTTGAGCGTGTATTTTAATGCCAATGGACGGTATATAATAATTTTTGGGACATATGGCTTAGTTAGTATTAATTGTGACAGCAGGCTGTACTATTGGATGGATTTTAATGAAAATCCTTAGCCATTTTTAGTAAATCGAATTTTGTTTTAAAATATCCTAGAATAAAGTACCCTTAATTGTTGCGCAATATCGTTCATCTCTTCAGTGTGTCTATTATGAATAATATTATCCACAAATATGAAATATCATTCGATTTATTTTAACCGTCTAGGCTGTAGTAAAATTTTGAATGGATGGCGACGGAGGCGTGACGTCATAGGAATTAGGTAAGGTAGCTTAGCGTACATTGTAAGGTCACTGGACGCCATATAGTGATTTTTTGAGACATATGGCTTACGCAGTATTATTTGTGACATCAGGCTCTACAAATGGAGTGATTTTAATCAAATTCCTTAGAGCCATTTTTGAGTAAATCAAAAATATCTAAATATCGCCAAAAATAAACTACCCTTTATTTTTGTGCAATATTATTTTTATCAAAAAAGGTCTTCAAAAGATGATATATAATTATATCATTCGTTTTTATGCACGCGTTTGGACCCTAGAACCGCTAACAGACAGACGGCAAGGCGAAAACCACATTTATGGATTCGGGGACACCTAAAACGTGTATTTCCATCAAAATCTCGAAGTCGAATTTTTTCACAATTACCATACTTTCTCAATATACTACGTATATGAGAAAGTAAAAAAATCTTACAAAAATGTATAAAATAAAATCAAAAATTCTTCCTAAAATGCTCGAACTAATTGATGAACCGAATTATGAAATTCTATGAAATTACTAGAACATCCAACAATTAAAAATAAAAATTCAACAGCTAAGAAACACAACGACAATCCCCTCTAATACGCTAATGTCAATTATTGATTTAAAATTCTTGATTTTTCTACATCCATCGACAAAAATCTTTAAATATATCTTTAATAGACTTAAAATTCTATTTAAAAATTAAAAATATGGATTAAATTAAATTTAAAAGATAGAAAAATCAAAGTTTATTATAGTAGTAAAATTTTAAGAATAGGATCCTTGTTAAAATAGTTTTCCCGTACGATTTGAATCCTTAGTCAATGTGAATATCCAAAAGTACAAATGCTCTCTGAGAGCCATGTTCGTTGGGTGTTCTGCCACGCAAAGAGCTTGTGTCGCTGCACATCGTTTGGTTGTGCTTTAAATTCTGATTCCAAATCGTTATCGATCTCGACTCCGCATTGTTTGATCATTGATTTCGGTTACGGTTTGTTGCGTCTTGTTTCGTCTAGCAGCGTGGAGGAAGGTTAAGGAGTACCTTCTTCTCACCCACACTGTCTCCATACCCTTGTGTTAGCCCTTCTGGGGCTACGCTCCTTTCCCTTGCTCCGGCTCTGAAAAGGGCCATAGCTGTTTTCCCCCTACTCCTGTATTCATGCCCTCCGCAGGCTGGCCTGAGTAAGGTCTGTGGTTGGTCAGGAAAAAACCACGATGTCAGATTAACGATCCTCCTCGTTGGGTAGCGGTAATTCAGCTCCGTTCGCATCCTTGTCTCCCGCGGTGTACCAAAAGATGTGCGCTAAAGAGGCACCAGTCGCTGCCTCACCGAGCATCTCTAAAGCCCTTTCTGTCCGACTGTACTGCTCCACCCAAAGCAAACTGCCTTCGTCTGCCTTACTCAAAGGCAAAAGCCGCCCAGGGCTCTGCTCCGGAGGAGTACATGGACACCAGTGAAGGAATATGAGGCAAACGTAGGAAACCAGCGTCTGACACTTTAGCCGTCGAGGATTCTGACTTGACTGCACGCGCCGCTCCCATCCTCGGCGCTGAAGCAGTCCTTAGTGATGGCACCGGAGACGCCGATTTTGTTCCGGTTATGGGAAAAAAGGCTGAGCGGAAGAAGGCCTCTCGTCCTTCCGGGGAGGGGGAGCAGTCTCCTACTGCTCCTGCCAAACAGCAGAAGGGAAAGGGGACAAAAAGAGCAAGTCCGTACACGTGTCCCCTATCACCACATACGGGCTTGCCTCTCATAAAGGGGTCGCCGCAGAGCTGCAGAAGGGCTGCGGCTAAGAGTTTGTGATGGAGGTCCGCAGGGCCTCAACTAGAATAATTTTCCACACCGAAGAATATCATAGGGCGGCGATTAGGGTGCTGGATGATGCCGGCATACATTACCACACTCAGCCGCTTGAGACTACCCAAAGGGTCCGAGTCCTAATAAGTGGAGTAGCTAGGGATTGCGAAGCTGCCGATGTCGCGGCGGACGACACCTGCAAAGGTTTCATCGTGCGGGGGTCCATAAGATGACAGTTCAAGAAGACGGGGCTAGGATCCGTATTGGCAGATTCGTAGCGAATGTGGAGAAGACGCCGGGTGCTCCGGTAATCTCCTCTGTTACAAATATCTGTGACTGCTGGGTTACCATTGACCAGTACAAGGAGAATATAGACCCCCTTGTCTGTTGCAATTGCAAGCGGTTTGGTCATTCCTCGCTGGCGTGTAAATGCAACACGCGGTGTTTCAAATATGCCGGACCGCACACAGGAAAGGACTGTAAAACCTCCCACTATGGCAGCCCCTGCGCTAACTGAGGAGGCCCTCACCCGGGCTCCTATCGTCAGTGCCCCGAATAACTTGAGGCACTAAAGAGATATCAGCAGCGCACCACCAAAAGCAAGAAACAATCAGTGGCCCGTCCTCTAAAGAGGAAGAAGGCGACTCCCTCGGTGGAGGTGTACGCGTTGCGTCCCTACGCTGCGGTGGTGGACAAACATCGTCTACCCCAAAATTCGATCAGCAGGTTACTGCTGCACCGGCAGAACAGCCCTAAGTTGCTGAGGCGCAACAGCCCACCATGGCTCCAGCTCCCTTGGCGGATCCAACTCCCACCTCCTCTGCCAAACCTCAATTTCCAGCTGCTGAGAGGCAGTCTTACTTATAACTACGGGAGAAAAGACGAAGGGCAGCAAAAGAGGGGATGGTAACGGAACAACAGGCAATATCTGCCGTATCCGTTACTGTAGACACCAAGGAGAGAGGCCCCATCCAAAAGCCCCGCCATGCAGAAACCTTGTCTTGTCTCCCGGCGAAACGGAGGAACGTCGCTCCAGAAGTCGCTCAGTCAGGGGAAAACGACGACGACGACCTTTGGCAAACTGTCTTTGCGATCTGCAGGACATTGAGGAGGTACATCACATCCTCGCAAGGTCAGCTCCTTCTCTCTCTACTAGAGAAGCTAGAAAGAGAGCGCACCTCATCACCCAATAATGACAGTTAAGAGGTGCTCTTTCTTCGTCCAGTGGAACGCCCGGAGTTCCTCCATCTTCTCCTTGACACCCCGGGCGTTCTTGCAGGAGAAGAATGCCGCCGTCGCTGCGGTCAACGAGCGGCACCTGAGGGCGATCTATCGTGCAGCCAGGGCAGGCCAACCGGCTGCCGGACAGGGTCACAGAAGGTCGAAGTTTTTCGTCCACAAATCCGTAGAGCATCGGCTCTGTCCGAAACGTAAATTCGTTGCGATGGAGGCGGTGTCGGCGGACATAAGATACACTGCAGGATGAGTACAGGTCTCTTCGGCATACTATCCGCCTGGAAGACCTGGGAGACCAGCTGATGTGATGGCTCTCGTTGGAGATGGGATCTCCTCCTTAGTCCTCCGTGACCTGAATGCCAAGCATTCCAGCTGACATTCTATAGTCAACAATCAATGCGTGACTCAGCTGCGGGACTTGGCAGATGAGGATGGCCACCCGGTGCTTGCACCGGTAGACTCAACCTACCTACCATACAACGATATCTTCGACCTGACGATTGCCAACAACATCCGGGCGTCGCTCAACATGCAGTCGCTTACCGACCTGTCGTTGGACCATAACCCGATGCTGCTGGTGAACTCACCGATTCGAGTTCCTCCAACTCAGTGGCTAGATCTAGCTCGGATAGACGGCCAGCGCTTTTGCATGCTCATAGTGGAGTGGTTGTCGATTGCACCTCCGGTACCGAAGACGGCGGAGGAAGCCGACTTCATGGTCGACCAGATCACCTCCACAGTTCGACAAGCTATGGATGCCACAATCCCTAAAGTAGTTAAGGCGTGCGGATTCCGCATCGCTCTTCCTCGAGCCGTGCGAGAGACGATAACTCGGCACTACACCATCAGGCGCAGATGTCAGCGCTACCGCACGTTCGACCTCAGGATCCAGATAGGCTTTCTGAACAGGACGGTTCGCTCCATGATTAGTAAGGTCCACTCGTACGCGTGGATACTCCATATGTCCACGCTCTCCCTTGAAGACCAGTTCATATGGAAGACCTGCAGGCGACTGTGTTACCTAGCGGCGGGATCCCCTCATCTTTCAGGAGAATTCCGTCGCTGCGTCGCCGGAGGAGAAAGCCTGCCCGGAATATTTCGCTGGAGTATTTCGCCTCAACCCGGCCACAGCAGAGGTAGAGTTTGCGCATCTGCTGGCGTCACGTATGCGCGACCCGCTGAAGGAAGAATTTATTCCATAAATAAAGGCACAACACGTGGTTGAGGGGATTCGTCACCTCAACGTTAGGAAGACGGCCGGAGACGACGACGTCCCCAACGTCGTCATCTGTCAGCTTCCTGTTGCTGCGGTAGAGAATTCCTTGCAGTCACATACATTAACTGCACTAGCATTCCATTCTCCTCGTCTATCTGGAAGAGGGAGAAGTTCTTCAGCCTTCTGAAGGCACCGAGAACGGAGATCGGGCCAGCGGACGTGCGGCCGATCTCCCTTCTAGCCGGCTTTGGGAAGATGTACAAGAGACTACTCCAGAAGCCGCTACAGTAACTTCTTCGGGAGAAATAAATTCTCCCAGAGGAGCAGTGCGGCTTCCCAAAAGGGCATTCAACGGTTCAGAAACTCAGAAGAGCTGCTGACTTCATCACCGATGACTTCAACTGGAACCACGCGGTCGAAGGGGTCTTCTTAGACATCTCGAAAGCCTTCGACCGGGTGTGGCACCCAGCTCTTCTGGCGAAGATGGTTCGACTCCAGTTTCCTGCTTGGATGGTACGGCTCATTGAGTCGTATCTACAGGGCAGGACGTTCCGGGTTTTCTGGCTCTATATCTGGTCGGGATTACGGCGAACCCACGCCGACGTATGCGAATGATGCGGCGCTCCTGACGCAATCTTCCCAAAAAATACGCGGCAGTGGAGAAGCTACAAGACGCCGTCAACGATCTAGTTTTCTGCTATAGTAGGTGGCGGATTAAAGTTAACCCAATAAAGACCAAGGTGAACATCTTCCACCCTAGTAGAGGAGCGCCGCCTGGATTCGAATTGACGGTGATGGGGGAATTAATCCCTTGGATCCCCGAGGTAAACTACCTCGGGGTGTTGCTGGACAGGAGGCTTCTCTGGAGGCCTCAAGTAGAGAGTGTCCGCCGCCAGGCACTCGCGGTGTTGGCAAGATTTCTTCCCATCCTACGCCCGGCTGTCTTCTCGATGGACACCAAGAGAAGACTGTATCTGGCCTGCTTATATCCGATAATCACCTAAGCAGCGCCGATATGGTTTGGAGTGCCCGAGTTCACACTCTATAGGATATAGGTGGTCCAAAACAATGCCTTCCGGCTGATCTTGAGACGTAGAAGATATGACCATGACCGCCGGATGTACTTAAACGGAAAATGGGAAACCTTCGACATACTCCTGCCAAGAATGGCGAAGGAATTCTACCGTAAAACGGCAGAATCGACGCACCAGGAGGTGCAACGTATTGGTGAAATCAGGGTTCGGTAATGGGCTCCATCGCCAGCCGTGATTCTATCAACAACCTTCCTCCCAATAAACGGCCAAGGCTGTAGGAAGGGATCAATGCCCAGTAATAGACTTAACTTCTGGAAACAGCATAGTAAAATAAACGTCGCTTCGCGTTTGAATCACAGCTGGGAACGCCACGTACCAGCCGAAAAGCTGATGGTTAATGACATTGAAAAGTTCAAAACGAAAATTCGAGAAAACCTATTGCCAGTCAAAGTATGCCAAGAGAAAAACTACAATTTCTCCAAAGCGTTCAAAAATGATGAATATCTGTATAAATTTCAAGAATATACAATTAAGTATTCAGTTGGAATCAATCAATAATAAAAGTCTAGTCTGTTACTGAAATACATTTTCTGGTATCAAACGCAGTTCCTGAAACTTGTGATTAATGCTTGCTATTTGCTTCTAAATCTTATCATAGTTCCCACCACCTTGTCATATGATTATGGTGGAGACGGAGCATGAAGGATGCTAATCAGATAAAGTCCAGAAAGTGAAGTAGCCCGAGAGCACGCTACACAAAGGGATGATCAGTTCATGCGCTGCTGAGTATTACTATAACAACATTTATTGATTGCCCTTGGGATTTATGTTCCTTAATGCCCTCCGCAACCCTACTATTAGAAACGGTGCAGCTTCTTGGCGCATATACCATACGTTTTATTGTCGATATGCGTGTCCGGTTTTGTGGTATTTCAAGTCGGCACATCTTATTCTGTTGGAAGCTTCTTGCCATGGCAACTGTATTTCGATTGTCGAATTCTAACCGCAAGCGGGCAGGACTCCGGTTTTTATTTCTAGTGAAATTCTCGAATTTTCGAAGAACACCGCCAGCGCCATTAAAAATACCGCCAGATATGTCAGTTTTCAAGCTTATCATGTAGGTATCGAGCTCCAATTTAAAGTTTCAGCTCGTATACAAGCCCACTAGCACCCTCATAGTTTAAACTAGCGGTTCAAAATGTTTGTTCCTTTATTGGGTGAGCAGGTTTTACTAATTCAAAGGGGAATTATCGAGCTCGTCTAATGGATAAAAATTTCAAGAAAAAAGCGCTTAAATAAAACTTTTCTCAGTAACATCAAATAGCCACATCAAGGTTATAGAAAAACAGATGAGCATTTCGGCCACAAAGTAGCAATCTTTAGTGGTAATTCGCCGAATATAGAGTCCAAAAGAACACGTTTGCTATTATTTCCGCTGTTTTTATAAAGGGGAGGGTAGATTTTGTGGGTTGGTGTACATTGATGGTGCACGTGGGGTTCGGGTGGGACGAACTTGAAATGGAAAGTATATGAGCTAAAGGGAACGGAAAGAGGGAGTGTAAGAAGCCTGAAACCTAAAGATTATTCTAAGAAATCGACGTCCCCTGTTTTTCAAGGAAAGGAGAGCGTGGGATATATCTCAGATCGCTGTTAATGGGAATGGTTACATTTTTTTAATATATGCAAACTCTCCAATGCGTTCAGTTTGCGATTTGTGGGTGTTTTAAATTCAGATTGTTAATATTTATCGAATGTCCCGTTTCTTGAATGTGTTTTGCAACTCAAGTAACTCACGAAATTATCAAATTAAAAGATAATTTAAAAATAAATACGTGCGAGTTATTGAAACACTAGATGTCCGTAATTTTCTAACTGAATAGTGCTGATAAAGTCTCTATTATTTACTGCCTAGCAATCCCTCCATTCGAAACTGCAAAAGGTTTACCATACCACTGCAGCGTATTGTCATGATAAGTACATTTAAAGCTTATCTACGACAAGTTTTAATCAATCCAGTTTGAAACCGAATCTCAGACAAACCCGTAAATTCTAATACAAATTCCGCCACATTGATGACATCATCATTACATCCAATCTCACGAAATTTAATCGATACAGAGACCTGATAACCCAATTTTTTCGGGCATGTTCTTCTTTAACGTAAAAATATCAAGTTAATTTCTATTCGCGTATTTTTTTAGCTTTTGTACTTCGCAAAAGAAGTATAACGTCTAAATAATAAAGGACATTATGTAGTGCATCTATATTATATGATCCTCAGATATATTCCTCGAATGATCTATTCGCGCTATGATAAAAATTAATGCGTAAAATACCTTACATTCCCTCTGAAGGAAGTATTTAAACTTTTATGAGTTAAATTTCTTAAACTAAGCCCTTACAGTAGACTACTCTATTTTATATAAAATTCCAAAGCAAAAGTTTAGGATACATTGGTTTATACGATACATTTAAAAAAGAATAAAAAATTATTAAGACAAATTTATTACGTTATAGTATGTTCGAAAAAATTCAGTTGCAATCGTCGCATTAATATTTTCAGTGTGACTTTAGCGTTTGGTTATTTTTGACAAGATCATCAATATTTGGCAAACTTTATGTAGTAGCTATTCTTAAATTATTTTGGAGATGTTCATCACTTAATCTGGATCTTGTTTTCTGATTTAATAAACTTCATTTTTGAGAACAGTTGCTCGCATTTGTATTTACTTCCAAATAAAGATATTTTTTGCAATATCCAAGATACGAGGAAAAGCTTCTCTGGGTAGATTTTTATAAAAATCTAGTAACGAACAATTTATCATTTTACATTTTAATTCTTCCTTTCCTTGAAGATCTATTAACTCCATCTGTAATTCTTCTGGAACTTGGTCCATACTGTCATCAAATGGGGAAGTGAAAATGCGCAAACCTTTCAATAAATTCCATATTGATCGATTTGATATCCTCAGAGTAGGCCAAATAAGGTCCCCCATGACTTGTCAAAGTTGATAAATGGAAAGATTTACCGTGTTTTCGCTGTGTCTCCCATAACTGTAATTTTACTTTATAAGCTTTTACATGCGATTACAAATTGTGAGTAAACTGACCTTCCTTTTGCAATTTCGAATTTAACTCATTGAGGTGGGTAATCATGTCTACAAGAAAAGCAAGATCGCGTGCCCAGTCGTCATCGCTAAGCTCTGGAATCGGTTTTTCTTTCAGTTCGGCCTGTTCGTGGATGATTTTTTGCAATGTGGAGAGAAAAATACTCAGGTCGATGCCATATTCATTGAATTCAGGAAGGCATTCGATAAAGTATCTCATAATAAATTGATTGCAAAGTTAGGACAAAATGCTGTCATTCTTCATCATTCAGTTTGGTGAGAGGCTTCCTCTCGAATAAGAACAGATAGTTGTCATCAATGGGAAATACTCGTCCCCTGTTAAAGTTGCGTCGGGTGTTCCTCAGGGAAGTGTATTGCGCCCTCTACTTTTCTTAATTTATGTGAATGTTATCTGATCGGTAGTTTGTAGTAAAATTAGACTTTTTGCCGATGATACGGATCTATATAAAGAAATAAAAAATCAGGAGGACCATCAGTCGTTGCGTGAAGACTTAAGAGCCATTTCAGCCTAGTGCAAAGATCGGCAAATTGAAATTAATTACACTAAATGTGCCGCACTTACGTTCTGGAAAAGTGAGAACATAGAAGTAAGTTTCGAGTATAAAATAGATGGAATAAATATTCAAGCAGCCGATTAAGTAAAATATTTAGGAGTAACCATTTGTCGAGATCTTTCGTGGGACATGCACATTCGTCGAGTTATAGGCGCGGTAGAATAGTAGAATAGTACGGAACACTACAGAAAAAGTATGTGAAACATGTTACTTATCACTGGTTAGACCACAAGTGGAATACGCCTCATGCATATGGTATCTGTATGAGAAGTGACATATAATTCAATTAGAAAGAGTGTAGCGCAGAGCAGCCAGATTCGTAAAACAAAAGTACGAACATAAGAAAAGCGTCACCTCATTATTGAGGGATTTGAATTGGGTACCACTGGAGGATCGTAGATTGAACTCAAGGTTGCGGCTTCTGGAGAAATATAGGTCGGATTGTCTAAAAGACGAGGTAGGAATAATTGAAGCACCAACGTATATAGGTAGGAACCACCGTGATGATAAGATACGTGAGATCAATTGTTGGACGGAGCGTTATCTAGGCTCGTTCTTTCCGAGGAGAATACGAGATCACAATAGAAAATTTCAACCTGTGATAGACAATCTTTAGGTAGGTTTTGGTGCTTTGCACCCCCTGCAACCCACCAATTAGGTGAATAGCAGACAATCATTATCAGACAAACAATGTAAGATTTATAACTACTCCAATACATTCAATTTCGGGCCTTTGGTCATAAAAGGTAACAGAGTGGGTACATACCGCTTCTTCAATTAACGTCAATTTTATCATTAGGGAACGACAGAAGATTCTGGTTACACCTATTGTAAAAATCTGCTCTAAGATTTTCTTTGGGCAATAAATTACTAATTATATATGATAGTTTTGCTACAAAAGGAATTTTACTCCAACGGAAATGGATGGGGAAGAATAAATTGCTAAGGAGGCTAATTTCATTTGTTTTTTCCTTAAAATATTGTCTATGATGTTACTATTATATCCGTTGTTTACCGAAATTTGTTTCATTATCATTAACTCATCATTGAAAATTTTCTCTGGCATTAGGATGGTTAATAATCTATTGGAAATTGATTGGAAGGCAGTCAACTTGCGGGAAATATGATTAGAATTGGAGTGAACTACATGATCAGTGAATGTGCGGAAAATCGAGAATACATGCTTGTTATTTACAATGAATATTTTTAAATCCAGGAAACTAATGGCAGCATCGGCTTCATTTTCACAAGTTAATTTAAGGAGATTACATTTGGAATTTAAAAAAGTTAAAAACATATCCAATTGTCGCATTTTGCCTGTCCAAAAACATAATATATCGTCAACATAACGATACCAGTAACTCACATAACCAAGCAATGCGTGATTGGAGTTGGAGTTCGAAATCGTTCATAAAGATGTCAGCCAATGTTGGAGAAAACGGTGAACCCATCGCTAAACCTTCAGTTTGTTGAAACCACTATCCATTGAATCTAAAGTAATTTTCGTCAACACACAATTTAATGAAGCAAAAATCCTTCACTATGTTCTGGGGGCAGGGTTACCATCTTCTATACACAGAAAAGGAGGACATTTCCATGTTTTTGGGTAAAAAAGAGGGCAAAAAGGTCGTCCGGAATCTAAAAAAGAGAACAAATGTATTAATGCAAACAATACAATGTAAACAATATTTACTAATGTTTTGGATTAGCCCATTCATATTTGTCTTGTGAAATAATTTCTTTCATTATCTCTGGATTGCCTCTCAAGTATGTATCAGTGCATGACATATGTTTGAAATTGCACTGCAAAAACAGAATACCTTTCACAGACTTAACATTAAACCTATACCTTTCTTTTGTCCACTGACTGCATTAGTGAAAATGCTCTTTCTACATTTGCATTGTGAGGTGGAATTGCGAAGAAAAACTGGGTTATTTTCAACATTTCTGAATGGAATTCAATATTCTTTGAATTACTAAACTATTTGACCCATTTTTGATATGCAAGCATGTTTTTAAAGTCTTCATTATTAATTTTACCTTCAAAAAATTTATTGAGATTGTTCAATTGGTCAAAACACTTAACGTCATCAATTGGTACCCCTTTGTCGATCAGGTGGTGAACAGAATATTCCACATCATTCCAATTTGGTTTTGTACTAAGTGTCATCCACATAAAACACAAAATTGATTCCATAGGTTTATGCCACTTATCCAAATATTCTATGCAATTACCATAAAGATATTTTGTATAACTACAAAAATTTTCACATTCATGATCACGTCCTTCATAACATTTTTTGGATAGGAGTTCCTTCACTTTCAAAGGCATCAATTTGTGATCCATTCGTTCAGAGAATAGGATATTTAATACTTCTGCAACTGAGTTACTTTTCCTTTCAATTTGTTGTATGTGTGTATGGAACACACTCATAAGTGATTGCATGAGCCAAAGACAAATTTCACTAAATTCATTTTCAAAGAACCTTTTGATCAGAATGGGAGGTTTTTCTTGGGACAGAAAAAAGCTGGAAACGTATGCATAAGTCTAGTAAGGACTGTAAATAATGACAGTCACCTCGGCTTGCTGTGGGAAAGAAGCTGTCTATATTCAATCTCAACCAACTCACAGTATTCCTTAAGCTCCTCAGTTCGAACTGTATAAATGTGAAAATACTGGTAAATTTTAAAAAAAATGTTCTCTATATCAACATCCAAAAGTTCTGCGGCACTGTGAAGACAATTGTTCAAAATATGTGCAAGGCAGCCCACTCCAATTAAGGTCTTATTCTGCAACAATTTCTTTAATTTTGCAGACAATATTTCCTTCATCATTTCGTCTGAGTCCTCCAAACATTGTATTGCAATTGTCCCCTGTGAATGCAATGCATTTTTCATACAAAACATTTTTTTCAAGAGTTTCTTTAACATAAGTAGAAATGGTATCTTCTGTCTCATTAGGCATTTTCTGTAATTCAATTCATTTGGTTTGTAACCCTCCTGCCTTCACATCAAATTACTGAATAATTACTGGAAATATGTTTCCAGAACCATGATTGCTTCCATCAGTTGAAACCCCACAGTATGCAATATTATTTTCTTTAAAAGTTGTTAAAACAATATTAAGAGAATGGTTTGCAAGTACAAAGTTTACAATGGCTTCTGTCTTAGTTCTAGCACAGGAAATTTTTTTTTGGTATTTCGGAATCAAAAAATGCATTTTTTAACATGACAGACGTCGATTTATAACTGCTATGATGTTTCACAGTATGAAAAGCAAAGGCACCCTCTGTAGCAGCTAGATCACATTCTGGTTTACTGACAGCTTTGACAAAAAAATCTGTAACCTTTCCCAAAGAGGTGCTTTCTTATTCTTGTCTGATTCTATGGGATGCTTTAAATCAGCAGCCCCTTTATTATCCACTGAAACATATGTCCCCATTCTGCATACTTTACACTCTTGGCCTAATGAAAAACACGGAAATTTGTTTTTCATCTCTTCTGTGAATGTGCACTTCCTTTTAGGCATTTTTAAAGGAATAATAGTCTTTAATAATATTAATTTTCATATATGAAATAATCATAACCAATTTTATATTATAAGTAATGTATCATAAAATCGTATTGTCTAGAACAATAAAAGTGAAAAATAAATATTTTCGTATTTACAGTGAAGAACTGTGGTTTTAAACAAAGCTGAACTTCAGTACTAAATGTATTAATGGCTGCACTATTGGTTGGTCTTCTGCTAAATATTCCGAAATTAGTCAACAAAACTCAACTATGGATCAATGCTGTTCTCAGTGGCTCAAGTCCACATTTCCATGTTGTTGTATTGTTCGAGAAAACATAGTCCAGAAACACGTGGCAGGTTATACCACTACAAATATATATTTATATATGAGTGAATTCTGGAGTAAGCATAGGTTGACAATGCTTCGATGTAATGAAGTTAGCGTCGTCAGGGTCTTCCACACACTTCCACTCCGGCTTGGCTCCCGCGTAAAATTTGAATTCACCAATCGTCTCTCTGTATCCGAAAGAGATATCAGATAACGTAATTCAGCATTCTTCGTTGTGCTTGCTTAAAACAAAATGTCGCAGGAAGTAAAAATTCGGTCATTTCAACAATTTTATAAAAATCCTCCCAGAAAGAAATTTTAGACAAAAAATCCGGACAAATCCGGGTAAAAGAGGACGGATGGTAACCCTATCTGGGGGGCTCCTCCTTCCAGGAGGAGATCTCTCACTATTCTTAACGTATCCACTATTGGAACACTGTTGAAGAGGTTGCACACATCTAAGGGAACTAACATACCCTTCTGCGATAACACTTTCTTCTGCAAATTGAAAACAAGATCACATGAATTTTTAACACCGTATTTGGGGGAAAATTTGGAATACTATTTGAGGAGAAGGTTCAGTGTGCGTGACAAGGAATAGGTGTAACTTTCAGAATCTTCTGTCTTCCCCTAAGGATAAAATTTATATTAATTATAGAAGCGGTATTTATAAATTAAGCTGTAACAATTGTAATGGTGGGTATGTTGGCCAAACTGGCAGGAACTTCAATATTAGGATAAAAGAACACAAAATTTGTTCTTTGAATAATCGGAATCAGTCCCACTTTGCAAATCACCTGTTGGAATTTAACATGTTAGTGATTTTGTACCCACTGTGTTATATTTTATGACAAAAAGCCCGAAATTGGATGTATTGGAGCAGTTGTAAATCTTGCATTGTTTATCTGATAATGATTGTCATGTGGTTAATGAGTTTCTATAACCTTCACTTTTCCCCCTGTTGGATACCCCTCACCTATACCTCCCCCACTACCACCGTCACTCCCCACAAACCCATACTCCAACTCTCCCTTCCCCCTCCCTTCCTTAACCATAGAGAGCCAATCCCGTAATTTCTTTCCACATCCTCCCCTTCGAGCCTTCCTTTGAATCGTCTCTGTTTTCTGTTCATCTGATGATGTTACCCTGTAACGAAAGCAAAACTCCTTTTTTATAAGTGGAATAATACGTTGTCTTTTCCGTTTATATTTATATTATATTTATAATTATGGAGTCATTCCACCAAGTCACGCTGAAGACTATCAGCTTAACTACCCAATTACTCGAGGTTTAACCGTATATAAAATGTCAAACTTATAATCATTAGCTGTCTTTGGGCAGGCGATTGCCACTCTTGAGGAGTCAAAAAATAGATGCCAGCGTAAAATTCCTCCCGTGCTACATTCTCATCTCATTCCAACCTCTCCTTTGCCACACTCCTCCGCTCTCCTACCGCGCCACCTTTACGCCCCCCACCCCTTCCCCCAACTCCTCCCATCGCCCTCATTTTGGACCACATCTTCCGCACCTTACCTCTTCTTTTTGTTTGAAAGGGAAGCGTAACTATCGGAAAATAAACGCTCCCATTTCTCCGCCAATAAACTCCCTAATCCTCCCAATCAAAATTTTAATTAAGGCGTTAATCCCTTTCGACGTGAAACGTATACGAAATTTAATATTCTTAAACAAATAAGTGAAAAATGGTTCGGATCTCCAATAATTACGGCATAAGTTCCCGTCCCCATTCCGCGAATGCCATTATCGCGGTGTTTCGTCCAGCGGTCGGGGGCGTGAGAAAGGGAAGAGGGAGGGGAAGGTGAAGGCGAGAGGGGGAAGAAGGGACGAGTTTTGCCTTATTTGTATACACGGTTGGCGTCGTTCCGATCGATACCCCTCGGGGGGATTTGTTACAGAGCAAATTGGTTAAGTCTCTTCGGCCGCGATGGCCTCCTCTTTCTCTTTCTTCTTTTCTATCTCCTCCTTCCTGCCCTATATCGATTTCTCCCTCTCCACGTTCTCCTTACGTCCCACCTCATTCCCCGAAACGATACGCCCACCTCATATTCTTCCCCTTTTCTTTCTCACCTTTGTTATCAAACGTTTCTATGAGCTCTCTTGTTTTTGTCTCTGCTCTACGCTTAAAAAGAATCACCACTGATTTTTTTCTGCTCGATTTTCCGATCAAGTTATTACTGCCGTACATCTGTTTCTCATTACGATATTTCCTGTTTATGTTTTTTAACAAGTCCTCACACTCCTCTTTTCTTCTCCTCTTTACCATCAAAATAATTCTCTCATATTTTCTTCTGTTGATTTTTATTTCGTTTTCTTAGTTTGTTCTCGGAGTTCATTGCCCCATAGATAACGATTCAATGGATTTCTTAATTTCAATGTTTGCAAAAATATTCTAATGAAATTCAAATTTAGTATAGTCAACCATTCTATAGCCATAAGAGTTCCAGGGATAATCGATTTATTAATTTTACCCGAGCTTTAAAAGCAGTTAGGACCTTCATCACATATCAGCGATTTCTCAGGCCACAATATAAATAGATATTTTATTTTTCTCATTTAGAAGCGCTTCCTGATGATTAATATATATATAAATATATATAGATGTGTGTGTGTGTGTGTGTGTGTGTGTGTGTGTGTGTGTGTGTGTGTGTGTGTGTGTGTGTGTGTGTGTGTGTGTGTGTGTGTGTGTGTGTGTGTGTGTGTGTGTGTGTGTGTGTGTGTGTGTGTGTGTGTGTGTGTGTGTGTGTGTGTGTGTGTGTGTGTGTGTGTGTGTGTGTGTGTGTGTGTGTGTGTGTGTGTGTGTGTGTGTGTGTGTGTGTGTGTGTGTGTGTGTGTGTGTGTGTGTGTGTGTGTGTGTGTGTTTTTGTATTTATAATCAGCATTATACTGAGATCAATATTTCAGAATATCTAGGTAATGAATTCATATTTAATGCATGCTGTTAAATTGGATATAAAACATTTGTTTTTAAATCACATTAACGACGGTTTATTTTGTCTGAGTTTTTGAATTAGTGTATTTACTAAATTTGTATATTATTATTTGAACACAGACTAAATTAACAGATATAATATTTAAGATATCTTTTTTTAAAGTGAAAATAATGTAAATTTTCGTTAAGATTTTTACTATCTTTGATGCCTAAAATTTGATCGATTCTCTTGAATAAATTCTCGTAAACGTAAAGACGCGAGCATGCATAAGAATTTTAAATTAATTTTTATTTTTATTCAAACTTGGAGAACTTATCATTGGCCAAAAACATTAAATTAAAAGTAATTTTAGCAGCTCCAGGAGTTTGGTTGTTATCTATTCTTAGCCGAATCCTATAAAAAAATCTCGCAATTGAGCCAATGATCTTGTCTTGAATTTGAGATACACGTGTGCTGAGACCCATCTGGGTTGCGTAGCAACAGCCGTATCGCTTTCAGGGCTTAGCATATAAATAACGCTGCAGAATGGATTCCATAAAAATACCGAGTAAATATATAATAAACAAAGAGAGAGGGGGGAGCCACGTAAGATTTTATCTTAAGTGTCCAATAAATCTCCCGCTCAAACAGGAGCACAAATATAGAGGAGCCTTCCATAAATGAACACCGCAAAGGTGTTTGCTATGGTTCATTCAAATAATAAATAAGCAACGTATTCCGACCGTTTAATCGCCTTTCGAAGATACGTGAAAGTATTTTGCGATTTGACTAATTCATCCAAATGACACTTTTTCCAACGGAAGGAAGGAAGGAAGGATAGAGAATATGAGGCAGTCAGATTAGGATAGTTAGAAGGCACTATGCTTCCTCTAACTATACCGTAAAATATTGTTTACTCATAAAAATAATCAGTATCTGTCAAAAAGTACAAATAAGAGTAATATTCCCATTTCCTATCCTATCTTTCTTTATAACGATCGAGATTCAGCGTTCAATAATAGACAGATAGATAATAATTTTTATTTAGGCAAGATTGAGACTAGGCAGTCTCTTCTATGGGAACTACTTGATTGTTCATTCTATATATAGGATCACTATCAACCTTCACTGATACATTTAACGAATAGAAGGTTGCGTATGTTACTCATAATACGAAGGGAGAGAGAGGAGTAGATTACCCATGATATGAAATGTTCGGCGTAAGTTCTGCCTCGACCACTCTCACATCACATTCGCATTACATCCATACTAAGGGGTGAATATAGACAGAGAATAGGGAAATGGGTTAGGGAGTGAAAACTGCCGATCAGAGGTGAGAAGGACTAGGTGGCATGGATCTGAAAAGGTATTGAGCCACAATTATAAATATACCGAAAAAGGTCCCTTCCAAGGCCATTAAAACGACCTTATCTATCACCTGCAAAGGACCCATCTACATTTACATGATGCCCAGCAAGTCACCTTTTTGGTGGATGGTAAGGGGTGCAGTTCACCAAAGGTCCGTAGTATTCCTAAGTTACCTTATTCCTATTATGTTCTCTTATCGTCCTAGGGAAAAACGATCCTCTACAGTACTACAATCGATCTCGCGAATATTGTCCTCGCTGTCCTGCTTTTCTAGATACGCCGGGCTTCTGATAAGATCTACTATCTCATTCGCTAATTCCTCCACAAATTTTTCCAGCAGTTTAAATCTAGCCAGCAAGCCTACGCTCCTCTGACGAAGCCCATTTCAGATTTTATAATAATAGCATTAGGCTTTGCTTACCATCGCAATTCCTCTTTACGAATCTAACTGTCCTGCGCTGCACCTTTTCCATCTCCTTATTGAGTCCCTTTTCGTAACGATCCCACATAGCTGACGGTCGAACCAAGGGTAAATAACATAATTCCTTTACTTTTTCGGAGCTACTTCAAACTATTCTCCATATAAAGGCTAACATTTTGTTAGCGACACATATCACTTGGCGAATGTGGGTGTCCGACGAGCAGTGGCGTAGCGGACATCCCCGCAGCCCCCGCGCGGCGGGGGAAGCCCATGGCCAAAGCGGGGCCATATTTTTTTCGTGAGGCCCTTAAATTTTTTTCCGGGACTTCAATTTTGATTTGGCCAGAGGGTCCACATATTTTCCGGTACGCCACCGCCCACGATAGATCACGATGGATCGTGCCTCCAAGATATTTAACCGAATCTGACATTGGAATCCCTACTCCGTCGAACGAATAATTAACATCAAGCGAGCTATTTTTGGTTCTCCATAGATTGATGACGCAGCTTTTCTTTTGGTTGATTTCTAACTGCCATTCCTTACACCACGCAGAAATAACTTCAAGATCATTTTGGAGATACTGATGGTCTTCCGGATTGCATATCTCTCTGTCAATGATGGTGCCGTCCGCTTTGTAAATAACCTACTCTGTAAATAAATTTAAAAGGCCCTAATTAGGGCCATGAATGTGCTCTACAAAATTACTTACAAATGGCCCGATCAAGGGTAACAAAAAACGATCAAAGCATTTCTCAGGAAAGAAGTGACAAACATAAGCGAATAACTATCCTGAGACAGCACCAGTGGGACCTATGCGAGACTGACAACACAGTGGGAGGGCAACTAGCTATCATCGCAAGAGACTCTGAGGCACAAGTGGCGAAAGGTCTTTCTCAGTGCAAATTGGTCTTGGCCGTGCTCCACAAACTGGCCATCTGGACAGTTGAAGCAGAAAGGAAGTAAGCACTCGACTGGGAAACCGTCAATATGGTCGGACATGTGATTTGTGAGACCCCACCAATGGTAATCCTCCTAACAAACCATTCGCCCGAAGGAAACGTTCTGGCTAAGGCGGAACGCATCCCGATAGCGAAAAAACAGACATCACATAAATGGGACAACACCTACACCACAACATTACACGGAGGAACACAATTGCAAAATACCATTTTTGAAGCTTAGATGAACCGTCAAAGGTCTGGAATAGTGAGCTTTACGACCAAATGCGACAGCCGTCAGCGGGGAAACGACAGCGGAAGAATGGTCCACCAGCGCTCAAACACAAATGCGCAACACCACAACAAAAACAATCTATTACTAACACACACCATCCCTCACCAAAGAAAACACGTTCAGGACCAGGATATGGAGATAATGATGAATATACGGATTCAGAAAAAGAACAATAACAAAAAACAGAAAAGGAAAAATCAAAAGCAAGAAATTAACTTCAAACAGAATTCCACAGATACAGATGAGGAAATCAAGGAACTCAATGAATCACCACCTTCAATTCAAATATTACCAACACAATCAATCAATAATATGCTAATACACATATGCAAAAACATAAAAATGGGAATAAAGACAATATACAGAATAGATGAAATTACAATAAACACGGAAAATGAAGACTACTATCCGCTAACAAAAGAAAAACTGAAAGGTTATGAATACCTCACCTTGGTATAAAATATAAAAGGACAACTAACTAGTAGTACAAAGCATTTCACCGAATACGCTGCAAAAGACATAGCTACTTTTCCACAGGAAGAAGGACATGAACCATTAAAAGTAATACCTAAGATACAAAAAGACAGCAAACCTTTACGAATGACTGTTATATAATTCCCACCTAATACAAGCACAAAACAAATTATACAAAATAGACAGCTAGCACACCTCGTCGTAATATGGGAATATGATACACCAAATAGCAAGATTCAATGTTTGAAATGCCAAAAGTTTAGGTAAACAGCCAAATTTTGCCACAGACAAATTACATGCTGGCACCGTAGCAAGCACCAAGATTCAAGAGGGTGTCAGAAAAAAGAAAATCTTAACCGCGAAAATTGCCAAGGAAAACATGTAGCATCAGATCCATCTTTTCCGTAACACAAAACAGCACAAAAACCTCCACCGAGACAAAACATATAATAAAAATAAGACAAAAACTTCAAAGCAAATACCACAACACACACCAATGAAATAGGACAGCTAATATCACATTTGCATGACATCTTAAAAACATTCAACATTCACCAAATCATTATCGCAAAAACATTGTTTAACAAACTTAAAAATGCCGTGACAAATCAAGAAAAATAAGAAATATTATTTGCAACCATGTTACAATGGTAATAAAAAGTATAGAGATAACACGATGGAATGTCAATGGCGTCAAAAGGCAAATAATGGAACTAAAAGGTTTTTATTTACAAATAACATTGGTGTAATCAGAAACACACATAGCACATATAGGTAAATTTTACATACATGGATACGGAATACTACGAAATGATAGATTAAGCACTAAAAAGAAGGAAAAGCAATAATACTTAAAAATTAAACAAAACTTAATAGAATTGAAAGAGACACACATAGTAAATATAAAACAGGCTGCGTATTAATCAAACATTACATACGATCTATGTACGAGGCATATTCGGAAAGTAAGTACCGTTTGGCTATTTAAAAAAAAACGAGAATTTATTTTCAAAAAATTTTATTTTTATCAGATTTTCCATACATTAAACTACTTTTCTACATAGTTTTCACCATTATTGAGGCACTTATCATAACGGGGCACCAGTTTCTGTATCCCCTCCTCGTAGAACGGGGCCGCCTGTGAAGACAGCCACTTCTGCACTACTCCTTTGACGTCATCATCGTTGAAGAAACGCTGGCCAGCAAGGAACTTCTTCAGATGCAGGAACAGATGAAAGTCACTTGGCACTAAGCCTGGGCTGTAGGGAGGGTGACCCATTTGTTCCCAGCCAAATGATGTGATGAGGGCTTGACTTTGAGCAGCAGTGAGTGGCCGAACATTGTCATGAAGCAACACAACTCCGCCAGTAAGCATGCCACGCCTTTTGTTCTGGATCGCGCGACGCAGTTTCTTCAAGGTCTCACAATAGGCTGCTGAGTTTATTGCTCTGCCTTTACCCAAGAATTCAACAAGCAAAATTCCTTGCCTGTCCCAAAAAACTGTGCACATCATCTTGCGGGTTTAAATTGAATTTATGCCTTTTGGCGATGAGGTATGCTTCCACTCCATGGACTACTGCTTCGATTCCGGAATCACATGGGACACCCATGTCTCGTCACCTGTGACGATATGGCTCAAGATCCCATCGACTTGCTCACTGTATCGCGTGAGAAAGGTCAACGCACTGACAGCCCGCTTGTTTTTGTGCTGCACAGAGAGCATCTTCGGCACCTAGCGTGAGCACAATTTCCGAAAGTCCAGACGATCTGTCACAATTCCGTAGAGAACAGTCCTTGAAATTTGCGAGAAATGCAAGGAAAGCGATGAAATTGTGAACCGTCTGTACTCATGAACATTTGCGTCGCCCGCGCGCACCAAATCATCATTGACCGCAGACGGCCGGCCGCTCCGCGCCTCCTCATGCACGTTCTCACGACCTTCGTTGAACTGTCTGACCCATTTCCTCACCATTCCATCACTCATGGCATTTTGACCGTAGACCTCACAAATCTGTCGATGAACGTCAGCCGGTTTCACATTTCTTGCATTCAAAAAACGGATAACAGACCGTATTTCACATTCGGCGGGCCGCCCGATCGTCTTAAACATGTTAAACGCACAGACCAATACGTAAACATGATCGGATGTTCTCGTAATGGCGTCTCTGGCTTGCCAATGAATGAGGAAAGTCAGCGCACATGCGCGAAATCACGACCGTAGTTCTGCAGCGGAAATTTTCGCAAACGGTAGTTACTTTCCGAATACGCCTCGTAATATACATCAAACGAGAAAAAGCACAAGGACATACAAAGCTGTTAAACCATAAAGATAAAACCTAATTACAGGAAAATATAACAATATGAAACCAATGCACAAATTAGACAATGATAGGAATAGAAACCACACAACAAATACACACACTCGCAAACAAAAAATTTCTACCAAAAACTACTAGACAATACTGCAAATAACTCACTCTTAAATAAGACAACAGCAAGAAAAAGATTATAAGATATATAATAAACATTAACAAAAGAGCGGGAGATCAATAGAAAGATAACAACACCATTAACAAACTAAGCTAAACTAAGAAGAAAGACTGAACACTTAACAGAAGGAGCAGAGAAAGAAGCCGGAATAAAAAAGACGACACATGTACATGGTGTAAATGTGTTGTTATATTTGCGACTATATATATATATATATATATATATATATATATATATCATCATCATCATCATGCTTCTGTCCGAAGACAGGTTTTAACTGAATCGCTGCCTCCATTTCTCTCTCTCCCTAGAAGCCTCTTTTATACCTCTATAAGTAGTATATCCCTGCTTTATATTATCTAATATTCCTATTCTTTTTCTCCCTCTTCCTCTTTTTCCACTAATTTTTCCTTCTAAGATCGTTCTTTGTAAACACTGTCTTCTCAATATGTGCCCTATCCAATTTGCTTTTCTTTTCCTGATTGTTTTTATTAGCATCCTATCTTCTCCCACCATTTCTAATACTTCTTCGTTTCTCTTCCTCTCTGTCCATTTCACTTTCATCATTCTTCTCCATACCCACATCTCAAAACTTTCTAAATATTTTTCCTCCTTTCTCCTTATCGTCCACGTCTCTGCACCATAAAGAGCTATGCTCCATATGTAGCATTTTGCTAATTTCTTCCTTGTTTCTAGATTTATTTTCTTGCTTGTGAGAAGCTCCTTCTTCTCGTTAAATGCTGCCTTTGCCATTGCAATCCTACTTCTGATGTCCTGTGTACTACTTCCATCCTGTGCTAAAATACTGCCGAGATATTTGAAACTACTTACTTGTTCCAATTTTTGGCCATTTACCATTATATTTAATTCTTTATGTTCCTTTGAAACCACCATGACTTTCGTTTTTTCTGTATTGATCTTCATTCCATATTGTTGGCCAACCTCAACTAGTCTGTCTGTCATCCTCTGAAGCTCTTTCTCGCCTTCTGCTATTAAGCCCTGATCATCTGCGTATTTAATGGTGGTAATACTTTCACCTCCTATCTTAAATCCTTTCTCTTCCATCAACGCTTCTTCTGTTATTGTTTCTGCATACATATTAAATATCGCTTGTGAAATAGGACAACCCTGCCTCACTCCCCTCCCTATTGAAGTACTTTCTGTTTCTTCTCCTTCAACCCTGACTCTAATCTTTTGATCAAAGTAAAGGTTTTTAAGCAGTCTTTTATCTTTCCAATCTATTCCTATTTTGTTTAAAATACCCAGCATCTTATCCCATTTCACTCGGTCAAAAGCTTTCTCCCAATCTACAAAACAAAAATACATATCTTTATTGACTTCTAGCGCTCTTTCTATCATCATCCTCATACATCCTATAGCATCTCTAGTCCCCCTTCCTCTTCTAAAACCAAACTGATTATCTTGCAGCTCCTTTTCTATTTTACATTCAATTCTTTTGGTTATTATTCTGGTTAGAACTTTAGCTGTATGAGAAATTAAACTAATAGTTCTGTAATCCTTACAACATTTTGCATTGTTCTTTTTCTCCAGTGGTACCATCACAACATCTAAAAAATCTTCAGGCCATACGCCAGTATCATATACTATATATATATATATATATATATATATATATATATATATATATATATATATATATAGTGTTATTATTAGGAAATTGAGTTTCTTACACACTAAAATATTTTCCCTAGCGGAACTATTAAGAGAACTTGTGCAAAAAGTGAATGAATGTAAAATTAAAACAAGAAAGACATCAGAATACCAACTTAGAATTTATTATTTAAATCTATTATTGCAATGTATAATTAAACAACATAATAAAGTGGTTTTGAAAAAAGTAGTGTACGTACAAGAGCCTTGTGAAATGATGTCAGCACACGATTTCTAGAAACCCTCTCACTTGATTGAGTCAGTGACTCCAAGTCAAGGACATTTTTTCGTGATTTGGTCAAGAGAATAGGGTAAACCATCCATCCCTTAGCTCAGGGGTGGGTAAAGTACGGCCCGCGATCCACATTTTTTCTTGCTTATACGGCATCTTAAAATTCTACAATATATGTCAAATTGTTTAGAGTCCGAAAACATGGACTACTGCATTTATCTTTCTTCCATAGCTTCAGGTTCCATAACATCTGCATAACTTCGAAAAAATTACATTAAACTGCAAAGGGATCCTAAATCGCATCATACTATCCACGAACTCCATTCTATCCTCTCTCTCGCACCAGTCGCCATGTTCCTCTTTCCCGTAAACATTTTAGCATTTTTGTAAATTTGGACCTTGTATGTACTGTGTCATTTCGATATACATGTGTGTAATAGTTTCCAATTACCAAAAATGAGCAGCATTATTGATTATGCCATTGGATTTCTTGGGAAATTGCAACATATGCTCAAATGTTAGGGAAGTATAACATTCACACTTCGCAGCTGCCTTTTCCTTCACAAAAGTTGAATGGTTTTTATGATCGAGAGAACTCCTATTGTATGTCATAACTGGCCATATACAGTCATTATAACGCTTTGTCGAATATAAAACCATCATAAAAGGTAATGTGTGACTTTATCATTGCATCGTATTACGACTGAGAATTACAGTTGCGGTGAGAACGCTTACGTGAAAGAAGATAAAAATATAGTTTCCTTGTAACGTTTTCCGCTTCCGCAGACTACGCGAATTAAAGCTCTCCACGTTGCTCATTGGAGATTAAATTGAAACACAATTCACAGAACGAATGACAGCGGAAAGGAGTCATCAAATCTGAATTTTGCACGAAGGTTCGTAGCCCCGTCATTAGGTACTGCGGGCACCCCTCAAGAGTCGAGATAGTCGCATGTCAACCTGTCCACCGCTCTTCACGTTTAAACAATACCCAGAAATTCACAATCGCCCCTCATCCCCCCCTAATCTGAGCATGCCAATGATGATGAAGTGGAAAACGGGATGACAAAAAACGATAATAATAAAGCCCACTTAAAAATACTCGTAGCATCAAATCCTCCTCTCTATGACAACGATTCTCTTTCCACCCTCCCCTAGTTACTTCCGGTGTTTAAATTCGCTTTATAGTCATTCTCTCCCGCATCTCTCCCATCCTATCTCTCTCTCCACCTCTCTTTCCCAGTCTCATACGCTCCCTCCCCTCCATCCCTAACTCCCGATCCGCCCCTCTGGGGGCTCCTTCACAACCACGAGTTCATTAAAAATTCCATTTCTGCGGGAACCGCATCGTATAGAACTGTGCTGGTGCGGAGTCGGTCTCGCGGCGGTGGCAGCGAGGGTGTTGATGGCTGCGGCTGGGTGCAAAAGTCCTGATTTCCTCGCATGAATGAGTAAAGAGTAGAGAGGGAGGGAGTAGTGGGAGAAGAGGAGGAGGGTGCGATTCCGAGGATACAGGAAGAGGGATAAGAGAGAGAGATTGGGAGGGAGGGATAGGATAGGAAATGGGGAGGATAGGGATAGGGGCACGGGAGAGGAGATAGGGTTAGGGCAAGAGAGTCCGGATAGGGACATTTTGAACGGTGGTCCGTTCAGAAAGAGGTGTGGGAAAAGTCGAGAGACTCGCAGGGTAGCAGTCGCAAGTTTTTTACTTGTGCGAGTATTCCGGGAAATCACGGGCTATCTGCGGACGCTCCACCGTCGCTCAATCTTCCTTTCTCTTCTATTACTCCTCCAGGAAGAGAAGGAAGGCCTCTTACACGATCCGATGCTATTGGGAATCCTACGTCACTTTTCCACCCGGGGCTACCTCGTGTTTCGATTCGAAACTAACCGTGCTTCAAGCCAAACAGTAAATATCCCGCCATCTTCCCGCTCTCTCATCCCCTCCACTACACTCCCATCTTTCCGAATCTTTGTTGTATCTTTGCGTGGTCGGAAGAAAACTTGAGGAAGCGATACTAGCGTTTGTCTCGCAAGAGAATTTTCTCCTCTTGTTCCTTTAAAAGTTAGTAAACCGCTTTTCGCGTCACGATCCTTAACCCAACAAAAAGAGACGCGATACGGCGTAATTCTTTTTTCCTCAAAGGCGGGAACTTCGTGGCTCAGCAGAGGAAGGAGGAGATGACCAAGAAAAGGGTAGAAGATAGTTATAAGTTAAATTTATCCGTGCGCGCATTTGCATTTTTAATATATGTATACGTTTCCATTTATTTATTCATGCATATGAAACTCGGCCCGCATCTTCCCCGCTGCTTCTCCCTTCTTCCCACTTGCCATCGGTCCTCGCTTCCCGCGCCCTGCTCTATTTTTCATGGACTCCCACGGTTATCTCTCGCCCAATGGGATACCGACAGTTTATATATTTCCCTCTCTCCCGCCTCTCTGCCTCTCTATCTCTATCCTTCTCTCTCCTTTATGCGTAGTCCCTCGGCCTATTCTCCTCTATTCCCACCTCACATCAAGCTCCTCTTAACTCCTCTTCTTCACCTTCATATCCCTCTCACGCTATTCCCTTTCTCCCATCTCTTCATTTATCCCTCTCTTTCATACCGATATCTGTCTCACGCCAAGTCCTTCGGACTATCTCTACTTTCTTTCCACGCATAATCTTATTTCCTGTTTGCTATGCATTCAGGGAAGCATTCACACAAATATACAGAGGCATACATACATATTTATGATAAACAAGCATTAGCAATCTAAAATGTCGAATCATATCCTCGCTTTGCCTACTATTTAAATAATGTATGGTCGCATGAACGGTCATCCTACCTCAAGGAAAGTGCAACTCTATTTTTCATAATTCCGACGCTAGATTTCTATTTCGTTATATACAAAATAAAGTGAAAAATATGTACTTCATTTCTTTTTACCATTTGAATACAAATTAATTTGATGTTGTATCCACAGAAACGGAAAATGTTCTAATATTCTTTTTCTCAGGATTGCAGATAAATTTAATTAATACCATTTGGTAGACTAAACTTAACATGCGTAATATTCCCTAATGCTTTTATGAAAGTGTAAATGCTTCGCAAGGCAGATAATATATTAGTATCTGTAAGGACGCTTTATTTGTTGCAAATCGCATTCGGATTGCTGATTAACCGATCTTCAACTACCTTTTACCATCTTCACCATATTTACAGCCTTTATAATCACCATTTCGCCCTCTCCAATACTACGCCGTTAGATCATAAGAGTCCATTCGACACGTCACTTCCCCCCAAATACTAGTCGTTTCTCTATTTATATCCCCTCTTTTCATATTATTTATATTTGTTTCTATACCCCTGTTGATTATTATGTACCACCGAGAGGTTTGGTAGATACGTCCTGAAATTGACCTAACAAATACCACTCTATCGCATTCCAGTCTCCTCCCACCAACCCTATCTCCCCCTCTTATTTCTTCGCCCCTCTCTCCCTCATCAGTACATCACCCTGCTTTTCTATCTCTTATTATTGCCGCTGCGCCCTGCAATCTGCCTCTGCCTCCTTCCCCCTCTCCTTTACCCATTCTACACCATAGCTTTCCCCTGCCTCCAGCCCTTCTCCAGCTTCCATCTCGCAAGCCCAAACGCCCCCTAATGCCCCTCTCCCCTCACTAACGCCCCTCCCCCCCCCCCCTAACGCCCCTCCCCCCTCCCTTACGCCCCTCCCCCCTCCCTTACGCCCCTCCCCTCTCCCTTACGCCTCTCCGCCGCATCCCCTGCTATCCTTGGTTCTCACTCTTCCCCTCAATTTGCTGTTCTGAAACTGCAGTTTTAAATATCGAAGGTTTCCGAGAGTTCCAGATGCTGGTGCGGTGCGATCTCTTTTATTTCCCGACCCTATTCTCCCCCTTCCACGTTTTCCCCCTTTTTCTTCTCCATCTCCTCACTTCCGTATTCTCCTCGCTGTTACTCATAAAACTCTTCCTGCTCGCCGTTAGAAGGAACGTGAAAAAAAATTAATGTGGCCGAGCTAAAAGAACCTGCGAGCTGTTTCATTATTTGTAGTTTTTCTGTGGGAGACAATAGTAGGTACATTATCCGGTACACCCATGTTAAGGGAAGTGTGCTTTGATGTTCATCTCAAATTTACAATTTGCATTTCAAATTTTTTTCATTTGATACATAATCGAGTTCCTTGACGGATGATAAAATTTTTTTCCCTTACTCTCAATGACAGCGTGTGAAAATTATTTAGGCCAAAACATTAATTCAGCCATAGCTTTTTGTTTCTGGAACTTTTAATAATCAATAGCTGCTTGTTAAATTTTTATTTTACGTACTCCAGATGGACCGATGGTTAAATTAAAACCTGTACATTGTAAGTTATCTTTTACGTGTTCATAATAGATGGGAAATAAATACTTGTTAAAAAAGCAGAGGTCAAAATTATTAAATTTCCATTTAGACTTTTTTATTTGATGACCTGGATTAAGAAAACGAAGAGCCCCATAAGCAATAAATCGGATAAGATAATATCGTCTTATATAGATCGCTTCTTTCAGCTCTACGGTAAAAATTATTTATTCAAATACACTGAAAGCATTATTATTCTACAGAGAGAGGCCAAAGAGATATTTTTTCGCATTCTAATGTCACTTCTTTCTTTATAGAGTGCCATTGACACGAAAAAAGCTTCCGAGTTTCGAAAAGAAACTTTTTACTGTAAACATATATTTTTATCTGATTATGAGTCTTTTCCGCATCTTATAAGCTGACCAAAAGTGAATTAGAGGCCTTAATTTCCTTTATATACTGAGATTAATTCGCAAAATCCTAAAGAGTCATGTCAAACTGAGTCATTTTATTTTTCCTCTATTTGACGTAGGAGACCCGCAACATGAATAAATAGAATACAATAGAAATATTTTGATTAATTTGTTAATTTTGGTTATAACATTCAGATACATAATATGTTCAATATCTGCTAAAAAACTGTTAATATAAATTAACTCTTTTTCGACAAGAAAACAGGATTAATATAATCTAGAAAAGCATCCTCGCTAACAAAGGAAGCAATTGCTCGGCCCGCCAGCATAATACCTGCAGTGTGTCTCATTCCACTTGGAAAAATATTCTCATACCTAGAGTAAATAAAATGTAAATAGAAATAATGTACACACAATACACAAATATAAATGTTGAAACATTAGTGTTCGCGAAATCGTTAAAAGTTTAAATGTTAACTACGAGTTTAAGAAATGAAAAAGTAAAAACATTTGGCGTTTATGTGAATTTGTTTACTTTCTTGGAACCTTGTTTTAATACTCGACTTTAGCTATTAAACACTTATAATCGCTAAGCTTACTGAAATGAAATCTATAAGAAATCCTAAAATATTTTCCTACTTTTAATTTCTAAGTTTAATACATAAGCCATACCCCATTTCTAGTGCATTTAATAAAAACGCTTATTACATCTTAAGTTTCATCCAACTTCATACATTTTAATTAAATTCGATGTCACCTCGCGTTTCGGATGTTTTTCTGATTCATGACATTACTGTTGTAACTTCAACGAAAAACAGATTTCTTTCACTCACTGCGTTCCTTCTTTTGAAACTGTATTTTGCTTTTTAACGAAAGTTCTTCAATTTCTTTTTTCTTGCTCATTCCCTACATCTTTTAACGAGAGAGAGGGAGGGAGGCCCTGAAATTTTGAAGAGTCAACCCTTCACATCCCCTTCTACTTCAGCTCTGTTTCAGTATAGAAGCCTTTTCTTTCCGTCTCCAATCTTCTCCCCTCGCTTTATTAACGCCACTCTTTTCTCCATTTATCCTATCTGCTCAGATTTTTATAGCAGGGAAGGTAATGTGTCATGTTTGCCTCGATAATGAGTTTCCAATGATTTCGTTTAGACGTTTCATATTATTCTTGGCCAATTTTCCATTTTAGGGCAATCACTCACGATACGATATTGCTTAAACGAAAAAAAATTTTCTCTGACAGTAGGTTCTTATATAACGCGACGATATTCTTAGTTACCTTGCAGTGTTGGAAATAGAGTTTTGATATGACAGAACTTTATAGTTTACCTATGTGAATGGAAGATCAATTAAATAAATTAATTAAAAGGGTGACTTGATTGCTTAATAATCTCCTATTTATTTCTGCTCTCCAGAGAAAAGTTTAAATTTCTCAATTTTTTTTATGCTTAAATGAAACATTCACATAAGATGATCGCACTATACTATACTACATTTTTCAGTCGCTTATTACCGATTTTTACGTAAAAGTATAATTATTATTCTATCGAAAATAATATGGTGATATCGAGTGATAAATACAGTATTCAGGCTAACATAACTTCGTAGTTTGAGGTAGTGTTTCCCAAAAGATGCGCCGCGGCCCAATGATTTGTCGCGGAGGGAACGATGCAGCATGTAACTTTTACAGAAGCTGTAGTCTACTGCGGAAAAATGGTGCTATATAGATAGATAAATATTCGTCATTATTTGGGCGAGATTGAGATTGAGGTTAGGCAGACTTAATCCCATGTAACTCATTGTCAATAACAAACAAGAAGAAACTAACAAAAAGTAAAAATTAAATTAAAAAATTAAATAAAACAGCATATACGGTCCTAATGCACCATTGGCCTTGAGCAACATATTTATGAAATTGATGGAATGATATGATCCGAAGATCCTATGCAGACAGGCATAAGCTGTGAAAGTTGGAACAATTTTTGAAACGAGAAAAAAGTCTGCTATGACCGGGAATATAAAAATATATATATATAAAAAATAATAATAATAATATATATATAATAAAACATCCGTGTTCAGAAACGAGAGAAAATGTTCTGCTACGATAGTTCAGGGGTAGAATATCCGCCCGGCAAGTGGAAGACCCGGGTTCAATTCCCGGTCATAGCAGACTTTTTTCTCGTTTCAAAAATTGTTCCAACATATTTATGTTTAATATTGAATCTCAATAAAAGAAATGCTGTATAAATTGCTTTACAAGCTTCATGTACTACTCAATAATATGAACTTCTAGATAGAAAGAGATATTTCTCCACTATCGTATTATTTATTGCAAAATATTCTGAGTGTTCCAAATTTGGCTAAAAATTGAGAAACTTGTTTAGCAGTAATATACTGGAAAAAATCTTATCTGTAAATTTCCTAGTTTCTTCACTAAAATGGCCTCACTAATGCGTGATGACTCAAATAAACTCTAATCGATAATCGCTAAGAAATGCATCGCGTCCCAGTATCACCTTTGTCCTCCAAGGCACCAATTACTAAATTTATAAATTCCGATAATATTAAACTTACGCTCCCTGATTCTGCGATTTCTTTTCTCCATATCATCCACTTCACTTAAGCTTAATTCCCTCGTTTATTCCTCCACAAATTTCGAACGTTGCAATTCCTTATCTCTCCGCCCTCTTCTCATTCGTTAGCAGCCTCCACATTTCTCCCCTTCTACTTTTCCCCTCTCCTCCTCAGTTTTTCCTACTCCCCTTTTCCTCGCTCTCCACTCCCTCGCCCCTTTTCCATTCCTCTCCTACTCCATGTCCCCATTTTTTCTCGTTCTTTTCCCCTTTTTTTCCGCCCATGGTTCCCATAGCGACGCGGCCCTTCGCCTTCGCCGCGTCTCTTCATTCCCCTCCCCTCCCACGACGCCTTAGCCTCCCCCTCGGACACTGCGATCTCATCGCCGCTAGGGCCCAAGGCATCAATAAATAATAGAAATACTTCTGCCTCCCTCTCGACTCACTTCTCCTTGTCTTAGACCTCTATCTCACTACCTCCCTACTGCTCCTTCCTCCCAATTGAGAGTCGCCTCTATTCACGCGAACCTCTTCCCGGAATCCACCTTCCGCTTCTTGATCCCTCGCCTCGCTTCACCCTCGTCTTCACCTCCCTCTTTCTCTCCTCTGTCTCCTCACCACTTTCCTACATTTCTCTCCGTGCTCCCTCCCCTTCGGATGGACTCATTGGACCCCCACTCTCTCTCCCTCCCTGAACCTATAGCCCAGTTCTTCATCTGTCACCCTCCCCTGTGTCCTCCTCCCCCTCTGCACCGCATTCGTCCTCAGACGCCGCCTCTCATTTCCCTCTCTCCCTACCACTTAGGTGATATATTCCCCTCCCCCCACTCCCGATCCTCCACCGGCGTCCCTCTTTTCTCCTTGCTCCTCCTTCGCTCCCCCCACCCCTTCCGCCTCCTTTCAAACACGACCCAACCACCCGAAGGAATAGCAGAGGAATGGTTAAGGGGGTCCGGAGAGAACCCAATGCGCCAGAATATAGGATCCGAGAGGGGTTAGGGGGAGGTGGAAAGAAGAGAGGATGGTGTTAAGGGAGGCGAGGGAAGAGGGAGGAGGCATCAAATAAATGTTTTACGCCAAGATTCCCCCTGGAGATGGAGACGGTACGGAGTTTTCTCTTATTTTCATTTTGGGGTTCCTCCGAGGTGCCTTCCCACCTCCTCGCTACCTCTTCTCCCTCTCTCCATCCGCTCTCACTCCCCTCTCACACCTCCTCTCACACCCCCTCTCCTTCCCTTTTGCCTCCCTCCAACGCCCGCTCATCCCCCTCACCTCTTAAATCACCCTCCGTACCTCCCTCTCCGATTTTCACCTCCCACCAACTGGCACCTGTCCTTTTCTTGGTCTGTACCGCCCATTTTGCCCCTTTTAACCCTCTCCTCACGCCCTCTTGCCACTCCCGCGTCGCCCTACCCAGCCCACGCCATCCTCGTCCTATGACAACCACCTGCCGTGAGGTTGATGAAAATTCTCCCTCTCTTTTTCTCTCTTTGCTATGCCGTTCAGGAAGAGTGAAGGAGACTTCCCCTCCTTTTTTCTTTCTCCCTCTATTCCCATCTCCTTTTTCCACACCCTCTTACTTCCCAGGACATTTCGGGTTATGTCCTTCTCTTCGCCCACCCATCGTACGTTAGTTCATCTGAAAATAGTGTATAAAAAGCGCAGTTACAGCTTTGCCGTGAAAATGGGCGTCGGGGGAAATTTTGTGTACAATTACTATGAATTAAACCTAAGTAGTAATATATCATCGTTCGAATACTATCCTTTTACAAATTAGGCACTAGATTGATCTAAATGTTATTATTTCAGAATAAATTGGCACCTTTAATGAAACTATTTGCAAAACTAAACATTTATTATGGTGGGAATAGCGAATCATTTGAACGATATACGTTAACTAAATAAATGGGTCAAATAATATTCGTGCATAAAAAAATCCAAGAACTTTTATAATTTTAAGATTTGACTCCAGAACAAACTAACAGCATCGTTAAAATATGTGACCGCAGGCATATGAGATCTTTCCGTACCATGACTATAAATATTAGCATTTTTATCACACAAAATAGTACGTTTGCAGTCTATAAGCTCTTTTTTCGACAAGTTCAACATTATCTACTACATCTTGCTCTAAAAATCGTTAAGGCTTGTCCCACGTTCAAAATTAAAACGTCTTTTAATGTATTTATTTATCTCAGTTTTCATGAAAAATATCGAATTTATTTTCCGGAAAAACATAAAATTGCATTTTCTGCTGCGAACGAAATAAATATTTTTATTTCTTAGTTAATATATATTTAGCTAAAAACATAAAATTTATCATTGTGCTTGTGAAGAATATAACTTCATGAGTCATCAAAAGAACTTTTTAATAGTTTCATGTTTCCCCAATAACGTATCATTTTGTCATTTTTCTTAATTTTAAAGAGACCATCTTACTAAAATTATTATTTTCTATACACAAATCTTTTGGATACATAAAAGGAATTTTGTATCAATTTTGCTTAATTTGATAGTAAACTAACAGAATTTTTGTATTTTCAACAAAATTTACTTCATTTACTAATAAAACGTATAATTTGCTATGCACCCACCAATTTGGTTTATATTTTAGGTACATTTAGGCAAATTTTCATTAATCGTATTTATGTTATACATAAAAGAATAATGGAATTTCGGTATGTTTGATATGTATTTGTACAAATTCCGATTAAGAAATGGCATTGGAAGCTAAACATTTTCCTCTTTATATTCAACAGCATCGACCAAAAAGTATTGTGTGTATATATCTTTATAACAAATATGTTTACGCAATGAATTACACCAAAGGGTTATGAAATATTTTATCGATGAAGCTGGAATGTTACGCTTGCGTATTTAGATTGTATTCACCGATCAAAAGTTAAAAACAAAATTATTTTGCTGTTGTTCCGACTTTCAGTCGCTATTTTCATCCAATTATTTTTCCCATCAAAAGTCATCTTTACGCCAAGCCTCAACTTTCCAAACCAAATTTGTTACACCCACATTTATCAAACCTCCTTCGTCCCCTTATACCTCTGATTCTCCTCCAATGCCTGGTTTATTAACCGCCTTCCATTCTTTTCTCTTTCCTCTGTGGTTTTCTCTCATTTAAAATCTTTTTCTCGTCGCGCATCTCTTCCCTTCCTCTTTCACTTTCTTTACCACGCCCTTTAATTTTATCCATCCCTCTTCTCTACCTCATTCTTATTATCACTAAAAACTAAACCCCTCCTCCGTCCAATTTATCTTGTTATACCTCCTAAAATGTTATTCTCATTACCTCTTCTTTCTCTTTACAATTTCATCATTCATCATTTTCTTCCTTTTTCCTGAACTTATCTATTCTGGTTTCCCTTTTTTCCCTCTTTTTTTGTCTCTTCCTCTTCTTTCGTCGGGATTAGACATGCGCTTTCCGCCATTTTGATAACTTCTTCGATCCCAACCCCCATATGCTCACTTTCATTTTTCACTTTAATGAAATTCCAAAATCTACTGAAATGCCGGTCTTAATGGAGTTTGCGACCTTGAACTCTTAAAAAAAGGGGACGGGTCACATCGAATTAGTGTCACACACCACTGGTTCTTTTAATTTTGTCCCTTTTTCCTCCCTGGTCCGGCCAAGCCTCTCGACTTTTCTTGCATTTCTCCCCGAATGAAATTCTAATCTGCATCGTGCGGTAGTTTATCAACTCTCTATGCTCTGGAAAATGATTTACGAAAGGGAATGTTAGAGAGAGTGATTTAATTTTGGAAAAGATTCTTAAATTATTACTCTTATTTTTTACATTATTCCACCCCATCCATAAATAAGAAAAGGAAACAAAATCGTGCATCAGATAACAAAGATGTATCACATGTTCGAAATATATCTTCTGTGTGCAAAATAAATGAACAATTTTAAGAAATATTTGCACGTATTTACCATACTGCCATGAAAGTAGTATTTCATGGATCTTAAAGGTTATCACATGGTTTTTGTTTAATGAAGTTAGCTTGGATAGCGGAAATGCGATTTATAAAAGCCACACAAATGGCACAAGAAAAAAGTTTAAAATTCACTTATATCACACAAATAAAAAACATTAAAAATTAATTTCATTGACGTCGATTATTTCAGAGCTACATTTTAGCAGATAAATTTATTTGTTGATAGATAGAATAACAAACTTAATAAAATGCATTAGGGAGAATTAAATCTTCAATAAATGAAAAATTCACTATCATGTACAAACTAAAGTCTTGTGTAGGCAGCCGAATCCACATTTATTAGCATGCGTGGAGTTTTCAACGTAAAAATATATATACCAAACAGACTTTTTAAAATTATATTGATTTTATATACTCGAACATGCAAATACGTTTTTACTCGAGTTCCTGTTTACATTTTTGCGGTGACTGACAAGCTAAGTACTAGCAGTTGAAAATCTTGTGTCAACACCTTAAAAGCAACGATATTTCCATTCGTTCTTCAAACTTTTTTATGAAACACATTAGAATACTTTATTTTCTGTGTAGCAATTTGATTTAGTACGCGTTGCTCAACAACGTCATAGCACGAGTCTCCATCAGAGGATTATTTAATGCTTCTTATTTTTCCGGAAGAGTATTATCTAAATGTATTTTATGTATCATAATATTTTCCCAGCATTGTAGATCAAGTATGAATATTTTCTATTTAAAAACAAATACCTTTATTCATGATTTGTCCTGTTTGTAGTTTTCATATCTAATTCATGCATTTTCTCAACTTTAATCTGAATTGAATTGATTTGACAATTTATGAAAATCAGCATTTCAAATATTACATTTACTTATTAATGAATGCAATCATAACTACCGACTTGTGAAAAACAGAAAATGCTCTCCACAAGTCGACAAGAATTATTACGTTCGATATACGCCTACACGCGGCTTCACTGACGTCTGAAAAGCCATAAATCTCCGAAACAAAATGTCTCACTTCATAATCATGAGAAAAGTTACCTCGTAATTGTCCCCAAAATACCTCATCTCCCTCCTCTTTATTACTTAACCTGTAACAATGGAGGGAAAAAATAACCTCACCCTTTTCCGGTTCGACTTTCTTTGTTTTAAAAAAAACCCTCTCCTTTGTCTCTCTCCCTCACCCCATCTACTCCTCTCGCCCTTACCCTCTCCCCCTTTTTCCATCCCATTCCCTTCCTCTCCCACTCTGTCCACTTTCCTTTAACACAAAACTGCAGCCGCAGAAACACGAGTTTTTGTTCCTCGCCATCGTCCCTCCGGTGGGCCTCCAAGCTTTCTCCTCCCTCAACACCCTTTCGCCTTCCCTCCCTCTCCAAACCGCCTTCTCTCCCACGCCGTCGCCTTCTCCCCACCTCACGAACAGTAACTCCGGATATCTCTCCCCGATACCTCGACAGTGTGGATTTGCAAACACGCCTCCCAGCCGCCCCGTGTCAAGAACATGAATACTTTATGAGGAAGGGCAGGGTGACGCATGAAGGGCACGGGGCCCATTTCTTGCCTTGAAAGGGGGCAAGGAGGGGCGGGAGAGAGATAGAAAGAGACGGTCGCGGAGATGGAGGGTGAGAACGGAGAATTGAGAGAGAGGAAACGGAGGAGCGGGCAGATTCGATGCCGGACAAGGGTTGATGATAAGGAAGAGGGCAGCCGTGAGATGTTGGGGAGAAGATGCAGAACGGATGAATTGAAGGGGGCGGAGGGAGAGGGGGGGGGGGGTTGACGAGAGAGTGGCACTGGGGCCAAGAGCAGAGAAACAGAGGGCATACGTGAACAGAGAAACGACGGAGGGTGGAAGAGAGAGTGTTGCAAAAGGGAATGCGAGTGCCGAGAGGTAGGCGAGTGAGCTGAGGATAGGAGACGAAACTTAACAATCATGGTGATGCCGGGAGGGACCGAGGTCGCGCGGGAAGCGAAGAAACGCTGGGCACGCGAGACTCACGAATCTAAAAAGGGTGAAAATTGTACAGGATGTTTCGAAAAAGAAGGGACGAGGGATAAAGGTGTGACAAAGAGCTGCTGAGAAAGGAAATGGGATAGAAGAGACAAACGTTTTCTAATTATAAAGTGAAAAAAATAACCTTACTTTCGCAAGCATACTTCCACTTGCGTCAAATTTGTCTCCTTGGTTTCAGTTAAACATAACAGCTGTCAATCGAAATAAATATGACTGATTAAGTAAATGAGTTATCACAAAGAATTATTTTATGATTTTCGGAAACGGTTACTAACAAGAAGGGCTAATGCAGGCTTGTTTCCCGAAGTTAACGTCCCGAATTGATTACTTATATTGACAGGAAATATTTCAGTATGTGTTAGTCATTCCAAAGAATTCTCATACCATAAATACCACTTGTAGTTCATAGTTTATCAATGATGGAAAAAATTGGAAAACAAATTAATAGAGCATTATCAGGTTTAAAATACTAAAAGCAATGTCAAAATCCCTTTCTGGCATTATATTTTGCATGTATTTTTTTAAATGATCGAATTTAATAAATGTTACTATTTATACGCTAATATGTATGGATCAACTGTCCATTTCTGAAGAGTAGTCGATCGGAAAATAAAATAACCCATTTGTTCACTCCTCTATGCTCAAGCCGAGTTCAATAATTATCATCTCCATGGCAACAATCCGATTAATTTTAAGACATTTTAATGTATTAAAGAAAGCACAATGGATTTGAGATTTCCTATGCAAAACAAATTGTGAAAAACAATTCCTGGAATCGAAACAAGGACTTCAGTCATCGCAAAATAAAATATTGCCCGGAGGTGGGCCCTGGCAGCACGAGCCTCATACCAAGTTTCAGGAAAACCGATCCATTTATGCAAAAGTTGTTAGTAGAAGACAAACACAGACAGAACCATTTCATAAGGCTATGTTTCCTTTGTAAATCAGCCTAAAAACTAGAAAATCGCTGTGGATGAAGATATACATTAACCTAGTATTAGTATCGATTTGTTTTGAGCTGACTAACTCGAGTTTTCTTCCTCTTTACTGGTAACGTCTTATAGTCTTTGAAAATTTGAACTAATCCAAATCTGCGATATAATTCTATACTATCTTACGATTATATAGTACAATAGCATTATCAGCATTACGAGGGGTGGCTGAAAAGTTCTCGGCCTAAGTAGGAAGGGAAAAGAGGAAGGGTTTTTTGTTTGTATGGAATTTCTGACTAATCAACCTCTTGGATTATTATAGTCATTATTCCTTCCACGCCTAACACACACACTAGGGAGGAGGAAAACCCGGTATCGGCGTTAGCCTACTCTTAACGAAGAGCACCAAGGAGAACAATTGCTAAATGTCGAAAAAGTGGAAGGCATTGACATCTTGCGACAATGTATACACAGTTTAATGATAATACTCTCCGATATTAATTCTCAACAACTCATTTCGTATAGTCTTACAAACCTTGAATTGACATGGAGAAATTCGAGAATCGAGCTGTGATTCGTTACCTTATTCTGAAAGGTTTAATTGCTAAAGACATCCATTTTTATATGCACCTGACGCTGGGAAGTGAAGCATATGAACTTTCAAAAGGGAAATAGAGCACTTGGAAGAGGAACCCCGCAGTGGACGTCCTGTCTCAGCCACAACAGAGGAAAGAATTCAAGTGCACCAACATCTGGAGAGTTTATGTGAAAAATGCCTAAAACGCTGAGAGTAAAACTGGGCGCTACAATGTATTAAAACGACACTTCCCTAATCTATTCTCCTACTGCTTAAGCCGAGAACTTTTCAGCCTCTCCTCGTATTAGCCAAACGAAATGGCACTGCCGCGTGAGAGCTCATTCTAGCTCAATGATTCGGTGGTTACGGAAAATTGTAAAACTCATACCTCTCATAAAGAAAGCTATGCGCAGTAAAATGGAATAAATATAAAAAAATATACAGTTGCCTGTTTCATGGAGAAATGGGCGGGAATGATACTAGAAACAACGGCAAGATATAGGATGAATAAGAGATTTAACTGTCGACTATCTCGTGATCTTGAAAAAATCTCAGAAGTAACTTTTGTCGTGTGTTGAGTCACGCACATGACGAAACGAACACTTCGCCTACCGAGTTGAATAAATGGGTAAAATTGGAAGACTAGGCGACAGGTCTGTGTATTGTACGAGGTTTCAATAGAGTTAGACTATAACATGTTGGTAAGAGAGAAGATCTTCTTTTCACTTACCCAGGGGACATTTTCGGGAGAACAGAGGAGTGAAGAGTACCGACGAGCTAGTCCGCCCACGAAAATAGGCAGGAGACAGTGAAAGTGTAATTTTGACTTGTTCCGCTTTACCTGCAAGGAGAGAGAGGTGAGAGAAGAGAGATGGCAAACTTTCTCTCCCCTAGCGTATACACTTAGAAAGCCCTTCATTTATTCACGCATGTTTTTCGTTCTTCCCTCGAATTCCGCCTATCCTTTACGAAGACGCGCGCGCGCGCACGCACTCGCCCCCCTCCTCCGCAAAGTTGCACGAAAAGCTCGCCCGCACGCACTCTGTTTTACGGTTGTTTTTATTGCCCCACTCCGAGGCGCCACCGTCGCACCCGATGCTCTCGTTTCTTCTTTTCCCTCGCGAAGAGCCTCTCTCCCTCCGCATTGCTTGAATTTTGCATAAATTCGCTCATAATCAACGATATTGTTAGCGGGAAACAAAAGTTTTTTGGATGCGGTGAAAAGTGGGAGTTTATAACGTTATTGGCGTTAAGTTCCTGGCGCATCCCCGTTCCTTTCAAATCCTCTTCCGCCATTTCCCAAAAGGCGCCTGCGGCAGGAATTAATTCATTCCGATGAGACGACGGAGATAGTTTTTTTGTTTCAAAAACGATGGTATTTAGGCTTTCCTAACGCACTAAAGGAGGAATCGCATTCTGAGGTACGTCAATAATAAATGCCTTAAGGGAGCGTTGTCAGGTATAAAACATTGCGCCCTCTGGAGGTGAAGATGAAGTTAATTATGCTCAAGAGAAAGTCCTCACTCTTCTTCTCCTGCAATTTTCATTTGGAAATTGGGACTGGAGTAATTCAAAATGCATCAAATATTACACGGCAAGCGAGGGGAGAAGCTTTTTTCTCTCTCGACCTGTTTCTGGCATTGTTGGTCCTTGAGGACACTTCATAAGCCACTCTTGAAGGACTTTTCAAATAAACTATCTCTATCTGCAAATTTTTCAATACATTTTTAAAGCGTACTTTTTTATTTTGAATTCTTTTTTCGATTAAGAATGTGAAAAGGGATATATTATATTTTTATTTCTCAAACATTAAAAAAAATTTCGTAGAAAATCAATGTAAATGAATTTATTTTTACTTTCTCATTTTTGTTTTATGCCATTATGCAAGCACTAACGTATTTCATTATGCTCTCGTCAAAAATAAACCACTTCAGTGATGCATGCATTCCCCTAAAAATAGCATCACAAAGAGCGTCATCGACTGAGCTAATAAGCTGTTTACTAATTCTGAAATTAGTAAATCAATCATTCTACTCTACGCTTATTAATACACCATTGGATAGGCATGACATGAAACCTCCATTCTACATCCAGCTAACTCACAATTAAAAAAATTACAGTAATTTCTCTGTAGCTTCAATATTGTGTCTGATATTAAAGACCGACCTCAAATCTCAGTTATTTGAAAACATGCTAGTTAGAGACTAGAACATTTTTACTATCACCAATGAAACTTTTGAAATGAGTGCAAACAAAGTCGTATTTGAGCCTCTGAAAACGAAAATTAATTTCAGGAAGCGTATTTGTTTTCCTAGGAAACTAATCTCTCAGATATTAAAAATACTTCCATCGGCATGAAATTGCTCTATAGATTTAAAATCTAAATTTAACTTTAAAACATTAAAAGTTTACTGATAGCTGTGTGATTTTATTCTTTTACTACTGAATCAACCTTTACTGCATAATGTTCATTAACATGTTCACGTACCCATCAATCGTACGCATAAATGTTTTATAGTTGAGACTTATTGCAGCAAAGGAAAACTCTTGATGTTATTTCAATGTTTTTTATTTCACGTGATAATAAATGCAGTATTTTTTCGATACTGAAGAAATTATCTGAAACACGAAGATACCATATGCAGTCCCAACACCTCGAAACGCCACTACGCTTCCAGGACATTTGATTTGATGATTATAACTAGTACCCCCTCCCTGTCCTCCCTCCTACCTTGCCATAGCCTTCCGTTTTTATTTTTTCATATTCAAACTCTATATAAAATTTCGAGTCCTTAGACATCTATATTTGATGACGATGATTCGTACCACCCCCCCCCCCCCCCCCCGTCCTCCATCCTATCCTGCCATTGCTTTCCGTTTTTATTTGCGCACATTTAAAGTCTATAATAAATTCCGAGTCGATAGACACCTATATTGCCCATGTTTTTTGATGATTTCTTTAGCCCCGCCCTTGTTGTCCCCCTACTCTCCCGTAGTCTTTAGGTAGTAACTTATTCATTCTTATAATCTCTATCAAGTACCGAGTCGATATACAACTATACTGTCTACATTTGTGGAAGATTTCTTCTACCCTCCCTCCTTTCCTCCTCCTGCTCTCCAATTATTTTAGGTTGTTATTTATGCACTACTATAATTTCTATTAAGTTCCGAGTCGATAGACTCCTATATTATATATATTCGATAAAGATAATTTGGGATCTCCCCGCCATCCCCTCTACCCTGCCATTGTGCTTATATTTTTATCCTTGCATATTTTAATCTACATAACGTTTCCTGCCTTACTTCACAATATTTTGTCCAAAATACATCTGGACGGAAATGTCGTTGGACGAAATGTCATTGGACGAATTGTCTTTGGACAAAATATCTATTGGACGAAATGTCTGTGAACGGCCAATACGCTATCTTGAATGGCAGCAGCAGGAGATTTCGTTAAGGCATGCGAATTATTTTAAAACTTATATATAGTACTTATTATAATATTGCAAGGTTAGCGCAACCAAATATTTAATTTCAAACACAATAAAAATTGCCGTTGATATTGTTTTCATCTATAAGTGCACTAACTTTTTACATATGTATATAAATTGAAGTACCAATCAAAAAGATTAAAGACAAAATAATTTTAATAAACTTCTTCGTCCAAACCTTTTGTGTGCAAGCAAATGTAGTTACGTGCTTGAATGCGTTCGCGCGTGTCTATATGTGTTTGCATGTGTAAAATTCAAACAAAGGTACTTATTCGCTTGAAAGAATATTGCTTTTATAAAAAAAAACAAATTCGCTAGAAAACGGTCTTTAATATCAAGAAGTAAATTTGGGTATATAACCGGACAGAGAATTAACATTACTTTAAGTGGAGCAAAGGAAAGAACGAAGAGCGCATTACGAGGGGCATAATCGGACTCAGTAAGGTATGAAGGCAATTTGAGCTCTCTCCTCCCACCATTCCCTCGAACCCTTCACCATTAAATAATGAGACTATTAGCGTAATGAAGTTCACAACGAGAGCCTGAAAATTGCGCGGAAAGGAGCTCTTTGGAAAAATATAAAAAGTGCAGCTTATATTAAGACAAAAAATTAACCAATAAATTGTCTAAGATGCCTCAGAACTACTCTAAGAAAAAGTTCACAACAGATTGGTTGAAATAGAAGGGATGAGAAATAATTCAAGAATTTTCCACAAGTTAGCAGGGTGAATGGAAAATAATGATCAATAAATATAATTTATATTACAGTTAAATGTCATCCTTAAATAAAGAAGGAAGCTAAAACATAGAGAAATATTCAGCTATGCTTGTAGTGTCGACCAGGTAGAGCCTAAAGTACGATATTTCATTGGTAAGATATTTGAAGATTATATATAAAACGAGCAATGTTTGTGATTCTGTCATGAATTCCGTCACGGTCAACCATATGCAATACCGGCTGGATAAGAGGGAAGAGTGAGAATGGGAGGGAAGGAGAGAGGGAATTTAATACTTAATTCATTCATACCCGTCATTTTTAACGAGCAATTACGCTAGTAATGATATATTGTACATTTGTGTGTGTGTGTGTATATATATATATATATATATATATATATATATATATATATATATATATATATATGTATGTATGTATGGCAACAAGGTGTTGGGATGAGGAAACCCAGTGAACACTCACCAATCGGACGACTTCAGGTTGGCGAGGCCCCGGGGATGTCGAAGCGACACACGTAAAAGAACACTAAAATATGCTAACTGCATCATTCACGCAGTCGCCAAGCCCAACTTTCCCGACCTCCTTGACCACCACGACAAATTGACGAAACCAGAAAGACACGCAATTTCTACATTGAAACGCAACGACAAAATTATTATCCTCCCTACAGACAAAGGTACCACTACCGTGGTAATGGACCGCTCGCATTACAACGACGAAGCCCTCCGCCAACTATCTGACCAAACTTCTTACCTTCCTCTCCCCTCCAACCCCAGTGACCGCCACTCCTCCGGAATTTCTGCATATCTGCGTTCTGTGGGAAAACAAGAAGGCCTCTCTGATTCCACCATATCCTTGATGATCCCCAACACACCCCGGACCCCAACTTTCTACCTTCTCCCAAAAATCCACAAACCCAACATCCCCGGCCGTCCCATTGTTGCCAGCTTTAATTCTCCCACGGAACGGATCTCTGCCTATGTTGACTCCCACCTACAACCTCTCGTCCGTCAAATCCCATCCTTCATCAAAGACACAAACCACTTTCTACTACGCCTAAAATCACTCCCTTCCCCTCTCCCACCTAACACAATTATGTCCACTACAGACGTCTGCTCCCTCTACACCAACATCCCTCACAACCAAGGACTGTCCGCCCTGAGAAAATTACTGGGCTCCAGACCAGCTGACACAAGACCATCCTCCCATTTCCTAACGAAGCTGGCTGAAATGGTGCTCCAAAAAAACAACTTCTCTTTCGGAGGGCGCCACTACCTACAAATAAAAGGTACCGCGATGGGCACTCGCATGGCGCCCTCCTATGCCAATGTCTTCTTAGGTGAATGGGGGGAACGCTTTCTTGACGTTTCCCCCAGACCACTCCTATGGCTGAGGTATATTGACGATATTTTTCTTCTCTGGACACATGGACCCGACTCCCTACAATCCTTTTTACAACGCCTCTCATCCCACCCCACGCTTTCCTTCACCCACCACTCCTCTGCCTCCAACATCACCTTCCTGGATGTCGATCTCTCCATCCGGGAAAACAAAATCCACACCAGCGTGCACCTCAAGCCTTCCAGCCGCCTTCAATATCTCCAGTTCGACAGCTGCCATCCCCTCCACACCAAAACCTCTATTCCCTACGCCCTAGCCCGACGAGGGCGGAGAATCTGCTCGGACAGAGATTCACTGTCCGAGTACTGCTCCACCCTCGAACATGCCTTCTTACAGCGCGGATACCCGCCGGATCTGATCCGAGACCAAATCCGGCGGGCAGTCGCACCCGCCACCCCTAACTCCCACCCCAATACCCACACCACCACCGATTCCACCCTCCAACTCACCCTAACCACCCATTATTTCCCCGGCATCCACGACACTCTGAAAAATATCCTGAAAGCCGCCCACCTTATCCTCTCATCCTCCCCTCACCAGATTCCATTTCCCAGACCATCGATGCTCTCCTTCCGCCGTCCCCCTAATCTGGCAAATATTCTATGGAAGAAAGAACCCCCAGCACCCACGCCTTTACACCCTGCCGGATCTTACCCCTGCGGTAGACCCCGATGTCTAACATGCCCAATAAACCCCCCTGCAACTCCTTCTCCAGTCCCACAACCAACATCACCTACCCCATAACTTCCACCACCAACTGCACCACCCGCAATATCATTTACCTCCTGAGATGCACCCAATGTCCCGCCTTTTATGTTGGCCTCACCAGCAATCCCCTCAACATCCGCCTGAACGGCCACCGCAACAGCGTCATTCTCAAACGACCGCTGCCGGTGGCCGTTCATGCGAACAAACATAATTTAAAGTTTAACAACTGCTTCACAGTGAGAGTCATTCGCGCTCTCCCCGACAATGCTTCGGCTCCCCAACTCCGCCAGTGGGAGCTTTCGCATATCCATCTCCTAAACTCCTTCACGCCCCCTGGCCTCAACCTTCGATAGCTTTTCACTCCCTTTCTGTCTTCTCCCAACCCCCTACCAATCCCCAACCCCCTCCGTATCCTCCAACCCTCGACCTTTCCGCACTACCCTTCCACCCCATGCCTCCACCCAGTGTCGCCGCCACCAGTTCTCTCTCTGTAGCTGATGAAGGAATAATTCCGAAAGCTTCTACGTTTGTGATGTTTCTGTGTTTTAGTGTTCTTTTACGTGTGTCGCTTCGACATCCCCGGGGCCTCGCCAACCTGAAGTCTTCCGATTGGTGAGTGTTCACTGGGTTTCCTCATCCCAACACCTTGTTGCCATACATATATCCATTTTACCTTTCCATTTCCGTAACCTGTTATATATATATATATATATATATATATATATATATACACATTCTCACTCTCCACCCATAAACATAGCTATACAATATATATGCATACATATTTATGCAAAAATTTATCTTATGCTCATTTAATTTTGACAGGAAGAATACGAGATACTGCCTTTATATAATCAGCTTCGCTTAAACTAATTTATTACTAATTTCAGTAAATATTTAGCACAAGTATATGGAAATAAAAATCACCAAAATTTCTCTCTCTCTTGGCAATAGTAATGGACAAAATAACGCATACTTTAAAAAATCCAAATTTCGCTAATGCGATAGAATTCTTAAATATAAATCACTACCAAAACAATTAAGCGGCCGCTTCGCGCCTCTTCATGCACGTTCTCACGACCTTCGTTGAACTGTCTGACCCATTTCCTCACCATTCCATCACTCATGGCATTTTGACCGTAGACCTCACAAATCTGTCGATGAATGTCAGCCGGTTTCACATTTCTTGCATTCAAAAAACGGATAACAGACCGTATTTCACATTCGGCGGGCCGCCCGATCGTCTTAAACATGTTAAACGCACAGACCAATACGTAAACATGATCGGATGTTCTCGTAACGGCGTCTCTGGCTTGCCAATGAATGAGGGAAGGCAGCGTGCATGCGCGAAATCACGACCGTAGCTCTGCAGCGGAAATATTCGCAAACGGTACTTACTTTCCGAATACGCTTTCATGGAAGAATTGGGTTAACCTATTACAACCAAATTTGGAACGTAGAATATTCACATAAAATAATGACCAAAGTGACATATTTGAACCGAAACCACTTAGCAGCAGTGCCACAATTGCAAAGTTTAACTTTTCGGCAATTGTGAATTTGGAAGGACTGTGCAGAACTGATTTCAAAAAAATTATGCATAAAGGAGGTGGGCAACATAGAAAAACAAAATCAATATGTTTTGTGTAGATATAGAAAACAGGGTTCCCACAATCAAAGTAATAAATAAATCCTTTTATACGTATTTGTGTTGAATTGTCAAAATTATTTTTAACGAAATTTAGTATTTATAATGTCACATACATACTAAACCATAATAGCATATTTGGAACGGATGAGCGATACAGTGGAACCACAATTTCAAATTAAACTATTTAAGTAATCATGGATTTGGAGGGAATTGGCTGGACGGATTTCAACTAAATTTTGCATATATTCGTAAAAGATATCATAATGAAATCAAGATGTTTAAAGCGGAGCTAAACAGCAGGACTACCACAGTAAAAAGTCAAATGGTATTTCTTTTACACGTATTTATAGAGAACTGACCATGTGGATTTTAACCAAATGTGGTATGCATAATCTGCACATAAATTAATAACTAAAATATTATATTTCAACCGTGTTGACTAAACAGGGCTACCACAATATCAAGGTTAGCAATTTTCGGTAACTATGAATTTGGAAGGTATTGGCTGAACGGATTTAAAAGAAATTTTGTTTGTAGGACAAATATAGAATGGGAAAACGAAATGAATATGTTTATAATGGATCTAAAATGCACGGCTACCACAATACAAGGAAAAATTATTTTCTGATTTCAAAGCAAATACATTAGTATACGATTATACTAGGGCAAATTTGACGAAAAGCACCTCTGTACCACGGGAAACCAGTGTACATCCCTACTTGCTTATTCTTTGCACTGTTTTGAATAAAACATTGAGAAAAACGAAAGTAGTGGAGGGGGGTCGACCGACTTTCCACATGCCTAAGGGCGGCCGGGGGTATACGTATATCCGACCCTGGGTATCACTCTTAGCCAATCGGAGCCGTTATCGGACAAAAAACGCGCCTATAAGTAATATTATTGCAAAATTTTTAACATTAAAATGCTTATTATGTTGCATCCAAGAATTCTATAATAAAATACCTGAATTTCAGCTTAAGTCTACTTAAACATGCCCTTTCATAATGATATAAATGTGCACAAATGATAGCGTTCTAAGTCAGTCGGCAACCACTTATGGGTTATCAATGAGCTATGTAGTTAATAGATTTGAAATTAGATACTTTTAATCCAACCAAAATTTTTGCCCTTTCAAATAAATCGTTCCATTTCAAACGGTAGTGGAAATGGTTCAAAATGAAACTTTATTACACTTTCTCGACGAATTTTGGCAATGACCTCCAAAAGTACATTTTATCTAAATTTGTTCATTCAGACCCAAACTGACAAATTATGTGTTAAATTATTACAAAGATAAAAGACATGCTGAAAATATGCGGGTTTTATTTTTAAACGCTATTTCCAAGCTTGTCTTTAATATATAAATACGAAATTTAGATCGTTGTTATTCCGCAATTATTATAGAAACATTCGAATTACATATACATAAAAAGTAAAAGTTTTAAGATTAAAACTTTACTTCAATCGTTAGCTCTAGATTCACATAAAATTAACATGCGTTAATGTAATGTTTCTAATTGATGAATAATTTTAGCAATCCAATTGATCAAATGATTGAGGACACGGAGAAATTACATAACAAAGTAATCAAAAAACGGCGTATGACTCAAAGTGCTAGGGTAGATTAACGCAAATTTTAAAGGCAGAAGCAAGTCAAATTTCCGCTGCCTCGCAAGTTTGTCTCTCGCCCTCTTTAATCCAGAAAGCACGCCTGTAACATTTTTTTCGATTTGTTACTGCTTTTTTTAAACATTTCATACGTCTCCAATTCGCAAAATACGCGAGCGAGTCTTTTGCCATCACCTCGCTCCCATTCACCGTGAATCTGCACTCAGACAACGCCAATTTCAGAGCGAGCTTATTTTTTTCATTTAATCTCCAGATCGTTCTTTCATAATCTCGCTCGTAGTTAACTTTCTCGTAGGAAAAGAGAGGCAGAATTGAATAAAAGGAAACACCCACCCTCTCTCTTAACTTTTCTCTTTCCAAAAGCCACAAATGGTTACCTCCATAGCGAAATCGTTCCAATTTTTCTTCCTTCAATCGACCCAAGAGAGAGAATGCAAAAGAGAGAGAGAGACAGATAGAGAAATAGAGAGATACGGAGAGTGGGGAGAGAAATTCCCTCCCTCCCACCTCCTTACTTTTAACCCCTGAACGCTCGCTTTTTGAAAACATTTACTCTCTTTCCCCCTCCATCTCTCTTTCCGACGCCCGCGCGCCTCATTAAAATCAGTGTCTCTCAAGAATATATTCTCGTTCTCCCTCTCCTAGAATGATCTCAGGGTTGACATTTTCACAGTTTCATTTGGTGTCGTCTGAATGCGACACAGAGAGAGAGAGAGCCCCACCAACTCATCCCACACCTTACTCCCCCCTCTTTCCCCCTCTCCTCCCACTTCTACTGAACTAACACGGTTCTCCGTACTCCCTCTCCTTCTCTTCGCCACCCCTCCCATTCTTCATCCCCCCAACCCCTCCACCCCATTTCCCCTACAACTCCCAAATCCTCCATTTCCCCCCGCACGTCCTTTTCCCGCCGGTCTCCCTTCTCCACTCCCATTCCCACCCCCTCCCATCCACGCCCCTCTCCCTCCCTAGTGGCCTCTTCCTCGCCCCCCCCCTTTCCCAAAAACTGGTCCCATTCCAAGATCCACCTTAGGATCACGAACGACGACAGGTACGGCGAGTGAAGCTGCTCTAATGCAATGGAGTCTCCTCGGGGATTCTGAATCCATCGCGGTTATTAAGCCTACCTCTAACCCTCCCCATCTCCTCTCACCCCACCCCCAGACTCCAACCCTCGTCACTCCCTCCCCACTCTTCTCCATCCCTCTCGCCTCCTCTCACGATCCCCTTAACAACTACGCCAAACAGAGAGAAAGGGTTCTTCCCCGCTCCCCACTCCTACCTCACTCATCTCGTTTATATACACCTCTCTCTCTCTCTCTCCCTCCTTTCACGGGAGAGAAAAAAGGAGCACTCTCGTTTCGGCCCGAACCTCTCCCTGCCTCCCCCCCTCCTCTTACGCTCGCTCTCTTCCCGCAAAACTACGCTTCTGTCGGACTCCTTAAAAACCTCGCCCTCATCCTCCTCCGCTACCCCTTTTTCTCCTTCTCCTCCTTCACCCCTCAACATAACCCACTCCTCAGCAGAGCGAAATGATACACAAGTTTGCGAACGCGGCCGCATCTTCATCGAGCCCATATAAACTTCTCTCTCTTCGACCCTTAGGGATATCTTCTTCATTCTTCGTGAGGGGGAGTGGGCGAGAGGGAGATAAAGAGGGCACTCTGCCACTTCCTCCTCCTCATACACCCCTCCCTTTCTTCTCTCTCCAACCATCATGTCCCTCGCATCCCTTTGCCCCTTACAAATTATATCCCACTCCCTATTTCACTATTCACCTTCATGTTTCCACGGCGTTTTATCCTCGTTTCTATCAGTTTTTACATCTCAATCCCATTTCTCCTCAAAAAAATGCTATCATCCCCTCATCACCTGTCTTCTCCTTCTATATTTTTTACTCTCTTTTCTATTTCTTCCTTATCTCTTACCTATTTTCGTCTCCTGTCTTGTTTTCTTAAATCAGCTTGATTTACATTTATTTTTCGCAAATTTCACTGCTATTTTTTTGTCGTCTATTTTTCTCCTTTTCACTATTTTTCACTCCCTAGCTCCTATTCCTGTCTTAAAGTGCATCGCATTCCTTTGTGTTTTCCCGTCATAAGCTTATTTACGCATCAGTTGTCTTTTCTTCAACTTTTTTATTCCTTCTTTGATTTCTACAATATTTTAGAAACTTTGATCTCATCTCACACAGTTAAATAAAATCAAGTCAAAGGGAATGGGATGTATTCGTTCTGAAATTCAGATGTTCGTCTGGATTCGATCAAATACTCTAATATAAACATGTGCGCCATAAGAAAAATAACACAAACGTTTCCACCAATTATCGATACAAATCCTAATTATAAAATCTCCAAATATCTCAAATCGTAATCCTCTTCCTCTCTCGTTCTCATTCCCATCTCCATCGGAATCTCACTCTCATTGTTCCTCGTTTATCGACCGTCTGGCACATCCAAGCCATCCATCTCCCATCGCCGCTTCTTACCTTCTCCCAGCAGGCCGGAGATCTAGCAACGAGCAGCCGTCTACTTTTTGCCCCCTCGCATTAACCCTCGTCTTCCATTCCCCCCCTCCCCCATCCTCCCTCCGCAACCTCCCCTCTCCCAACCGCTTTCTCCCTATCTCCCTTTCTCAAACACATACTCTCTCCCGCTTTTGCTACATCTCCATTTTTTCCTCTCGCTAACATCTGTTGAAGCTGGAAAGACTGCAGTGCCTACATTCCTCAAGAAATAATTTAACAGTCTATTACTAGTTGCAGAGATACAGTTAATTTCATGATATTGGTATGGTTGAAACTATTTCCAAAAAATATTTTCCAAAGTATAATTGATTGAAAATAGGGAGATTATTGAGTACATTACAATTATTTAATGGCAATAAATAGTTGTACGTAAACCGTTCGGAGCTGATAAGAGAGGGTATTTTAATCGTGTCAAATAAACTTTGTTATTCTGACATTCAGAAAATTTTCCTGCAATTAATGAGTAGAGGAAAAATTTATTTTTTTATCTCTAAACGATAAAATACAGTAATTTTACAGTTATTGATGTTAGGATCCATTTATTTTTGTAACAGATGGCCCATCTTGTCCATTGACCACATTCATTATAGCTCCTATTCAGTTCATTTCTCCGTAACCATTTCTTTTTGGTCCTCGCAGCAGCATCCCAATCACTTTCCTTCCTTTTAGATGTATTCCTTTCCAGTTTTCTTTTATCCATATGAGTCAGCAATATTTTCCTCGCCAAGTGTAGAAAATTCAATGGTTACCATCATAACATCCAGCTCCCTTTTTGCACAAAGTCCATGGTATCTCATCATTCATTTTCTTGGCGTTCCTTAATGCAATGAATGTGAACTTAAAGGTTCTTTGAGGGTATTTTGAAGCTCTTCTCCCCATTTGCAAAACTGACTGCTAATTAACGTTATATTTATAGGTATGTTACAGGTGACATAAGAGATACATAATATTCAGGTCTTGAACATATATTTACCGCAGATAATTTATTTTACGAAGAAAAATTTAGGAATTCTACAAATATTCATCACCAAATCTAATGCATCTAATTTTTACAATTCTATATTTATTGTTTTATATCCCTTCAGATTTATCGCTTTTTATTCCAGCAATATAGGTATGCCATTAAATGGAGTTATGAGATCACTCTTTGGAGCCAATGTGAGCTATGGTTTTATTCTAAGAAAGATATTTATCTGCGCTTTAATCACTTCCTCTTACACGTATTTCCTTAGCATTTTATTTCCTTCCTGAGAGACTTATTTTCAGTGCCCTATTATTTTGTTTTCGATCTGTTACACTGACAAAAGAATCCTTCAAATGTCCACCATATGCAACAAAAACAGCTGATGATAGACGTGGTTCTACCCGCAAGTATTCCCGTATTTCATGTCATACAACACACCCATATTTATTAATATGATTCGGCATGAATTATGTTCATGAAAGTCTCGCGGAGATAGTAATATCGCTAGACAACATTTAAAATATGAGTGTGAATGTGAATCGCATCGCTATCGCCTTTCTATTTACACAAAAACTCGCACAGAAGGAAGCCATATGGAGATGTATGAAGAACGTCGAACTCATTCTCTTAGAAATGACAGCCATTCACGCGGTTACAATCCTTTGTGCGACACACCCTTCGTCTCCACACATCATAATCCCCCTCCAGTCACCATCAAACCTTCCCTACTCTCCCTTCCATTCGTCTCCTCTATGCTGCGGCGTCAGTTTTTTTCTACATCTCTCTCTACCACAGCCATTCTCTCGTATTTTCTAAATCATCCAGATTGAACGCATTCCAATGAGAGACAGACAGAGAAACTCTGTCGACTCTCTAGAAATGGTATTATTTCTGCTCCTGTTTTCTAGGTGAGGTGAAAGATGATGCATTTGTTTTGTAAGAGACCCAACTGTAGCAAAAAGAAGAAATGGTAGGAGACAAAAGGTGCCTTTCATCAAAAGAGGAGATAGAAAGAGGAGTGTTTTACGTGGAAAGAGAGCGAAGGAAGGAGGGAGGAAGAGAGCGAAGACGAGAGGGAGAAAGAGAGCGAAGGAGAGAGAGAGAAAGAGCGAAGGAGAGGGAGAAAGGACGAAGGCGAGTGGGAGAGTGAGCGAAGGCGAGAGGAAGAGAAAGAGCGAAGGATAGAGGGAGAAAGAGGGCAAAGGCGAGAGGGAGAGAGTGAGCGAAGACGAGAGGGAGAAAGAGAGCGAAGGAGAGAGGGAAAGAGCGAAGAAGAGAGGGAGAAAGTGATCGAAGGAGAGAGGGAGGAAAGAGAGCGAAGGAGAGAGGGAAAGAGCGAAGAAGAGGGAGAAAGAGACCGAAGGAGAAAGGGAAAGAGCGAAGGAGAGAGGACGGTGGAGGAGGTAAAGTTGTGTGAGAGCGCCGTGCATGAATGTTCTCTTCCTTCTCGTGTAACCCTCCCCTCTTCATCCGCCCCAGCGCCTCCAACGTGAAAGCGAAAGTGGGCGGAGGGTACGGCAAGCACGGCACACCTTTCTCTAATCCCCCCTCCCTTCTATCCCTCCCATCTCTACCTCCCTTCTCTCCCTTCCTTCCCTACCTTAGCATCTTTAAGCGCCTATCTCCCTTCCACTCCCCAAACCTTGCCTACTTCACTGTAGAGATACGGTATTCACTAGGTTTTTTGCCAATTTATCACGCCCATGAATTCTTATGTTCTGCAATCCTCAAAAGTAGCTAGGGAAAATTTATACGACAGTATAAGTATGTCTGCTTTTTACGGTCTTTTTTTAAGACCTGAGCTCGAGTGCAGTCAGAAAATGCTTGTGGTAGAATTTCTCACCGGTCCATCCGATGTCTCCTGACGTCCTTATGTTGCTACTGAAGCTCGCATTCTTGAAGCGTACAAATTCAATTTATAATTGCGATCCTAAGAAAAACATGCTGTGCCGCTCCATAAATCTTTAGACGAATAGGGTACGGCCATTTGATATTTTATCGCTACCTCTACATATATCGTAAAATAATATCCCAATGTTTTCCCATTCCATTATATCTCCTCGCCTTACATATCCTCATCTGCTTCAGAATATCCTCCCAGTGAATATCCAGCACTCGCAAAATACTCCTTCACCGACACCCAAAACGGACGGCTGAGGCGGCGGCGCGGCGCTCTGATGCATAGTTATCCTGCGGAAAGGTTTCCATGAAGTGCCTCTTAATTTAAGCGGCGTGAAGGAATGAGTCCTTTAAGGAAAAAAAAGATTAGCGGGAGTTGGTAAGCGAGTGATGGAGTGATGGCGTGGGGTGCGCTACAAGACGGGGGAAAGGCGAAGGAGCTCGAGGAAACATTCCTGAAATCTTTTCCCTGAACTGGTGTACCCTTTCTTCTTTCCTGCTACTTGATGTCTAAGAATTCTCCCAGAGAGTCATTCCGAATCACCGTGGCTGTCAGATCCATTCTTTCTGTGCCATTTACGTGTGTCCCTCTCTCTTTCTCTCACTACACTTGGTCCCTTTCTCAGAAAAATTCCTCTCGTAAGAAATGATGAATCAAAGCCTCCTTGCTTTCTCCTTTACTCTTTTCCAGAACCACATTCGGTAATTCTTATTCGCATTCATTTCATAATTTTCGCGATGCTTTTTCGGCAGTGGATACTTCGATTTGAGTCGTCGGTTCGCCAATAAACAAAGAGATGGCGCCACCAGACAGCAGAGGTAGATAAAAATACGAGAACGTTAGAAAACATTTCCAAACATTTTTTAGGCAGGTGAGTAATAATTTAATGATTCCCAGGCATAAGAGAAAATTCCATATGCATTGATGAGTGATTTTTATTTAAATGGGAATGAAGAGATTAAGATATTGGAATTAAACAATGTAATAGTAAGGATAATTACGCTAGTTTTACCTTTAGAATAACGTGATCTATATCAGTAAAATCCCATTACCTATTATAAAGTAAAATTGGTTAGAGGGAAATGGAACATAAACACAATCGCTTCTGTGTTCTTTTAGCAGGAAAATGTCCACACGTAAAAGAATCCGTCATGCTCTAATTTTGCAGTTGTTTTCATTCGGTTTAGATCAAATTCCATAAAAATACATACATATATCGCAAAATTTCAGAGATAAATACATCACCAAAAGTGACTAATATAGTCCACAAAGTGAAAATAATCTCGGTATAAAAGTAATTAGAAAAACTAAATGAATAGAAAAAACCGCGAAAGACAGTACTAAGGAATTCAATAAGCAGTGAAAATAATCAAAGTGTAGGGAAATGTTTACATTTAAATCAATTTTCATCATATAGGACGTTCTGAAAAACAACTGCAGAGAAACATGCCCTCAGATAAGAGTTTTTCCGCAGTATGACAACACACTGTAGCAACGCTAATGAATTTCAGCACATTTACTCAGTCATTTTTCATTTTCAAAAATTATATAAAGTCTGGCCGAAAAGAATCCGATTTTACATATCTTAGAGTGTATGAATGATTAAGATTCTTCCTGATCATCAATAGTTATTTCCGCAGACAGAATTCGGTAATTGCTGCTGACGAGCAACAGCCTTCGAAAGAAAGTTACATTAAGACACTAAAAATACATCGTACATCTACCCGACTTAATTATTATCAAACAGAGTCCTGAATGATTCCTACGAGTCTACTAGGAAACCGAGAAAACTGTCGAAATTAGACCAGTACAGAGATAATAGTAAAGGAGACCAAAACACATGCAGAGTGCACTTCAAGCAACCGTAGGCAGTAAAAAAGAAAAAATAATTATTTTTTAATAACTTTCGAATCGAATAGGAATTGCAAGAATTTCCGAAAACTCGACACTTGCGCCGAGACGAAGATAACAGAAAGAAACAGTGGAAGAGAAGGGTGAAAAGTTATTCGATGGAGATGCAAGTATTCTTGAAAGGAATGACCTGCAACAAAAGTTACGCCGAAGTTACGGGCGAGAACGTCCTCCTTCTAAACTCCACTAATTTCCGGGAGATTGATTCTCAATTAACGACTATGACCGATTGATTCACACCTATTTCCCAGACCTCGATCTCATCCGGCAATTCACCCACATTTGTTCACACCATCCCTATATCCCATTACCGCTGAACATGCTCCTATAGGTCAAATAGTAATTTTTTATTCGTTCTTGATCAGCACGTCCGTTTTGTCTCCAAAAATACAGTATGCCACTCTGAATGGGGAATCTTACTTTAAACCAGTGCTTCTCATTTTTTTGATGCGGAATCCTGTATAAACTGGACACCGTATCGCGGAACCCCATCATGCTCATCACCAAAAACATATGAGGAACATATTATGCAGTCAGATCCCGATATAGCGCCACACCCACATACTGCCCACCAATCGTTGTGAACAGAACTTCCACCTGATGATTACATAGAGCGGCTATATAGCTCGATTTAACGCCACCCTCACTTTAGCGTCAATGTCAGCGATTGACAAACGGTGACGCTAAATCTGGGTTTGACTGTAATAACAAAGTAAACAAACCATACAGGAAAACATTTCAATATGACTCAGCAATTACAAATTTGTAAATAAATATAATTAATTAATGACTGGGTTGCTACTGCTTTGCATTAATCATAACCTCAAACCGAGAGATAAGTTAAGAGAGAGTGCATCGCATTGCAACTTTCGGGTTTTTCCTGAGATTATTCCGCGTTTAGGTTTTTAGTTGTTTGAGGCAAGAAAATCCCTTTTCGTCCATGCAAGAAACCTCCATTAAACTACCTATATTGAGTCTTATTCTGCCGACAAGAATAACGAATGGGAGGTGCATTTAAAATGTCTACATTCCATATCCAACGCTGCAATTTATGAGCAAAATCGCAATCGATTGATAAAATTTTCCATCACGTGAACAAAAAATAATTCTCCTCCAAAAAGGAGTCTAAAAATCTTATAAATTACATTCTAATTCGACTTGGAAAAGTCAATATAATGCAAGGAACTAATTTGTTTTATTTTACAATTCAAAACTGGTGATGGAATCGAAAAATAAAATAACTATCTAAAATAATTTTGCACGCGCTATTAAAGTCAATGAAATACGTACGATAAAAATATTTGCGGATTAAATTATATTTGTGCAGTAGAATACAGATTCGACCGCATGCCCAAGAGCACAAACCTACAGCAATACGATTTTTTTTAATACGTCCGAATTCCTCCGGGAAGCGAGTAATTCAAATTTTAATTTGGCAAACAATTTTACTGTTCGGTCGTGATACACCCGTTTTTTTCTCTTCGGTATTTTAATGTTACAGATAGACAACGCCTAAAAAATAGCAAACGTCGCAATTTCCCGACCCGAATTCGTCAAGGCAGGAGTTGTAAAATTTAAGGCACGCACGAGACCTATAAAAGCGACGGAAATGCGATCAACTCCGGGCGCAGCATCGGCTGCCGGAGGATCGGCGTACCTTGCGCGCGCCTTTCGCTCGAGCTCGATACTGTTGAATAGTGCCCGCTCCAGTTATATAAAAGCCAATCCCACGCCGGGAAACGTTACCTGCCGAATTTCATTTGCTGACGCAGATCCCGCCGCTCTCACATTTTAATTGAATGATAATGTAATCGCATATTCCGAATTCAGCCTTAACACGCGTGTTACAAGCTGAGTTCACAGCCGACGCCTGATATTGAGCAGAGTTTGTTAAAATCCCAAAAGGGCTCACATTAGCTCACCTCGCCCAATGTTCCCTCCTCCCTCCCCCCCTCCCACTCCTCCCCTCTCTCCGTTCTAGTTTGCCCCTTACTAGCCCGTGATCTATAACTACATTTGTTCTCATTCCATCGCAAAATATGAATTCCAATATGTTTCACTACGTCACATGAATTCAACCCTTGACCGAAATTCGGAAAACGCCAGCGTAAAAAATTATCATACCCAGATTAACCTTTTCCCCTTTCGTATCGTTTTTCTGCGGTTGGATATAAAATAACTAATTATACAGCATTTACGAAGATTCACCAAGGTATGTTAACAAAATTTGGCAATTAGCTTCTTGTATTGGATGAAATAAAAACTGAAACGAATATTTTTCATGATTTTAGCAAAAATCCTTAATTTTTGCGACATTTCTGTCTTGGCGTGTTTTTGTGAAATCGACCTCTTAAGCCAAAATATATTCTAGGTTAAGACTAAAATTTAGAAGGTCATTTCAATTGTAAAATAAAACTATATGAGGACAAAAACGCCTACGGTAATTCTTTCGAGAGATTAAATTTTTATCATCATTTTAAATTCACTTGTAAATAACTAGCAATAATCTTCATGTGAATGATATATTACGTTACCTTAGTAGGTGAGAAATTACAATCCATGTATAACAAAAAATTAGACTGTTTTACGTAATTTTATAAATATTTTGTGACAAATATAATCGAGTAGTTTCACTTGAAGAACGCTATCAACGAAAAGACAAAATCATTTAATCAGCTTAGATGATCCAGCATCAAAATTTGTTTTGTTTTGATATTCCTAAAATTCATGAAATCATTTGAAGTGTTTAAATGCTAAATTGTCGAAGCTTAATTAAGCTCAAATCGTTAAAAAATAGCGATGTAATAAGATAGTATAGAACTTGTTGTTAGATATCTATTTGTGTCATTTAACCGAGATATCGAACTCTCAAAGTCTTAAGATAGAATACTTTTGAAAATCTTTAATTCAGACTACGGATGCCAGCAGCTTGCTGTAAAGTGACCTTTTTTTAAATTCGAGTATTAATCGTGTACAGAATTTATTGGACGAGGCGTGCAAGAACTTTACGTTTTACTCTTACATGCGGCCAAATCATATGTTAAAAACATTTTTTATTCCGAACGCCATTTATAAATTTTGAAAAAATTGAAATGAGAATGTGCGTTATGCCATCCAAAATTGGAATTTTTCACGCGAACATTTCCACGACGCAGACACATTCACTGGCATCCATAGAACTGAAGCACGTCCCGAGAAATTACGAAAAAAGCCTCTTGCCAAAGCTCTTTATGAAGGTGTCGGTGAATGCAAGCCGGAGATGGCGAAGGTCATCGTTCTAAACAAATGTCACCTGACCTCCAGCTTTCGTTTTAAAGTCGTGACGAAAAACGCGAAGCGCGAAGAATAGAGCTTCAACTTCCCTATGGCTTCACTGAATAGCACTCAGCTCCATGCCAACTTATCGTAGATTAAATGTGCTGGTTATATGTACCGATGGAATGGCCAATTAAGGGACAAGTGTATTGTAATAACAAATGCGTCTAAAATATATTTATAGACGTTAAATAGGATATCCAACAACCAACGGGTTTTGTTTAAAATTTTAAAGATGCAAGATATTCCATTATTAATCATTTCAAGCCTAAAATATAACGTTATTTTTCATTTTACACTTTAGTCATTAAAATATAAATACATATTTTATCGTATTCCCCTAGCACATCATAACATTTTACGGTGATAAGTAAGTCATAGATTTTTATGGGATGATAATCGCGTTTTTTTATTCCTCAAATAGGGTCTTCTTAATTTTTAAGTTCAGCCAAATATCTGCAGAGCGGAATCGTTATTCACATGAGCAGATCTTCAAATACAGTTAATATATTGGAGCGCATGACTTCAACATATCATTACACAATTACAACAATAACAAAATGCAACGAACTCCAGAGATGGTAACTAGAAATGTGGTTATCATGTAAAATTAAATGATACAGGAAGAAGACGTCCTTCGGCCATAGTTTGCGAGTTATGAAACGGTTACGGTCGCTCTAAGAATCTTGAAAATTCAGCGGTGTGCCACGTATTCTCTTCCATCGCAGCAGTGTGCCCTGACGTAGTTGTTAAAGTTCGATGAGAAACCAAAGCAGGAAATTTGAAAGGCAAACAACAAAAAAGGTGTTAACGAGATATATATGAATAATTTCTTACCCCATCTATCTTCGCTACATGCAAGATCCTTACGGTGAAAAATGCTTCTACTGCTTAAAGGCTTTTTCAAAACACATCACTTGCAGTTCTTACACTTAATTCATCAACATGATTAAATCACCAGTTCCTACAATAAAGATGAAGTTGCATTCTTGCCGTTGAGAAATATTCAAATTCTATCACATTTTTTCAATACATGGATTTACTTGTATTATCAGATCTAAAATTTCGTAAAAGTTATAGAATCTTGGAAGTTGATTTCTGCGTTCCTAAGCAATGTTTCTTGAATATCACATTCCTATCTTAATATCTTTTATTTCACAAGTCAAAAACACATATTTTTCACGAAAGCATTTAGAATTTTAAATGAAAAGGAGATGATAATAGGCTTCATCCGTCGATTTTAGAAGTTTGAAAAGTAATCCTGCAAGAGATATTTAAAGCTTTTTTCCATAGATCCGCATTTTAAGGAATGAATGAGACTGACTCAAGCCCGAATGAGGTGAATTTCAGGTAGACAACACTGTCCAATACTGAAAAAATCACTATTTCCTTTTTAATTGTACATCAAAGGCATACAATTTGCTTCGTTTGAGCTTTGGACATTCTGCCTGTCCCTCTCAAATGCCCATATTTCTGCTAAATTGTTTCGTCTATCAACAGCCTGACATACAAAATTTCACGTTGGCTTAATGACCAATTTAAACAATTTCCTATTAAACATGATTCAAATATAAAAAACAGTCCTCATTTCATTAACGAAGTTAAAGATATAATACTACAGGACAGTGAAATTTTAGTTTCTTTTGATGTTTCTTCTCTCTTTCCTAGCGTTCCCATCAATGAAACATTACAATTCCTCGAAGAATGGCTCACCGATCAAAACTTACCATTAAAAACAGTAGATGAATTAGTACGACTAACACGCTTATACATGAACCAAAATTTCTTTAAAGTTAACAAAAAGTTCTACCAACAAAACTACGGTACAACAATGGGAAACTCCCTTTCACCTTTCTTAGCCAACCTATTCATGGTTAACTTCGAGAAACAATGCAAAAACACTTTCAAATACTTCCCACGCTTATGGCTAAGATACGTTGACGATATTTTCGCGATTTTCGATACCTCCAATAATAACATAACTGATTTTCTACAGCAACTAAACGATCAATATCCTTCCATTAAATTTACACATGAAGTTGAAAAACAAAATACATTGCCATTTCTTGACCTTCTCGTAAAAAGAGAAAACAACCAAATCAAGTTCGGGATTTACCGCAAACCCACACACACAGACACGTACATTCCCTCTGATTCCAACCACCATATTTCACATAAATTAGCACCATTCCACTCAATGGTACATAGACTCTTACAGGTTCCTCTTTCTAAAGTTGATTTCCTCACAGAATTAAAATATATCAAAAAATGCGCTAAAATCAATGGTTACGACACTCAGATGATAGAGAATATTTTACACAAACACAAGCGCAGTCTTTCTTTGAAAAAACAGATTACTCTCACAAGCACGCCCCCCAAAAAACCAAAATACGTAAAAATCCCCTTCGTCCCAGGCATCACAAACGTCTTATCAAACATCTTCTCAAAACAGAACCTTAAAGCAGTACCTGTGAATGAAAACAAACTCTCCAACTTACTACACAATCCAAAAGACACGATCCCGACTCTACAAAGATCCGGCATATACAAAATCGCTTGCACAGACTGCGAGAAAGTCTACATAGGGCAAACTAAACGGAAGCTAGAAACCAGGTTCAAAGAACACCTTGCACACTTCAAACACATAGATTTAACAGGTCTAGCGTCGCAATACACATACAGGAAAACAATCACCCGATTAAAATCGAAAACATGTCTCTCTTAAAATCAACACAAACCGACTGGAAACTAGACGCTTACGAGAGTATTTTCATAAACAAATTCAAAGAGACGGTTATGAATAACGACCGCGGAGTTATCCCTTACTCACCCCTCTACTCGCTAACCGTTAAGAATTCCCCCACCCCTCTGCCCTCCTTTCACTTTTACCCGGAACACATAAATACACAAGACCAAACACAAACAATTCATACGACTTCAGCTACTGAAGATGGGAGCATAGCTCCCGAAATACGTATCTAGTGGGTTTCCCAGAGATTTCCAGAGTGTTTGTGCGTGTGTGTTTCCCTTTTCTTCTTTTAGGCTAGTTTTTGACAACAGGTCCCTGTAGGCCATCATCGTCCTGCAAACTTGTAAGTATAATTTTAATTTTCCTTATTTCTTATTGACGTGTGAGTGCTCTCTAAGTTAATTTACGGTTCAGGAGTTTTAAATTTTAATTCCAATAAACTTATACTCGTATCTCATTAAAGGGCATCCGTCAAGCAATAATGAAATACCAAATTTTTCTCTCCCTAGCTCTTATATGACCTGCAATGTATAGATTAAAAACTTTATTCAGATAGAAAACAAAATTTACTGCAAAAAAGTCCGCGATACCACATAATTACGAGTTATGGCTTAGGAGATAAAAATTAGAGAAAATCTCGAGCAAAAAATCGCATATTTTGTTTAAATCGATCGCAAAGACGGTTCTCTCAGAAAACAACAAATAAATATCCGCATATTTCTCTCCCATTGTCTTATATGACCTGTAATATATAGATTAGAAAATTTATTTGGATAGAGCACAACATTTACTACAAGAAAGTCCCCGAGATCATATAATTACGACTTATAGTTTCGGGGATAAAAATTTGAGAATGGCCCAATCTTCCGATACCGTTTCATACGTGTTTCCCATTAAGAAGGCCTTGGAAATCTCTGTATTCCATTTATGAAGTATACTTTTCCATCTTGTTACTGATTGACTTCAATTAGTTATGATGTACTCTCGGTGTGAGAGCAGAAGTTTTGTACAATAACGCCTTTAGTTCGATTCCAGGAGCGTTCCATTCCTCCATTTGAATAACTTGGAAATTGATGCAGCGTATTTTTTTTATTTGTATTTTAATATTATTTATTATCATCATAACAATTTAGAACCTGAACAAAAGAACACCCAAAAGAATGAAAATTCATTTTTCCTACCGTCCAGAAATTTGTTTCAAATACGAAAATGTTACATTTTTGAGGAGAAAATCTTTCGTCTCCATGAGCAAACAAATTTTTGCTGATTTCGCGAAGATACATAAATTAAATTATATTATACAGAAAACGAGAAATAAATTTGTGAATCTATTGGCTGAAGTATTTTTTACCGAATATTCAACCTACTTTTACACTTACACATATTAAGTCGAAGTTGTTTAAGTTGAATTTAAAAATAAAATTGAAGATCAAATTTAATTTAAGTATCTTTGATTTCACTATCCAATAGAGAAACTAACGTATTATTAAAGAAATATTGCCAAGGAGAGGGAGGGAGAGGGGTGAGAAGAATGGAAGGGAGAGAGGGAGGGTGAATGTGAGAAAGGGACAGAAAGACAGACAAACGACATTATTAGTGCAAAATTGAGACTATGTAGTCCCTTCTTACATTTAACCCTTTCGTCATATAAGTAATTACAATATTTACAAAATAATAGAAATTAATTACATACAGATTTCAACAAAATACATATTACTGAGTGAATGGGAGAGATGGAATGGAAGGGAGAACGAATGGAAGGGAGAGAGAGAGAGGATGGATGAAAGGGAAGGAGAGGATGAATGTGAGAGAGATGATGACTGGAATGGAGGGAGAATGGAAGGGAGAGAGAGAGAGGGAGAGAAGAAAACTTTGCATAGACAGCATTTGTAAAATACGGTCATTAAAGTAAGATAGTTTTCATTTAAATAAAAGCTTTTAAATGTTGCCTTTCTATTTAAAAACTAGCAGAAAATAGAAATATACATTAACTTTGACACCCCGTCATTTGTATCTGAATTTACGCTAGTATTATAATTAAAGTCATCTAATTCTGGAATCGTTATGTAAGAAATTAGGAGTTAATGCGAGTGTCTCAAGAACGATCCGTTCAATTTCAATAAATCTTTCGCTAGATATTTGGCGCGTGCTCTTGCCGGATTTAAATGGGTTCAATTCCAGATGAGTGTATTCTATCTATTTGATTAACATCTGAATTAGCGTAGGATATTTTTCATTTGCGTAATATGATTTACATTCGAAACGGTAAAATAATTTATATTATAAAATAATATATAGCAATTTTATAATGTGAAGGAAATCATTACTATAAGTATAAGACAATTACGATGATTACGCATTTGATTGTGAGACATCATTCATCTCTGACGGAATATAATTAATATATATGTAATATGTAATAAATGCTGAAATTGAGCCTTGGATTTTTTATTTAAGATACGATTTTAAATTAACGTTAGTTAAGATTTATATATTGAATTCTTTAAATGTTAACTGAATACTCGTCCGTCACTTTGGAATGGATATTACACTAATATTTTTATATTAAACATATTTAATTTATCACAGACTAGACCGTTGCACGCTACAGCTACGCTCGCAATTAATTTGTAGTTAAAATTTTCCAAGTGGTAGTAGTGAAAGAAACGCGATTTAGTAACAGAGGAGAATCTAGTCGGGCTGAAGGCATTTATAGAATGAGAAGAGGAGAAAAGAGACATGGCATTCGAGAAAAACTGCTTTCACTTCGATAAATTACCCAACCACAAAGGTATGTATTCGCTATTAAAACGTTAAAAAACGTAACAGGTACACAATTTTGCAACAAAAATGAAGGAAAATAATAACACCCTCTCTCTGCCCCCCCTCTCCCTCCTCCCTCCCCCTCCCACCCTCTCCCCCCTCCCCTCTCCCCCTTCCCCTCCCCCATCCCCACCCCCTCTCTCCTCTCCCTCCCCCTCCTCCTCTCCCCCTCCCTCTCCCCCTCCCTCACTCCCTCTCTATTCCTCCCCCTCTCCCTCCCCTTCTCCCTCCCCCATCCCTCCCTCCGCCATCACTCCCTCCCTCTCCCTCCCTCCCTCTCCATCCCTCCCTCTCCCCTCCCTCCCTCCCCCTCCCTCCCCCCTCCTCTCCCTCTCTCACAATAAATATATAAACAAATTGTAATGGTTAGGTGGCCTCAACCTCGCCAATAAAGATATTTTTCTTTCTTTCTCTTTTTCTCTCCCCCTCTCTCTCCCCCTCCCTCCAAATCCCCTCTCTTCTTCTTTACATCTATATAGTCGTTTAGATAAGCAAAGGAATCCATACTAAATGTTATTCCCATTAGGATTGCGTAATTTCGCGAAAAAATCCAACAATGAGGTTTGTCATGACGGCGAACGATTTTTTCCTTTAAAAAACGTAAAATGGTGGCGTTAAAAACAATTATTCGACAGATGATTCGACACGCATTCGAAGATCTAGAAAAATACAATATCATTCTTCTAGGCGTTCTTCGGTTTGAACCCTGAGTTTGTACGTTGATTATAAGTAATATTAAAATGTTAACCAAAAAATTGTTGCACGCTACGTTTCAGTTCTTCTCGTTATTCAAATGAAGAGAAGGAATGCTTCTGGAATTGAAACAATGACGTTACCATAGACTTCGAATATTGTAAAATTTAAAGTAGATAACGCCAATTAAATCCTGAAAGTATGAAACAATTAGCAAATACCGTTCGAGTCGTAAGCGTTTTGATTGATGGAAACATCCAAGTGATCGTGACACACGTAGATTTTAAGCAAATAATGTACTTAATAGATTTTGCAGTTTTTATATTTTCTGTCAGACAAAATGGATATCTATACAGAAATGCACAAATTCGAAGAGATCCCAAAATATATTTAAGCATCGGGCACCGTTCTTGCCATACGACATCTATCTTCGCTTTCTTTTTAATATCAGTAGTTAGAAAAACAAAAAAACTGTAAAGGTGGAGGTTGAGCTCAATATGCTGATTGTATCTGACGCAAAGGCTGATTCTAAAACGAAATCGCATCTGATTAATGAAAAACAAAAAAACTATTATATAAACAAGCACACTTCCGTGTGTGTATATATATATATATATATATATATATATATATATATATATATATACACACACATATACTCACACACAACAGCAAGGATTCGGGAGATCATACATAGAACGTTGCAAGTAGACAGCGATATCAGGAGAGAGAGAGATGGTAGAATATGTAGGCCTTGAAGTTGAAAGGGATGGAGAGGGGAAAAGAGAGAGCATTTTACGAAAAAGATGGGTCTCGCGTTCAGCCGAGAAGATATCTTCCCCCTTCACACCCGCTCCGGATAGAGATCGTGTCCCAGTTTAAATAAAACCAATTATCCCATAGGGAGTGCGATGGTGGGAAAAGCAAGTGGAGAAGGAGAATCCGAACTTCTCTCTTAGTCAGCAGAGAGAGATCCGGATGAAAGAAGGATGCAAGCGTGGAAGGCGCCGGTCGGGAGAAGGGTTGTATTGGGGAGGGTGGAGAGATGGACGGAGATTTGACGAAGGGAAAGGATTGTGTTTTTGGGGGGACCTGTAGGACGCTATGTTTCAGGATAAACGGAAGGGAGAAGCGGGAAGGGAAGAAAGAAAGAGGATCGCAAAGGGAGAAGAGAGGGAATACGGAGGACAAGTTTTTCCCCCCACCTCTCTCTATCTCCCTCTCTCCCGCCCTTTGAGAAGTAATGGAGGAAGGGAAAGGTGATTAGTGTAATATGTCTAGTCCTTTGGATGTCGGGGTGGGTGGGTTGGTGGCAAGGGAACTTGACGAGCGAGAGAGAGAGATTCAGTTCGCACGAAGAGGCAAGGCCGAGTATGACGAAGGTAAAAAGCTACCTCTTTTTTCTGTCCGTCCCGTATTTTCCGGCAGAAAGGGAGCGAGTGTCACTCCGTCACGTCTCTCCGCCGCCCATCACCCGCCTACTTCGCAACGGAAACGTCATTTGATCACGCTCTGTGTTTCCACAAACGGCTCTCCTCGGAAACTTGTTTCGCACTTCATCATCACCGGGTCAACAGGCTGTCCTCATTATTGTCCTTAGTCATTTTTACGGGAACAAAAGTTAAGTTAAAGTTTCCGTTAAAGGTGTATTGGAGGGCGAACTAAATGCATTGGTGAAAGTAATCTACATTTTAGATGTTTGAAAATATATGTTTTCTATAAAAAGTGAATAATCTTTTTCAGAAAAATTAAAGTATATGTTACGGTCAGCTCAAAATTTTTCATAGCACTTAAGCATACAATTTCCTTGTAATGTGTAATTAAAAATGATTGGTCATCTAGCGACCTATTTATATTGATTTTCTCTTGGAAGGGCAATAACTAGAATATACTCTAGTTTAAGTAAAAGAATAAATACTTCAGCCACTAGTTTGTTCTGCAATCAAGCGTAAATTTTGAAAAGTACATGGATTAACTGGATTTCTCATGACACGTATCGTTATATCCTACCAAATTTCTCCCGAACGTGATTTTGCTTTGACTGATTTTCCAAGTATATTCACCGATTAATGAACCTTCTTATCAGTTGTTTTTTTACCTTTCCTCTCGGATGTTCGTTCCGAATCAAAGCGATGCACGGATCAAAAGAAATCTCTCTGTTTGAAAATTACGACGCTGTAGACTTTTTCCGAGCATCGATGAAACGTGCAAATTTTTAAAAGCTTCATACATGGCGAATGCTTTCGTGAATGACGGCTCGCTTAAAAAAGGGGAGAAAAGGTTGCTAAAGAGGTTTTTCCTGTTAATTCAACGGAATCAACCGATGGAAAAATTTTTTTTCATTCTTCATTTTCAACGTGCCGTCGCATTTCTCTAATGGCGCCACTTCCTTACCTAACTTGACATTTATAATCAAAAACCTCCATAGCACTTAGGAAGCGAAAAAATACCACGCAGAGAACCTGTTCGCCGTTTGAACACGAAGTACTCCAATAGACAAAATTTAAAGACCTGTTTTGCTTTGACTTCTCGATCTTCAAAAGTTCACGAAAAAGAGGATATCTCGCGGCTTCTCTCGCATGCCAGAAACAGAGCATTCAAAAACGGTTCCGCCACCCTGGCCAAAAGGGGCGCGATGCGCATTTTTTTCTTCAATTTGTTAAAAACGTTTTTTTTTATTTTACGCACGTTTCGAATCCTCTTGTTTTCCAGTCTATAAGGTTGGTTTATTTGTGAACTGTTTGTTTTTCATTACAGCTGCACTCAAATAAGCCCGTCGGAGAATAAATGCTATCCACGATCAAAAGAAGTTCAAATTAACGCGCCAGATGGAGTGTTAATTCCACGCTTCCTCGCGAATGGTCGGCTCGCGGCACTTGCACAACTCGAGCTGTGAGGGAAGTCCGTCCGATCCGCTTGTCTCTATTTTCAGTTTGCTGGAGCGGTAAATATTTTAGGAAGAGACGAATTTGTGTGAAGTTTCGAGCGCGGTTCCGGCGACACATTTGTGACGATTCAATCATTCTCATGGTGGAAAAACAGATAGTTTTCCATAAAACCATCCTTTGTCAATTTTCCGATCGATTGCAGCCGCGTTGAAACACATGATGCTCGGAGCAGAACAGTTGAACATCAGACCGTTCCGCTTAACCCTATCCATTCGTTCAGTTACATATCTCCGGAATTGCATGGTTTCCCCGACGTTGAAAAATGTATTTTCTCCAGAAGTTGAATTGTTTTTTTTTTTAATTCTCAAACGTACAATATCACTGAAACCGACCCTTCCTCGATCATGACGATTTAGTGTGCCTTTTGTTTGAATACAAGTTTGCAGCATTTCAAGTGCTGCGTTTGCCTTCACAAAAAATTATTCATAACAAAGCTCTACGTTGCATAGGCATGGGCAACTCAATTAATTACATAGTCTACCGTGACACTAAAACAGAAATTCAGCCTATTCGAAAGTCGCTCTCCGTAGGCAAAAGTTTATTATATATTCAATGGGAATGAATTAGCATACGTGGTATTCTCTCTAAGTTGTGTACATTATTTAAATATTGCATGAAACGTTTAAAAAAAGATTTGATACCGTTAGTTAAAATTATTCCAGTATATTTATTTTATTATTTTTATATAATGCAAAGAAAAAAATTTAAATTACTTCAAAATCTTCCCTAAAGGTGTCGTAAGATTAGATGCTGGCTATTATAGTATCTTGTCATCTTAGTTATTCCACTGGTTAGAAAATGTTAAAAACCTCAATGACGTAAAACATCGTGAGCGTAAAACGTAACGAATTTTAGGGATGATGCACTCCAATAATCTGATTCAGCAGGATAAATATTTGTATGAGATAACCGGAGTTACCGACGGAGTCTAGTTTTAACATACCGCAAAAATATTATTTTAAGGTTTCGTAGAAAAAGCCTGGCACTTCCCCAATCCTAGCCTTAGCTGAGTACAGAGCGATCAATAACAGCACTCCGCTAATTGCCTATCATTTTTTTCAATTCAGTAATTATTTTTATGCAATAACGCTATTGTGTAATTGGTAAAATTCCACCTGAGTTATTTAAGCATATCATAATATTATCGTTTTTAATTGCAGAATAATACGATTCCGTCATCTCCATGTGTCATCCCTGACGCAGACTAATTTCTCGGAAATAATTGATTTCGCAGTACATTTTACTGTTAATTCGGACAAAACCCGTTAAACGATTTCAAACGAACAAAAATTTGAATAAATAAATAACGAAGCTCCCATTAGCACGCACGCGTGTAATTTCGCTCGCATGCATGAAAACTTAATTTTCCGCAGACGCGGGCATGGCGTGTTGGGCCGCTTAACTCGTGAATAATTCGCAAAAATATAAAATTTTATCACTACTCGAACGCGAAATATTCTCTGCGGCTTTCATTGTAATTCACCGTGCATTGTATTCCGCTTGCAAACCTTTTAAACCATGCAGACGTGTATAATGCGGAGTTAATGCGCGAAAACTATTCTTTCACTACTATGATTATCACAATAGTTATAAAATAGCCAGATATACTTTAAGTATTTTTAAACCACATTAATCGAGAATAATGTTATTAAGGATGGAGATTCCAAGCAGTTTAATGAAGTACCCTCGGAAATTTTTATATTCATACGGATGTTCGCGGCGATCGATAAGTTTTATTCTCTCCTAATCTATTTAATATTTCAAATACCTTCGGCTAAATTTGACAAAAATAACTGTTTTACAACTTCTAAATAAATCAACATAACATATTATAATTATTTTTTTAACTGTTTCACTTAAAATTTTGATATAACCGCGCCATATCAAAATTCTACAAGCGAATATAATTTATGCTGAATGCTAAAATTACGCAAACTCATCATGTGTTTTAATACTCTGGCCGTTTTATTAAAACATGTTTTTATTTTTAAACAAGCAAACGCAAAAATATCAATGCAGATAAAAATTATTTTAATAAATTGGATTTTAATCTTAGATTCTGACCCAATGTTTAATTAGACAACCGTAATAACTTGTTTTACAAATAATTACAAATGTGCGCCACCTATATTTAGAGAATAAAACGTACCGAGTGCGATGTTATTCATAAGGGATAAAATTTAAAGTGATTCAGCAGACCTAATGTCGCATTCTTTTTCCAAAATGAATAATTCTACGAGCATGAAACGGATGAACTATCCATATACATCATTTGCAAAGGAAGTGTACATTTTGCTCGAAAGGCCCTAATAGTGTACTAAAAATGTTGCGAATAAATGTATGCCATGCATTAGTTTAAAATCCTTGACGTGCTTCCCTCGAAACACCATAGCTGTATCGACCATCAGTATATTATGAAAATATTTCAAATTCAAACCCAGCGATTACTGCATTACTAGCTTGATGATGCAGTAATCGGTGCAAAACCGGTAACTTGACAACTTGTAATTAAACGGCGGAAATTGTAAAAAGTATTATTTCGTATTTTATTCTATCATTTCTATTTTAGTTGCATTGTATGTTTATTGGGATGGCAGTTTAATACCTTTGTCTTTTTACTAATACTTATAGAATAAGATTTTTACATTTCCATCACGGATTTGTTTTCATAGTTTCAGATGAACTTAGGTTAGTTTAAAAGCATTTAAGCTCGCACGAATACTGCTAAGCAATTGATAATATTATAAAGAACATTATTTAACAAGAGAAATGACTTTTCGACATAAGATAGCATTCCAATATAATTGCAGTGTTTATGTTTATAACGAAATTAATATGACATCTCTACCTAATATAAGTTGTATTTTAGCCAAATTTTAAACATATAACAGAAAATTCAGTGACTTAATATATCAGGATTTATGAACACCGACCTCTATCTTTGGGACCGAGTTACAAATTTCCCTCAAGCCTATTAATTGCCAGGGAATAATACTAAAAAAGTAAAGAGTAACTACTGAGGACGCCGTATTTTCAGGCCATGCGAACTTTTAAGATTCCACCATTTCGTTTTCCACACATCCTTCAGAATGTAAGCATTTATCCAAAGTTCTCAGCATTTTATTGAGCATTAAAATCTTTAATGCATTAAATTTCAACCATTTTAAGATCATTGGCGGCGTTCCTCTGCATAAAATAACAAGTCTCACTTCTATAGGATAAATATTCGACATCAAACACAACAAGATATAAAAAATTAAGAGGAACAGATAAAACCAGGCAGAAAAGGCAGGAATGGGAAAAGAAATTGAGAAAAGAAGAGAGATGATGAAAGGGTCGGAAGAGGCGGGTGAGAGCGATAGATGGATATGGGAAGGTTAAAAGAGGGTTGCGCACGTGTCCGGGAGAAGTAACGCACTCACTCAAAACGGATGGCATTGTTCTCGAATCCCCCGGGGGTGGATGACATTGGAACCATTCCGGAAGGGAGCGAAGGGAGGTTCCGGAATGAGAGGGAGGAGTGGGAAGAGGATCGGAGGAGTGGAAGGGGATCGGAGGAGCGGAGGAAAGGAGAATGTGAGCGGTGTTCCGCCTCCTTTTGGATCTCGTCACCCTTCTCCCCCATCCCCTTTCCGGCTCCGCAATATTGAAACTGAACAAGCAATTTCTTGGCTCACCTATTCCGCGGGGGAGTCCAAGATGGTTTTAAAGGGATGGCGGATACTCTTTCCTCCAATCAAAATCCTCGTTCCCTTAGACCAGTGGTTCCAAAACTGGGTGCCGCCGATGATTGCTAAAGGGTTCCGCGAAAAGTTTTGATTAATTAAATTAATCAACGATTTGAAAGTGTTTATAAGTTATTATTGCAATAATATTTCCTTTAATAAATTGATAACAATGTAGTACCAACAAATGAATGCGTCCAAGCGTTGTGATACCTGTGCCTACAAAATGACAGCCTCTTTTGAAGGTGGGGGTGCCGTGAAATTCTGTTCATCTTCGAAAACGTGTCGCGGCTACAAAAATTTTGGAAGCCAATGGCTTAGACCAGGGAGCGGCAACCTTTTCTGCAGGGCGGACCGCATTCGGGGTTGTTAATGCTTCGGAGGGCAGCATTGGAAGTCACGACGGCTTCTGCGGGCCGGATGAGTGTTTACATCCGAAGTTACCTCGAGATCCCGTGATCTCATATTGAAGAAAATAAAGTCTAAATAATTTACTAGCAGTTAAACTTCGACAGCAAAGGTTTTGCGGCCATAATTTTACTGAAAAAATACGAAATTTTCTTTTAAATTTTACCGATCATGGCTTCGCGGGTCGTATAAAACACTATCGGAGGCCGCATCTGGCCCGCGAGCCCTAAGTTAGACATTGATGATTTCTGGAAGGATAATCGTGGCGCGTCATCACGTTTTGATCACGAGAGCGTAAATCATGTTAACCAGCACACTCGTGGAGCTACCTTCGCCATACCTCTCGTGACTCTTAACACATATCTTTAAAATATTATTCCTTCGTATTATACAAAAAAATGAATTTATTCGAATGAAAGTGAAGAGGAGCAACTTTTACAGTTCATGAATGACCCTAAATAACTAAATTTCTATTCAAAAGCTATATTTTTATCAACGTGACCTTCCCTATCGCGTCATCAACGTTCTAATATATCCGTGCGACCTGTGATGTTTCCGAAGAAGGCATATCAGTCGAAAAAATGTTTCTGTCCAGGCATAATCTTCAGTGTTTCACAATGACATAAATCCTTCATCGATCTGTCGAAAGAAACTTATAGAAATGCGTGTGAACTGCATCTAGAAGAAATATTTGATTCGGAATGGAATAAGACAGTATTATAGTTAATGACTTCCTTTCGGCCATCAGTCATCTCTACGCAGCAAATCCTCGAAACGAACGATAGCATTAATGCTAATTCTACATATATATATCCAGTTATTAACAGATTTGTTCATTAAAGACTGGTAAGAAGCAATATTATTACCGCATTACCGCAGCCTATTATGGTCTTACTAAGCTTACTCAGCCACAAAGTGTAAGATTTAAATGTTTTTTCCTATTTAAAAAAATCTTACAAAAAATTAAAATAAAATTTATAAGCAAGTAGAAATTATTGCTATCTAATGCTAAATGGTTTTTCTCGGAGATAAACAACTGAAGGGTAAATATTTTACAACCAGACGTTCATCTCGCGAATTCGCTGCTTACCAAAATATTTTACAGAAACTGTGAATAGGTTTTGCGTAAGGAAATTTCTTCGTAACTTTTAGGCTGAGGCAAACCCAGAATTACCCGTTAAAGCGAAAATGATGACGGTTGTTTTCATTTACCTTCACAGTCGTCTGCCATTTTTCGCGAATAATTTTAATAACCAAGCAAAATTTAGAAAGGAACGTAGGAGGAAACCTGCACCGTTGGAATGTAGATAATCGCTATACTTTCCCATCCGTGAATACTTCAGCAGTTAGGCAACAATACCATTCCAAAAATGTTGAATTTTCAGACTTTGAATCGACCTAGCGGAAAATGTATGAAATACAGGGATAATCAAATCGATGAAAATGCCTTAGATTGATAAATGCTATATAATTCAAGAAGAATTCCTTTCCCTCACTCTTTCCGCAAACGAACAAAAACAACGGAAGTACTAGCACATGCGTTTTTTAGAATCTACTTTCGGTGAATTACCACTGAAGACGCCTGCTTTATAGGCGAAATGCGCATCTGATTTTTCATAACCTTTTTGTGGCTATCGAATGTACCTCAAATAAATACTTTTTATATCTTTTGATTTTTAAGTGCTTGTTCTAGAATTTTTCAGCCATAGGACGAGCTCGATAATTCTCTGTTGAAGAAATGAGCTATTTCTTTTAATTTTATCATAATGAATGGCCTATTTCGTAAAGGTTTTCGAAAGATTTTCTGTTTTCAACTACTGGAGCAAATGAAAGGAAAAAAGCAACTTATGTAATCTTCTCTGCAACTCTTCCCTCGCCTTTTTAATTTGTTTTCAGGCATAAGAAGAGCTCATTAATTCTCTATTTAATTATAATCATGTTAAATTAAGCCTTTAAAATATTTTGGCGCCAAAGACTGAAATTAAATCATAGGATAGAAAATAAATTATACGAAATCACCTGCACTGAAGGTCAAAGTTGAGATCTTATTTCAAACAAATTCCATTTCTAAGCTCCAGGCTGTTGGAATATCGAGCAATAAGATTCTTGTGGTTTATTCGGGTGACATAGGCACAATAGAACACCATATGTCTCCTCTTTGCCACCGTGCTCAAAACTGTGGAAACGCGCTTTTATTTCACTCGTGTGATCATTCTCACACGAATTGCGACCCTTAGAATCAAATCTATGGCACATGTGACCTTTAGACCTCCGTTCGTCGTTTGATGTCCAATATCCCAGGGTATATGTCCCAAGATCTCTCTAGCCAGGTATTTCACTCTGCGTCCGCTTCAAAAGCAGCGGGGCACTTTTATTGGAAGGAGTATCTCACAACCTTACGCTGTCGATTCCCTCCAAAACTAGATATAACATATAAAGGCGTAGTTGATGAATTTCCCCTTACACTTTGTCGAAAATTAATGCGTGTTCTATATCATTGTAACGGTCGAATGCCTTTTATGGCTAAACAAAGGCTTTATTGTTATCTTCTAAACAAAAAGAAGTGAGAATATCTTTGACAACAAAACATATATTAAATACGTCCTGCACGTCGTCCCTTTTTTCCGCAATTTGAAATTCACACGAACTTCTGACCAAAAAAACAACCGTTCCACGGCCGGACTCACATGGACGCATCTAAGAAAACAAAACAGCAATGAAAACTGTACATTTCAAAGTTCGTTTGCATGGAGCAAAACTTATAGAAGTAAGCGAAAACCTTCACTTTCGGTTTAACTATAGACAACTCCTTCTCGACGCGTGAGCAATTAATGATTTTTAAAATCTCCGATTTGGCAGAAAGACGCGAATTGCTATGCGATGCCGATTATCACAGGATCGATCAATCTTTGGGATCATTTTCCTCCAGAAGATGTTCCGTCTTTTCGGAGTGGGGGAATCCAGAGCGGCGAGTGGATGATAGAGCGGCGAGGTTGGTTCTTTTCCACCGTTTCCCTCGCCCCATACCGCACCCCCTTCCACTCCTCTACCCCCTCTCCTTCCCCCTCTCCTGCCCCGTCCCAACTTGCGTGATCCAGTGTACACAAGTCGGAACAAAAGGGAATGTCTCCCGCGTGCGCGCGGGGCGTCTCCTTGTTCCCCGATATATTCGTTCTCA